>CM056055.1:222641384-223101384 GCA_029574335.1 Rana kukunoris | reverse complement strand
CCAGTCGCGGGCCACAATGAGCGGAGCGGGCGAATGACAGGTCTGTGTCCACTTTGCATATGTAGAGTGAGCACAGACACAGCCCATTCTTCTCTATGGGCCCTCTGATACAATCAGATGGAAGGGGACTGACGCACTTCTGTTTTTTTTTTTGCAGATCGTATTGGAGATAGGCGGGTATAAAACTCTTTTTACATCTGCCGATCCATAGAGGTGAATGGAGGGTCCAATAGGGTCAGACCAATTGTGTGAAAGGGGCCTGAGGCTGCTTTTACACTGATGCTCTTGGATGGCAGGTCGACAAACTGCAATCTGGGCTTGTTAACCTGCCATCCCAGAGCAGGAGGTCGCGGGCCACATAAGAGGGCTCCGCGGGCCACATGTGGCCCACGGGCCACTCATTGGGCACCCCTGGTGTAAGATAAGAATGATCATAGCGTCAGTTCCGCCGATTGATCATTCTTACAGGCAACAGGAGGGGACACCCCCCCCCTCCCAACGCCATTCGGTGCTTCTCCGGGTCTCCCGTGCTATCAGGGACCCGGAGAAAGAATCGGCCACCCCCGGATGACGACAATAGAGATTTCCAGTGACCAAAGGGTCACCAGTCATCTCTATGACCGTCAGAGGCCCGGGCGCAATGTGATGATGCCACGCCCGGGTTCCCGGATGTAAACAAAGCCGCGATCGTGGCTGTCAGCATGAGATCAGTGAATTTTTTTTCCCGATCTCATGCTTTCCAGCCTGGAGGAGAGATGTGAGGTCTTATTGACCCCGCCTCTCTCCATAAAGAGGACCTGTCACACACCATTCCTATTACAAGGGATGTTTACATTCCTTGTAATAGGAATAAAAGTGATGAAAATAAATAAAACATTGTAAAAAAAAAAAAGTGTAAAAAAAAAAAGATTAAGTAAAAAAAAAGAAGTTAAAACACCCCTGTCCCTGTGTACTCGCACTCAGAAGCAAACACACACGTAAGTCCCACCCACATATGTAAACGCCGTTCAAACCACATGTGAGTTATCGCCACGTGCGTTAGAGCGCGAGCAACAATTCTAGCACTAGACCTCCTCTGAAAGGCCCCGTACACACGAGCAAATAGATTTGTTCAAATCGGTCGGACAGACAGATTTGAACAGATCTGTCTGCTGGGACGTATTGGTTTGATCGTGTACACACGATCAAACCAAAATCCCCGCCGGCAGACAGCGCACTGACGTGGCGGTGACGTTGACGCCCCGACACGTCACCGCACCAGGAAGTAAAACACTTCCGTGCATGCGCCGAAACCATTCGGCGCGTGTGCGAGAAGACATGTCTGCTGGTTAGCATACTAACCAGCAGACATGTCGGGCGGACGGGTTCCCAGCCGACAGATTTGAAAGCATAATTTCAAATCTGTCGGCTGGCCAAATCCGTCTGTTTGCCTGTACTCACGATCAAATTTGTCTGCTGAAATAATGCGTCGCCTTTGGAGATTTTTAAGCACCGAAGTTTGGCGCCATTCCATGTGTGTGCGCAATTTTAAAGCGTGACATGTTAGGTATCTATTTATTCGGCGTAACATCGTCTTTCACATTATAGAAAATAAATTGGGCTAACTTTACCGTTTTGTTATTTTTTATTCATGAAACCATTTTTTTCCCAAAAAAAGGCGTTTGAAAAATGATTGGGCAAATACTGTGCGAGATAAAACGTTGCAAAGACTGCCATTTTATTCCCTAGGGTGTCTGCTAAAAAAAAACATATATAGTGTTTGAAGGTTCTGAGTAATTTTCTAGCAAGGGGGGCATGTATAGCACATTCAGTGCCCATAATAATAGGTTAAAAATAAGTCAAAATCGAACTGGCATCTTAGTGCATGAAGGAAATGACTACCCTGGGTGATGCTTGGAAGCAGGGCCGCCATCAGGGGGGGTACAGGGAGTACACTTGTAAGGGGCCCGGAGGTCCCCAGGGCCCCGGATGGCAACCCCCTTTTTCTTTTGTAAGGGGCCCAGAGGTCACCAGGGCAACCCCACTTTTTTTTTTCGTCAGTACCCAAAGCCCCCCGACCTCAACTCAATTTGCGGTGGCAGCAACCCCTGCTTCTCAATTGCCTGGAAGCAGGGCCGCCATCAGGGGGGTACAGGTAGTACAATTGTAAGGGGCCTGGAGGTCCCCAGGGCATAGGATGGCAACCCCCTTTTTTATTTTTTTGTAAGGGGCCCGGAGGTCCCCAGGGCCCCGGATGGCAACCCCCCCTTTTTTTCTTTGTAAGGGGCCCAGAGGTCACCAGGGCAACCCCCCTCCCCTTTTTTTTGTCAGCAACCAAAGCCCCCCCACCTCAACTCAATTTGTACTCCCCTGCTTCTCAATTTTCCCAATTAGCAGCACCCCCCCCCCCTGGTTCTCTGCACCCGGGGGCCCATGCCTAAAGCTGTGTAAGTGGCCCCATAATTCCTGATGGGCCCTGCACCTGAGGGCCCTGCCTGGAAGGAGCTGAGAAAAAAACGATGAAAGCCTATCAGGGGAAGGACTGTGATCTCTGGGAGAGGTCATAATAATAATAACCTGGGACAGAAGATTGAAGCAGAGGTGCTTCCAAAGCTCTAAATAAATAAATGTTCTTCTAATATTATACTTTGTTGTTTGGGAAAATGTTTCCAGAGTTCTGGACATGCATTCATCTCTGAAGCTAATATTAGACACCAGAATCGCCAGCAACCTTTCCCGGAACGGCATTTCCGCACTTTTTCCCATGCGTTGAGGACTTGACGTGACGTTGGATCTGACCGGAGATGTATTTGCATGGGAAACATTCTGGAGGTTTTAATATTTTCCTGCAACTTAATATCAGTATTTACAATTCTGGGCTTGCTGTGCAGCATGAAGAATTCTGAAGATGTTGGGTCGACGGCCCAAAGTTCTTCTAGATGCCAACCGCTTGTGGAAAGAAGAAAGTGACTCACCAAACCCGGATCAGCTGCAGGATTCGGAGAACGGGCCAAGACCTTTAATGTGGAGATGTGCGATGGACGGCGTTGGGCGGGTGACTCACCAAGATTGATGGACTGGAAGACATCTGCTTCTCCGCCAACCCATTGAGGTCCATCTGTGGTGTGACTGGGTCAGTGTTGTGTATCAGCATACATGCAATTTACAACCACCTTCCTTTTTGTTCATTAACCCCTTCAATACCAGTCACTTTCCCCCCCTCCTGCCCAGGACAATTTTCAGCTTTCAGCGCTGATGCACTTAGAATGACAATTGCGCGGTTATGCAACGCTGTACCCAAATGACAATGTTATCATTTTTTTCCCCAGAAATAGAGCTTTCTTTTGGTGATATTTAATCACCTCTGCGGTTTTTATTACCCGGATGTAGACAACTCCATTTTTAAAAATCCCTCCACCCCACTCGGAGTCCCCCGATTGGCCAGCCTCCGGATGATCATAGAGTAGACATGTGCAGAACGTTGTTTTGATTTGTTATTTACATAAATTTATTTCGTTTCATTTGTTTTCGGAATTAGTTCTATTTATACGTTTTCGACTCGATTTGAATTATTCAAATTTGGATTGATTCAAAAGGTTTTCGAATAGTTTTCTAATCTCCAAAGAGAATAAAAAAGAATAGAAAATAAAGGAATAAAATAGACTTTTTTCTTTTCTAGAAAAATTATTTTCTATTCTATTCCTTTATTTTCTATTATATTTCATTATCTTTGGAAATTGGAAAAATATTCAAATTAGAAAAGTATTCGAACACTATTACAAAAAGATCCAAATTCAAATTTTGAAGCGTGACAAGTTTGGTATCAATTTACTTGGTGTAGCTTTACTGTTGTTTTGTTTTTTAATTCAAAAAAGTGTATTTTTCCCCCAAAAATTGCGCTTGTAAGACCGCTGCTCAAATTTGGTGTGACATAAAGTATTTCAACGACCTCCATTTTATTCATTAGGGTCTCTGCAAAAAAATTAAAAAATTGCGTTAGTAAAACCACTGTGCAAATACCGTGTGACATAAAAAAATTGCAAAACCCACCAATTTATTCTCTAGCGCAGTGGTTCTTAGGCCGCGTACACACGACCGGTTTCCTCGGCAGAATCCAGCAAGAAACTTGTTGGGAGACGTGTTTTGCCAGGGAAACCGGTCGTGTGAACGTTTTTCATCGAGGAAACTGTCGAGGAACTCGACGAGCGAAAAAGAGAGCATGTCTTCTTTTTCCTCGACGGGAATGGAGAAAATTGGCTCGTTGAGTTTCTCGACAGCCGAACAAGGAACTCGACGAGGAAAACAATGTGTTCCTCGGTCGTGTATACGCTGCCTTAACCTTTCTAGTGCCGTGACCCCTTGATAACATTTCCCAAGTTGTGGGGACCCCTAACGGTAAAATTATTTTCCTATCGTGGGTTGTCAGCGCAAGTAATTTGCGCCCCTAACCCACGGACATTTAGCGCTCCCCGAGCCCCTTCCACTAGTACAGTATTAAAACCCCTTATAGTACATTTTAGGATGTACCACTCTTTTTCTTTTTTCTCCTTTTCTTTCCCTTTTATTTTTTCTATCCTCATTTCTTGTTTGTTTTCACCATCCCTCTCTCTAGCCGTCTTTCTTGTTCTTTCTCTTATTCTTTCTCTCCCTTTTTTTTTTGTTCCTCCCCCTCTTTTCCTCTTCCCTCCATGTATTCTCTATTTTTATTCCTTCTCTTACTCTCTGGTGGGCAGTATGGGATCAGTGGTAGTGGTGGCGGGGAGTTGGGATCAGCCATTGGGATTAGGTACTCTTGACCAAGGTCATCTGCTGATCAGAGAACTGTAGTGGGGACTTTTAAAGGCAACTCTAATCACAGGTAGTGTTACTCATTGTGTCTCCGATTTTGCCGTGTCTCGTAGCAGTGACACCTATGCTGAAATTAGCAGATAGGGTCTCCTCAAGCCCCTCCCACTTAATTTTCCTCACCAGTCAGCTGACCTCTAGTCCCTGCCCCCCCAGCTATGCCATGAACTGAATGGGGTGGGCTTCAGGAACAGCCCAAGTTTTGGTGACCCCTGGCAAATCCTCACTTGACCCCCAGGTTGGGGGCCTCTGTATTTATATAAATATATATATATATATATATATATATATATATATATATATATATTTACACACATACATATATATATATATATAAAGGGCCAGATTCAGGTAGAGTTAGGCTGGAGTCTCAGTGATACTCCAGCCTAACTGTCACTTTAAGCCGGCGTTTCTGTTTTCTGTAACCAGAAAACAAGAAACGCCGGGTTGGAGTTCCGATGCGATCGGCGTAATTGAATTTCGCCATCGCATCGCAACTTTTATTTAAAAATGGCGCCGGGGGGCGTTCCCGCTGATTTACGCTGAAAAAATATGTTAATCAGCGGGAATCGGCAATTCACGATCGTATTCGGGCGCGACGCAGTGACTTTCCGACGTTTCCGTAAGCGATACGCGGCGTAAAGATAAAGCAGCCCCCTAGTGGAGTATCCTATGTTAAGTATAGCCGTCGTCATCGCGTCGAAAAAAAAAAATCGCGTTGCTTGCGTAAAACGTCCATGAATGGGGATTTGATGTCATTGACGTTCACTGACAGAATTTGGAGCATGCGCACTGGGATGCATTGACAGTCGATGCATGTGCAGTACGTTCTCCGCGGGATCGCGCTTATTTTAAATAATACACGCCCCGTACCCGCCCAATTTGAATTCCGCCGGCTCATTTGCCATACGCTGCCGCAACTTTAGGAGCAAGTGCTTCATGAATAACAGCACTTGCTCCTAAAATTTCGCCAGCGTAACGTAAATGAGAAACGTTACTCCAGAGCAATGATGCGCCAATCTACCTGAATCTGGCCCATAATGTTTAATATCTAAGATACTTCCTAGCCAAAAATACTGTTTGTTACATGTAACCAAAAAGTGCCAGAAAAGACCTGGTAAACACACAGCAGTGTTAGAAACAACTGAAGCCCAACTTTAGAGACTCGGGGCCAGATTCAGAAAGAATTTTGCTAAGATACGAGCGGCGTAAGTCTCTTACTCCCTCGTATCTTAGTTGCATATTTACGCTGGCCGCTAGGTGGCGCTTCTGTAGATTTACATGTAGAATATGCAAATTAGGTAGATACGCCGATGCACGAACGTAGTTGCGCCGGGCGTATCTATTTGCGTCGTTTACGTAAGGCGTCGGACCGGTGTAAAGTTACCCCTGCTATATGAGGCGCAGGCAATGTTAAGTATGGACGGTGGGACAGCGTCAAATTTTCTGTTGTTTACGTCGTTTGCGTAAGTCGTTTACGAATAGGGCTGTGCGTAACTTCACGTAACACGTGGAAAGCATTGAGTATTAGCGACGTGATTTCGAGCATGCGCACTGGGATACGTCCACGAACGGCGCATGCGCCGTTCGTAAAGAGTGTCAATTACGTGGGGTCATGATAGATTAACATACAACACGCCCACTACCTGCCAAATTTGAATTAGGCGGGCTTACGCCGACACATTTACACTACGCCGCCATAACTTAGGGCGCAAGTTCTTTCAGAATACGGAACCTGCCTCACTAAGTTACGGCGATCTGAGATACGCTACGCCCGCCTAAAGATAGGCAAATCTTTCTGAATCCGGCCCTAGGTTGTGATCATTTAGAATTCATTACTTCACAGTACACATAGCTAGAGAGGTAAGTGAATGTTAGGAATATATAAAAGCTTTATTGTCCATCTTCCCATGCACAGGTGAGCAGTGTATACAATGTCCAACCCAATTTGCTGATGGCTCCTAGGGTTGTGCATTTCCTAAAAAGCAATTAATTCGGCAGCAAATGGGAAATCCGTGAATTTGGCGCTCAGACGCCGTACCTTGCTGGTTGGCCTTCGTTCAAAACTCCCAATGTTTTTACAGCTTTGTGTATTCTTTCCCATTAAGTCCACCCTATAAGCCAGCCTGGCGCAGCAAACTGTTTGATGAATCACTTCATCGGAGTCTCATAAAATCCTGTGTAAATCCATTTATGGGAAGACGCGGGGCTAAGCCTCTTCAACCCCCTTCTCAAATGAGCACTTCTCCTGAAAGTGGTTCTAAAATTTCTTCTTTATTCCTTTAAACTAAAAGTATCAGTTTGAAGAATTACAGAATCAAAATGATTTGTTTTAAAATTCTACCATCACAATTTCATACTCAAAAGATCAACTTCAGGCAGAAATCAACCACCTCGATACCAGGGGCATGTAATCCCCCTTCCTGCCCAGGCCATTTTTCAGCTTTCAGCGCTGTCGGAAAGAGCAGAATGACAAATGACCTGATCATCTGATGAGCGATGACCTGATCATTCTGCTACTTCTCCTTTCACTGTCCAGTCACAGGCTGGATGGAAAAATATAAGAATGTATTTTTTAGACTTCAGTTACATTTTCACTACTTGCCGACCGTAATACGTATATATACGTTGCGACTTTGAAGTAGTTTACCGGGATTATGGCTGAAGGTATCAGCCATGACACCAATACCATTCTTTTGAGCAGTGGCTTTCTCATGAAACCGGTCCGAACATCCCCCCTTCCACTGCCTTGGCACCTCCCCCGGACAGAATGGGCACTGTAACAGCAGTGCTGTCACTACGGGGTTGCGTGGGGGTTTTCGGACCAATTTCGGGCTGTCTCCCGGTGACCAAGCTGCAGCTGCTGATCCTCCAACACTGAAGATGTCATCCGGTGTTTACCTGGACTCCGCGGCCGCCCCTTTTAGGTTTGGCTTTTGAGATCGCCATGCCCAGCAGTGAGGAGAAGGAGAGCGGAGGGGACATCATATCCATCGCTTAGGACTTTCTACAGGACTGACAATAGGGAGGGACTGCCTGGGAGTGGCTGGGAAGGGACTGCCTCCTGCTGCAAGTGAGTGGGGATCCCCAATGTCCTATCCCAGGCCTGGAGACCGACCATCTGGTGTCACCTCAATCCTAGGGACACCCACCTACAGTACCTGGACAGCACACTAGAATCCTAGGAACACCTACCTGACCACGTTTAAACATACACACAGTCCCTGGACAGCTATATATTCTGCTGCCCTATCAGCTCCAACCCTTCTCTATACTACCTACTGGTCTATGGACACCTACCCTTCTCTAAACTACCTACTGTTCTATGGACATCTACCCTTATCCATACTACCGACTGTTTTATGGACACCAACCCTTCTCTATACTACCTACTGCTCTATGGACACCTACCCTTCTTTATACTACCTACTACTTTATGGACATTTACCCTTATCTATACTACCTACTGCTCTATGGACATCTAACCTTCTCTATACTACCTACTGCTCTATGGACACCTACCCCCCCCCCCAGGTAGTACAGGCAGACACCCCTCCCTTAGGTAAGACACCCCCCCAGATAGTACAGACAGACACTCCCAGTAGTATGACTCCCAGCGGTTTGTCCCACGAGTGCTGGCTCCTTCTCCTCTGTGGGTGTAAACAGAGACGAGGGCCGCCGCCGGGTGTACCAAGATGGCCGCGGCTCCGGAGTTAGGCCGAAGCCACGGCATTTCCTAATGTTATGGCCGCGGCTCCGGAGCTAAGCTGAAGCCGCGGCCATAACATTAGCAAAGGCAGTGGCTTCGGCCTAGCCCTGGAGCCGCGGCCATAACATTAGGAAAGTCCGCGGCTCTGGCCGCGGATCACAGTGTGTGCCGATCCAAAGGGGGTGACCCGTTTGGATCACGGATCAACTGTGATCCGTTGCACAACTACTAGTTACACCCCTGGACCACCTCCCCCACACTGGGGGTGCAGTTTGGCATCATTGCCCTGGGCACTGGATGACTTTGTCCAGTCACTGGTGACAGCTCTACTGTGCAATTTGACTGCCACTGTCACCATATTACCAGGGCCGTCTTAATAGCATCATGGGCCCCCGGGGCAAAGTAATACTCTGGGGCCCCTACAATGATGACAGTGCAGGTAAACAGACATCAAGTAGGTAGGAGGCAGACTGCCTCCCCTGTGTATGTTTCACTCTCAGTGCCATCATGGGGACCCCAATTTTGGGGCAGCATGCGCTCAAGGACCAGCTGCTTTGGGGAAAGTGCAGGGGCCCCCCATGCAGCTGGGGCCCCTGGGCAGTGCCCTCTCATTAAGAAAGCCCTGCATTTTACAGGAAGTGGATAAATAGATTCACTGGCAGAATCAAAAGCGAATACAATTATATTACAGAGGGGAACGAGAACGAGTTACTGGAAATGACAATCTGAATTTTGTTACACAATAGTTACTTTTTAACAACACGCTTTTTATATTGACCTCCTTCCAAAAGTTCTCTGAAGCAGCAATCAGTGTTTAAGACATTTTATATTCAGACTGACTTATCTGGCTTATGAATCGGCAGCAGAAGACGGGACTCCGAGGCACAAACCTGCTTTCCTGCAATTCCCCGATGGATCCAGTCTCTGATTCTCCTCTCTTGGAAACGTTGAATGTTAGTCGGGGCGACCTTAAATGAACTTCTTATTTTACTGCATGAAAGAACATCACAAATCGGGGAAAGTGAAAGACTATTGGACTGTGATGGATTATAAAACGCACACACAGAACACGGAATATGCTGATCAGTAGCACCGAATATAATTAGCATATTGAATTAACCACTTAAGACACGGACCAATATGCAGGTTAAGGACCTTGCCCTTTTTTTGCGATGGGCACTGCGTCGCTTTAACTGACAATTGCGCGGTCGTGCGGCGTGGCTCTTAAACAAAATTGGCGTCCTTTTTTCCCCCACAAATAGAGCTTTCTTTTGGTGGTATTTGATCACTTCTGCGGTTTGAATTTTTTGCGCTATAAACAAAAAAATAGAGCGACAATTTTAAAAAATATATATCTTTTTTATCTTTTGCTATAATAAATATCCCCCAAAAATATATAAAAAAATATTTTTTTTTTCCCTCAGTTTAGGCCGATACGTATTCTTCTACCTATTTTTTTTTTTTTTTTTAAATCGCAATAAGCGTATATCAATTGGTTTGCACAAAAATCCACAGAATAGGGGATAGATTTATATTTATTTATTTATAACATATTTGATCACCTCTGCGGTTTTTATTTTTTTATAAACAAAAATAGAGCGACAATTTTGAAAAAAATGCAATATTTTTTACTTTTTGCTATAATAAATATCCCCCATAAGTATATAAAAAAACATTTTTTTTCCTCAGTTTAGGCCGATACGTATTCTTCTACATATTTTTGGTAAAAAAAAAAAATCGTAATAAGCGTTTATCGATTGGTTTGCGCAAAATTTATAGCGTTTACAAAAAAGGGGATAGTTTTATTGCATTTTTATTATTATTTTTTTTTTATACTAATGGCGGCGATCAGCGATTTTTTTCCTGACTGCGACATTATGGCGGACACTTCGGACAATTTTGACACATTTTTGGGACCATTGTCATTTTCACAGCAAAAAAATTATTAAAAATGCACTGGTTACTGTGAAAATTACAATTGCAGTTTGAGAGTTAACCACACGGGGGCGCTGAAGGGGTTAAGTGTGACCTCATGTGTGTTTCTAACTGTAGGGGGGTGTGGCTGTAGGTGTGATGTCATTGATTGTGTGTCCCTATATTGGGGAACATGCGATCGATGACGCCGCCACAGTGAAGAATGGGGAAGCCCGCGACCCACAGCTGGGCATTAACCAATCACGTGATTGTGCCCAGCCGTTCCATTCTACCGACGTATATCGGCGTTGGGCGGTCCTTAGGCGGTTAAAGTTGGGCCTTTACACAAATATAATAAAAAAAAAAGTCTTATGACATTATATGGTGATTCTGTGATGAGTAATTTACCAAAGCGCTGATACAAATATTAAATTATGGTGTTATTAAAAGATGAATAAATGATAAAAGCTGCGAACCCTTATGTGTGGGCTTTCTTCAGAGCATTTTTCGGGTTCTGAAAAACGGGCACATTTTTTCTCGAACATGCTCTATCTTTTCACAACGTTTTTAATGTTGTTTTTCGGGTTGTAAAAAATGGTCGTGTGTGGGCTTTAACGACGTGAAAAAGTCGCGCATGCTCAGAAGCAAGTTATGAGAGGGGAGCGCTCGTTCTGGTAAAACTACCGTTGGTAAAGAAGTAAGCACATTCATCACGCTGTAACAGACAGAAAAGCGCGAATCGTCTTTTACTCACACAAAATCAGCTAAAGCAGCCCCAAGGGTGGCGCCATCCGCATGGAACTTCCCCTTTATAGTGCCACCGTACGTGTTGTAGTCACCGCTAGGGATGAGCTTTGCGTTCGAAATGAACGTATGTTCGACTCGAACATCGTCCGTTTCTATCGTTTGTCGAATTTCGAACAATAACCATCGTTAGCGGCAAATTCGAGTGAAACGAAACGACCGTTTTTAAAACTTTTTTTCCATTGATACATGTTCCCTGGGGCAAGACCCGGGTTCTGAAAGACGTTTTCCAACATTAACTTGAATATTGGTCTTTAAAATTATCGTTTTTGAATTCGAACGTTCGAGTCCCATAGACTTCAATGGGGTTCTAAATGTTCGGACTGTTCGACGGTTCTGGTGCGAACCGAACGCGGGGGTGTTTGGCTCATCCCTAGTCACCGCGCTTTGCTAGAGCATTTTTTTCCCCATAGGAACGTATGTGGGCAACGCCGTTTTAATGATGATTTGGGAACCCGGTACTGACTGGCCATAGGTCCCTTGGCACACACGTAGCCCCACTCTTCCTCTACAAGTGTGCAAAGTTTGTTGTCCGGGGGACCTACGGCCGGGGAGCACCGATTTTTTAAACCTGGGCACCCCTTCCATAGACTCCCATGTTAAACGTCAGTCTAGTCATGGGCACAGTGAGGCATGAACACAGTGAGGCATGAACACAGTGAGGCATGGGCACAGTGAGGCATGAACACAGTAAGGCATGGGCACAGTGAGGCATGGACACAGTGAGGCATGGGCACAGTGAGGCATGGACACTGTGAGGCATGGACACAGTGAGACATGGGCACAGTGAGGCATGGGCACAGTGAGGCATGGGCACAGTGAGGCATGGACACAGTGAGACATGGTCACAGTGAGGCATGGACACAGTGAGGCATGGGCACAGTGAGGCATGGGCACAGTGAGGCATGGGCACAGTTTGGCATGGGCACAGTGAGGCATGGGCACAGTTTGGCATGGGCATAGTGAGGCATGGACACAGTGAGGCATGCACATGGGCACAGTGAGGCATGCAGATGGACACCCTAGGCTTATACTCAAGTCAATACGTTTTCCCAGTTTTTCTGATAAAATTAGGTGCCTATGCTTATATTCGGGTCGGCTTATTCTCAAGTATATACGGTAACACAAATACCAGTGAATGAACACATATAAACAATAAGTCCAGTAAGCAGTTAGCTATTGTGATAGTGCAGGTGTTGGATAGCAAACTATGGTCTTCCTAATTAACATTTCTACTAGCAACCGATTCCTCTCCCAATGCTCCTGTTATCCTCCCTAATTTCTCCTCTATATAATGATATGTGTGTTGTTTCTCATACAAGATAAAGAAAGGATATCATTGCGCAGTGAAAAAAACTAACATTGAGGTTCGCGCTTTTTTTTTTTTTTTTTTTTCCAATTTCTGTATTTATTTTCCTTTTCCAAAAAACATAACATAAAAAATAATATTGCTCTCAACATCAGAGTATCAGTTACATTACTCATTCTCAATACTAATACAATTTCTCTTTCTGTTACAACAGAATCTTAACAGGTACCTTTCCCACTAATAATCCACACTTCCCGCTTCTCCCTTCACCAGGAATAACGAGGGGAGCGTGCCCCATCAAAATCTCTATTAACTCATATTGGGGTGGGAGGGGTGGTACCGCAGGTGAGGACTCTGTACCCTACATCCTCTGTATTCTATTTATTAGTGTCTGATCAGAAGGGGAACACCCCCTCTGACCCCCCGACCTTCCACATTATCTTATCCCTCTCCCTGTTTCACACATCCCCTTTGATACCTCTAGATCCATATCTACTTATTCTTCCCCGGTTCCCCTCCCCTCCCCTCCCACCCAATCATCAAAAAAAAAAAAAAACCCCTCCCCTATTCCTCTTCCATTAATCCAACACCTCCTTCCGACTGGATAAAATTATTCCATGGTGTCCAAGTTTTACAATATATCTCTCTTTTTTTCATACTTGTCAGATCTTCCATTCTGTTCAGTTCTTCCACCTTACTCATCCACATACTCAAAGTAGGTGGTTGTCTTTGTTTCCACTTAAGCGGGATGCATGCTTTAGCAGCATTCAACAGATGATGTATCAATGAATTCCCATTTGTTCCCCCGATAGTATCTGACAGATGTAAAAGAAAAAATGCTGGTTCATCTGATATAGTTGTCTCGCTAAATTTTTGAATTATCCTTCTAACCCCTCCCCAGAACCCCCTAATTCCGGGGCAGGTCCAAAAGATATGGACCATTGTGCCCTCCTCTGTCCTACATCTCCAACATTCGCTTTTTATATTTGGGTAATATCTATGAATTTTTTCTGGAGTTCTATACCATTGAGTCAATATTTTATAGTTACTTTCTTGCATTTTCGTACATGTTGCTGTCTTATATACCGCCTGTATCATTTTACTTTTTTGTTTTTCCTCAAAAGTCCTTCCTAGATCATTTTCCCATTTCTGAAAAAAGGGCAACTGGTCATTTTCTGGTGGTCTACTCAATAACGCATACATTTTGGATATTGCATGCGTAATTGGTTCTTTACCCATACAGTGTTTCTCAAAGGGTGTCATCTCTTGCTCCCAATGGCCAGGCTTTATTTGAGTATTCAAAAAATATGTTAATTGTGCTGCTTGCCAGAACTCTAGCTGATAGGGTCCATTTTTTTCCATCAGTTCCTGTGTTGTTAACCAGTTGCCCTGCTTTCTGAAGTGTGATATCTGGTATACTCCTCTCTCCCTCAATGCCTTAAAGGGTCCTTCCTGTATACCTGGTATAAATCTGGGATTCCCCAGTATTGGTATTAGTGAGGAGTTATACGTAGATATTTGTTTCTTTGAAAATAGTCTATGGCAAATCTGTAGGGTAGTTCCTATTGTTGGGTGTTTTTTAATATCACCTGCAACTTCTTTATAACACCAGGGTGCTCTACTCAATAATTCTTTACATTGGGCTTGCTCTAGGTTTGGCCATATCTTCATGTTTTTATGTCTACACCAATCCAGTACTCGACCTAGATGGACTGCCTGGTAATATTTGTAAATGTCTGGTACGGCTATACCCCCGTAATATTTTGGTCGGGACAGCAGTGATTTTTTAATTCTCGGTTTTTTACCTGCCCATATAAATTTTGTAATTATCATTTGTAAATTTCTATAAAAGATTCCCGGTATCGTAATCGGAATTGACTGAAAAAGATATAAAATTTTGGGCAGTATATTCATCTTGATAATGTTACTCCTTCCAAACCAGGAGAACATTCCCTTATTCCATTTCTCTAATGTTTCACGTATTTTACTCATTAATGGTATAAAGTTCAGTTCATACATTTTTTTTGGGGTCACTGCCATCCTTGTTCCCAGATATTTCAGACTTTGGGTTGCCCATTTAAATTTATAACCTAGGCTGATTCCTTTTGATATTTCCTTTGGGATTGATATCATTAAGGCTTCTGATTTGCTACAGTTTATTTTAAAATTTGAGAGTTTGCTATATAGTTTCATTTCATTGATAAGATTTGGTAATGACACTGTCGGGCTTGTTACTGAGAATAGCAAATCATCAGCATACGCTACTATTTTATGGTGTGATCCCCCTATTTCTATGCCCTTAATATCTTTGTTAAGGCGTATTTTGCATAGGAAGGGTTCTAAGCTCAAAGCAAATATCAGGGGGGATAATGGACAGCCCTGTCTTGTCCCATTTGTTATCTTAAAGGGGGAGGATGTTACTCCATTTACTTTCACCTGTGCCATGGGGCTCTTATACATACTTGCAATCCAACTCAGCATCTTCTCTCCTAATTTTATATGGCGTAAGACTGTGAACAAGAACCCCCAGCCCACCCGATCAAAAGCTTTTTCAGCATCGGTTCCTAAGAGGATACAGGGGGTTTTTGATAATTCCGCAATATGAATTAAATTAATAACTCTAATCGTATCATCCCTTGCCTCTCTTGTTGGGATAAAACCTGTTTGGTCCTGGTGGATCAGGGTAGGAAGTTGTTGTTGCAGTCTGAGGGCCAATATCTTACTAAATATTTTAAGGTCTACATTTAACAATGATATTGGTCTGTAGCTGCCACATTCCTTCGGATCTTTACCTTCTTTCGGGATCACTGTTATGGTCGCTTTTACTGTTTCTGGGTGAAAAGAGGATTTTTTCCCCAATTCATTAAACATTTTCACCATAAAGGGGATCAGTTCCATATTCAATGATTTGTAATATTGGGCCGTAAAACCATCAGGGCCTGGTGCTTTACCATTTTTCAATAGGTTTATTACTCTTTTTACTTCTTCTGCTGTGATTGGTGATTCCAACTCCTCACCCACTGCTACTGGCAGGCATGGCATTCCGCTTAATCTTATATATTCTTCCATTTCTGTCTGCTCTTGTGCCGCCAAACCTAAGTTGTAAAGTTTGGAGTAGAAATCACCAAAGGTTTCTGCAATTTGTTCTGGCATTTGGGCCTCTGTTCCGTTTCTATCTTTAACTGAGGGTATATATGTCCTTGCTTGTATTTCCCGTAATGCTCTTGCTAACTGTCTGCCACATTTATTACCCGATTCATAGCTACATTTGCGGCCTATTTGCAGTGCCATTTTTGCTTTGTATTGTAATAGTCCTATTACTTGGGTCCTTATTTTAAATAGTTCTTGTTCTACTACAGCTGTCTGGATGTGTTTATGTTTTGCCTCTAAGATATGGATTTTTGCTAGTAGTTCAGTTAGTTTAGCTTCTCTATTTTTCTTAATTCTTGAGCCATTTTTAATTAGTATTCCTCGTATAACGGCTTTGTGTGTTTCCCATATTATCCCCAATGGGCTTTCAGAGTTATCATTTGTTTGGAAGAAAAATCTCAGCTCCTTCTGAACCTCCTCCAGGACCATTGGATCCTGTAGGAGGCTCTCATTAAGTTTCCAGGTTATTGAGGCTGAGTGTCTGCCCTCATCCAATTTATACTTTAAGAAGATGGGTGCATGGTCAGACCAGGTAATTATTCCAATTGATGTTTCCATAACAGAGTGTAATTGTTTGTGTGGGATTAAAAAAATGTCAATCCGAGAATAAGACCTGTGTGGATTGGAGAAGTAAGTATAAACGTTCTCCTTCGGGTGGAGTATTCTCCATATATCTGTTAGCTTTGTCTCCTGCATTGTTTTTGAGATCTCCTTTCTTACTTTAACTGGTATTGATGAAGATCCCCCTGAGGTGTCCTCATTCGGTATTAATGGGACATTTGCATCTCCCCCCAAAATTAACTGTCCCTCTGAGAAATCCACCAATAAACGCAGCATTTTTTTAAAGAATTTGTCTTGATAGACATTTGGGGCATAATACGTTGCAAATGTCATCACAACCCCTTTAATAGTGCCTTTGATAAACAAATATCTTCCCTCTGCATCCACAAGAACATCTCTATGTTCCCACATTATTCTATTTGATACCATAATAGAAACTCCTTTAGTCTTTGTTTCTGGATTGGTTGCATGGTAAACCGTTGAGTATTCTCTACTCTTGAGTAGTGGAAGATTTTTTCTCTTAAAATGAGTCTCCTGAATAAAGGCTATATCTACCTGTCTTCTCTTAAGGTCTTGTGTTAACATAAGGCGCTTTTCGGGGATATTTAGTCCCCTAACATTGAGTGACATAATTTGTAAGGATGCCATTCTACTACATCAAACTATCCTTTATGTAAAGAACTGAGCAGTATTTAATATGGAAGATCGATATTGTTACTTAGTCTAGATAAGTTGAGCCAAATATGGCTCAATGTGGCCTTAAGAAAAGAGGAGAGGCAAAAAAAAAAAAAAAAAAGGAAAAAAAAACCCTACTTATCTAATGACTCAACCGCCAACCCCTTCTTGGCCGCTTGAGCCTGTAAAGCGTACTTGCTTTTTACACTCAATTCCCACTCCCCAATACTTGAGTGATGGCCTATTTGGGGGCTAAAGTTGGGCGTGGCTGAGCCAGATCGGGATCTCCGACTTCTTCCCACCGATTTAAGATAGGTCCAGTAAGAAACTTTTAATCTCTGTTTCTGTCTCCCTACAAAGGGAGTCGGAGTAGGGGGGGAGGGGCAAGAGATGGATGGCGGCGAGGAGTAAATAATAATAATAATAATAATGGTAATGATAAGGGGAGTACCCCACAGAGCTCCCCCTACACATACAGGGCCCCCCCCTCGCCACTTCCCCCCTCCGGTCCCTCCACCTCCAATTTATTCTTTCCCCCTTCTCAGTCACCTCTCACATTATATTATCCATCTGTTTCCTGGGTGTTGCTCTGCTACTAAGCTTTCGGACATTCCCCTCTCAGGAGGGTTACCGCATCCATAGCCAGTTTTAAGGGGAGTCTCCTAACCTGTTGATCCCTATTGTGTCCAGTGTCTGTGTTCCTTATCTAACCCTTCCCTCCCCCTCCCACCCTACTGGTACCCCCCGACCCCCTAATCTTAACCATCCCTTTACTAAACCAAATCTCATCATCTATAGTGTTATCCCTATCACCCATTATCCTAGGACCCCCGCAAAGAGGGGAAAACCCATAGTGACCCATAGTGACCCATAGTGATTATTTAGTATCATAATAGTGTCATAATAGTGACATAATATTTATATATAAAAAATAAAAAAAATAAAAATTTCCCTCCCCCCCCTCCTTCCCCACCACCCTTCCTATCCCTACCCCTTATTCATACCCCTTATACGTGTATTCTACTCCCCCTTTCCCCATTTGCTGGCTTAAAATCCTAATAGTCCTTGTAGTCTTATATCCACAACATACAGAACAACAAAAAAAACACCCATCAAACATCGGCCTAAAAAAATAAATAAGAAAAAAGGCGCACACAAGAAAGAGAAGGGAAAAAAAAAAGGAAAATTGGAATAAAACAACCTCTTAATAATCAGTGTGTTTCATTTCATGTCGTATATGTTTTCTCTCTTTCTTTTCCTTCCCCCTTTCCCCCCTTTTCCCTCCTCCCCCCCTCCTTACATAATCTCCCTCTCTCTCCTTCCACCTCACACTTAATATTGAGGTGGCCAAAAGGAGAGAGAGAGAAAAAAAAAAAAAGGCAGTGTGCGCTTCCCATCTTCACTTCCACATTAGACCTAATAAGCATTACAGGTCATTATTGAGGTGTCCCTTCTCTCCAAACCCATCCTACCCCTCCCCTCCTCCTCCAGTCAGTTTTCCCCTGGACCTCTTCTTTCTTTTCCCCTTCCTTCTAGGACAATTCTAGGACAGTTCTAATGGTAATCTTGTTGATCCTCTTTACTTTATTCCCCTGGTTTTTCCGGCATTCTCCTTTGTCTAGTGATCCTTATGTCTTGGATAGGGAGTCTCCAGTTAGGAACATTAAAGGGTTCCACCTTCAGAAATGTAAACAGCCCTGGAAGATCATTATATGTATGGAGTATATATGTAGATGTGTCCTTCTTTATGGCCACTGCAAGTGGGTATCTCCACCTGTATGTCCCCCCTTCTTTACGCACACATTCCAGAACAGGTCTCAGTATTGCCCTGCGTTGCAGTGTTGCTCGGGAAAGGTCAGGCAGTATTTTCACAGGGATCCCTGCAACCTCAAATGATCCCATATCCCATGCTTTCCTCAGCAGGGCCTCTCTGTGGGCATATCTATGGAAGCGACATATAATGTCCCGTGGTCTCAGGGGATCAGCCGATTTAGGACCGAGGGCTCTATGAACTCTGTCCATCTCCAAATTTAATGGAGTTCCATCCCCCAATATCAACTTATAAATGTCGATTACCTTTTCCTGCAGATTTTCCTGTTCCTCGGCCTCTGGTAACCCCCGTATCCTTACGTTACAGCGGCGGTTACGGTCTCCTAATTCCTCAATTTGTAGTTGCATCTCCAGAACCGTTTCTGAATAATCTTCTCTCTCTTTTTCCATTCTATTCACTCTTTCCTCTAAGGCTGCCATTTTTGTCTCCCCTGCGTCCACTCGTTCTGTTACCTCCTGTATTTCCCCGTAAACCTGCTGTAAGTCGGCATGATGCGTCTCTTCAATCTTTGCAATTAATGCTTCTATGTCGCTTTTAGTTGGTAATGCCTCTAAGTCCAGTCTCGTTGGTAGGGCTTGTATTAATGCTCTCAAATCCTGTTCCATCCCTCTTTGCTTAACCAAGATCTCTGGAACAGCTCTCTCACCTTGCACGCTGTGCGTTTGCTTCAGGCTTCCTCCCGCACGTTGCTCTTCTCTCACGGGTTCCACCTGCACTTCTGGAGCACTTGGTTCCTCCCTGTCTGCTTGCTTCAATTGTTTGAAGAACCCCTGAATTGCGGGCTGTACTCCAATCGGCTCCCCCGCCTTACGAGAGGTACGTGTAAGGCGCTGTTGTTTGGCTATGCTCATACCGGGCGTCAGTGCCTGAGAATCCAAACAACTGGAGCGGTCGGGTTGCCGAGTCAGGAAGCCTCCGCTGACACGGAACGGCAGACAAGGTGACTGCTGAGCCTGCTGAGTCTCTAGTCCGTTATACCGTCGAATTGCTGTATACAGTACAGGCCGCCGTTATGCTGGGTTATGCCAGAGCTACGGTCGGAATTTCAGGTAAGAGCAATCCTTACTCGCACATACATCGGTGGGTTTGGACGGAGCTCCCGGTCTGTGCGCTCTGTGCGCTCTCACTCACTCAGCCATCACGCAGACCACACCCCCCGAGGGTCAGCTCCCATTTTTTTAAACCACTCACATTAACCAGATTGTAAAGCGCGTGTTGGTATAAAATTATCAGATCCAAACAGCGTGTTTCCTCCTCGCTCCAGCATCCAGTGTAATCATACACGGTAAAGCTCATCACTAGGCTCCTCCCCACGCGGTGCGTCACATGTCACGCTACCCTTGAAAAAGTCATAACTACCTATTAAATGATAGGCAGCCACTGGGCTCATCAAATGCAGCCACTGTGCCATCAATTGTCACCACTGTGCCATGCCATCAAATGCAGCCACTGTGCCATCAAATGCAGCCACTGTGCCATCAAATGCAGCCACTGTGCCATGCCATCAATTGTCGCCACTGTGCCCTTTAATTGTCGCCATTGTGCCCATTGTCACCACTGTGTCCATTGATGCCACTGTGCCATGCCATCAAACGTAGCCACTGTGCCCTGTATAATGCCACTCCCCCCCCCGGCACTTACCTTTCTGGGGGTCAGCCATCCTCCTTCCACGTCCCTCAATGTCTTCCTCCGCCCTCGATGACGCTTCAGCCAATCAGGTTACCGGTAACGGTGAACCTGATTGGCTGAGCCGCCTGTCAGTCTTATCTATGGAACGCACCACCCGTACATCCCTTAGATAAGTTTCCCGGGAGCCGACTACAGCCGCTGGCTCTGATAGGCTCTTCCACACAGCCAACCAGCTGCCGTTATTCAGGTGGCCGGCGCTCACCGTCCGGCCATCTGAATAGTGGGCGGCAGCGGCCGGCAACAATAACATAGATTCATGCAATTCATGAATCTAAGTTATTGTTTCAGTGGCGGTGCGAGAGCCAGAGGGGGCGGCGCTCCAGCGCCCTCTATAGACGCACCGCCACTGGGTCCCACCGTGTCTGGAAGGGCATGCTTATACTTGTAGTTCCTCAATCCCTGTGCATCATTCTATACTCCGCTTACCACATTCTTTTTTCTCTTTTATAATTAAGGAGTAAAAGAGATGATCGACTTCCTCAGACAAAGAGGAAAAGGCCCCGGCTGGGCTTGGAAGCCGTCCCCCCGTTGGACCAGCCAGGAGAACAGGTTTTTTTTTTTTTATTGTTTTTTTTGGCCGAGTTCGGGTTTGCAGACCTGCAGTTTGAATTTGGCTGCGCAGGAAACACTGAACTCCGAGTCCAGAGGACTATCCTTCCCTTTATAGCAAGGGGTACCTAACAGGCCCTGACTGACACTCAGGGAAAAAAAAAATATATGATTTTATGAAGAAACTCTATAGGACAGGCTGAAGAGAAGTGGATTTCAAAGCGAGATTAGACAGCTGATGCAAATTGTATGGAGCAGCTACTTTCTGCTTCTCTCTGAGGCTGTAAAATGAGACCGAGACCCTCGACTGATCCGAGACCGGGCGCAAAAATGTATAATGGAAATAACATCCCCGGAGCTCCGTGATCTCCAAATGCCAGGAATTGAGCGTTCTCTTATTTGTAGGTGACTGATGTTATACATTCCATCAATGCCTACAGGGGATGCCGATTCTACCGATTCTACCGATCGACAATATTAAGACTTCCTAAACATATACTAAGCAGAGTACAACTCCAAAATGAAATGAGAAAAAACAATGGAAAAAAAAAATAGGATAGGCTGCATTCTCAGTGATGTCACTGGTCTCTAGTGAATGGATAGGCTGCATTCTCAGTGATGTCACCAGTCTCTAGTGAATGGATAGGCTGCATTCTCAGTGATGTCACCGGTCTCTAGTGAATGGATAGGCTGCATTCTCAGTGATGTCACCGGTCTCTAGTGAATGGCTAGGCTGCATTCTCAGTGATGTCACCGGTCTCTAGTGAATGGATAGGCTGCATTCTCAGTGATGTCACCAGTCTCTAGTGAATGTATAGGCTGCATTCTCAGTGATGTCACCGGTCTCTAGTGAATGGATAGGCTGCATTCTCAGTGATGTCACCGGTCTCTAGTGAATGGATAAGCTGCATTCTCAGTGATGTCACCGGTCTCTAGTGAATGGATAGGCTGCATTCTCAGTGATGTCACCGGTCTCTAGTGAATGGATAGGCTGCATTCTCAGTGATGTCACCGGTCTCTAGTGAATGGATATGCTGCATTCTCAGTGATGTCACCGGTCTCTAGTGAATGGATATGCTGCATTCTCAGTGATGTCACCGGTCTCTAGTGAATGGATATGCTGCATTCTCAGTGATGTCACCGGTCTCTAGTGAATGGATAGGCTGCATTCTCAGTGATGTCACCAGTCTCTAGTGAATGGATAGGCTGCATTCTCAGTGATGTCACCGGTCTCTAGTGAATGGATAGGCTGCATTCTCAGTGATGTCACCGGTCTCTAGTGAATGGATAGGCTGCATTCTCAGTGATGTCACCAGTCTCTAGTGAATGGATAGGCTGCATTCTCAGTGATGTCACCAGCAGTGGCGGAATTTTCATTGGTGCAGCAGTCGCGGTTGCGACTGGGCCCTGTGGTTTAGCCAAGTCGGGGGGGGGCCCGCTCGCCGCCCGTGTGAGGGGCCCGCCCACCGCCTGCCAGTGTGGAGCCGTTCTGCCGCTGGATCGGGTGCCGACAAGGCACTGGCAGTAAATGCAGGGGCGGCATCGCAGCAACCACCTCCCCAAGACCCGGCATCTCCCCCTGCACCTCTGGCTGGCTGTTTAGAGTGCGGTGGGGAGATGTGGTAGGAGGTGGAAGCTGGAGATCGGCAGCTCTATGGTGCCTGTGTGGGCAGCGTGATCTCCCTGGGGCTTGTAGTACTCGAGTGCAGTGTATACAGAGAGGGGGAGGGGCCTCTGACCCGAGGCAGGTATCAGTTTCACTTTCTCTCTGCTTGCACACTGTTGTTGATGCACGGGTCAGAGGCCCCTCCCCCTCTCTGTATACACTGCACTTGAGTACTACAAGCCCCAGGGAGATCCCCCTGCCTGTGTGGACACTATAGAGCTGCAGATCGCCACCTCCACCAGCCAGGTACAGGGGGGAACTTCTGCAAGGGGGAATCAGCTGTTTGGGGACCCTGATTAAAGAGGGGGGCTTCTGGGGACACTAATGTAAGAGGGGGGGCTTCTGGGGACACTAATGTAAGGAAGGGGGCCTCTGGGGACACTAATGTAAGAGGGGGGGCTTCTGGGGACACTAATGTAAGGAAGGGGGCCTCTGGGGACACTAATGTAAGAGGGGGGGCCTCTGGGGACACTAATGTAAGAGGGGGGCTCTCTGGGGGCCCTGATGTAGGGGGAGACTCTCTGGGGACCCTGATGCAGGGGGAGACTCTCTGGGGACCCTGATGCAGGGGGAGACTCTCTGGGGACCCTGATGCAGGGGGAGACTCTCTGGGGACCCTGATGCAGGGGGAGACTCTCTGGGGACCCTGATGCAGGGGGAGACTCTCTGGGGACCCTGATGTAGGGGGAGACTCTCTGGGGACCCTGGTGTAAGGGGAGACTCTCTGGGGACCCTGGTGTAAGGGGAGACTCTCTGGGGACCCTGGTGTAAGGGGAGACTCTCTGGGGACCCTGGTGTAAGGGGAGACTCTCTGGGGACCCTGGTGTAAGGGGAGACTCTCTGGCGACCCTGGTGTAAGGGGGGCTCTCTGGTGACCCTGATGTAAGGGGAGACTCTCTGGGGACCCTGTTGTAAGGTGGGGTTCTCTGGGGACACTAATGTAAGAGGGGAGACTCTCTGGGGACACTAATGTAAGAGGGGAGGCTCTCTGGGGACCCTGGTGTAAGGGGGGCTCTCTGGGAATCCTGATGTAGGGGGAGACTCTCTGGGGACCCTGATGTAGGGGGAGACTCTCTGGGGACCCTGGTGTAGGGGGGGCTCTCTGGGGATCCTGATGTAGGGGGAGACTTTCTGGGGACCCTGATGTAGGGGGAGACTCTCTGGGGAGTCCCCCTATGTGATGGTGTGTGTGTGTGTGTGGGGGGGTGGCATTGAAGGACCTGGCCTTGGGGCAGCAAAGGGAATAAATCTGGGCCTGGGCAGAGGCAGCGCTGAGACTGGGGGCTGACACCAATGAGAGAAGGCGGGGGAGGAGCACCACTGATCTCATCCCTATCCCCCTATTACTTCTACAACAGAGGTTGTGGGGGAATAGTGATGAGATCAGTAAGAGGCAAAGGTGGTGGTGGGAGAGGATGGCACTGCCACTGCAGCCACCCCCCCTCATGTGAAATCAGAAACAGAATTGTTTTACTTTGTTGTACAGTGTAAAAAAATTAAGTATCAAAATCAGTCTTTTCGGGGGGGGGGGCCTTCATGATTTCTTGCACCGGGGCCCTGAAGTCTCTAGTTACACCACTGGTCACCAGACTCTAGTGAATGGATAAGCTGCATTCTCAGTGATGTCACCGGTCTCTAGTGAATGTATAGGCTGCATTCTCAGTGATGTCACCGGTCTCTAGTGAATGGATAGGCTGCATTCTCAGTGATGTCACCGGTCTCTAGTGAATGGATATGCTGCATTCTCAGTGATGTCACCGGTCTCTAGTGAATGGATAGGCTGCATGCTCAGTGATGTCACCGGTCTCTAGTGAATGGATAGGCTGCATTCTCAGTGATGTCACCGGTCTCTAGTGAATGGATAGGCTGCATTCTCAGTGATGTCACCGGTCTCTAGTGAATGGATAGGCTGCATTCTCAGTGATGTCACCAGTCTCTAGTAAATGGATAGGCTGCATTCTCAGTGATGTCACCGGTCTCTAGTGAATGGATAGGCTGCATTCTCAGTGATGTCACCGGTCTCTAGTGAATGGATATGCTGCATTCTCAGTGATGTCACCGGTCTCTAGTGAATGGATAGGCTGCATGCTCAGTGATGTCACCGGTCTCTAGTGAATGGATAGGCTGCATTCTCAGTGATGTCACCGGTCTCTAGTGAATGGATAGGCTGCATTCTCAGTGATGTCACCAGTCTCTAGTAAATGGATAGGCTGCATTCTCAGTGATGTCACCGGTCTCTAGTGAATGGATAGGCTATTCTCAGTGATGTCACCGGTCTCTAGTGAATGTATAGGCTGCATTCTCAGTGATGTCACCGCTCTCTAGTGAATGGATAGGCTGCATTCTTGGTGATGTCACCAGTCTCTAGTGAATGGATAGGCTGCATTCTCAGTGATGTCACCGGACTCTAGTGAATGGATAGGCTGCATTCTCAGTGATGTCACCGGTCTCTAGTGATTGGATAGGCTGCATTCTCAGTGATGTCACCGGTCTCTAGTCATTGGATAGGCTGCATTCTCAGTGATGTCACCAGTCTCTAGTCATTGGATAGGCTGCATTCTCAGTGATGTCACCAGTCTCTAGTCATTGGATAGGCTGCATTCTCAGTGATGTCACCAGTCTCTAGTCATTGGATAGGCTGTATTCTCTGTAGAGTATTTTACAAAAGCTGTTACAATGTCCCAAGATCTGACTACAACTTTACATATCTAAGATTTCACATCAAATGTCTACTGCTTTATTTTTGATAATTTCATAGACTTATAGGCAGAAGTTGTACGTCTATCAGAGTATAAAGTATAAACAAGTACAGTTTGGGTGAAAATTAAAAAACAAAGCACAAAATTGTCACCAATTTCTTCCCTCTGTTTAAATTACTATGCGGCTCATTCAGAAAACCAAATAATACAGAGAGGACGCCGAGCCAAAATCTGCTTTACCATCATTTAGATTGAAGAATGCAGGGGAACTAAGAAAACAGTCTCAGCTCGTGACTAGCAAAACAAGCGAGCGAATATTGGCGCGATCGCGTTACTGTCCCCGGAGAGATGTTCACTCTGTATCATTATATTTGTTTCTTGGAATGAAGTGTTACTTGTTGTGCAATGCTGGGCACTAGCAGTCATATTCACCGTGGACTTGAGCACCAATTATTATGTAGTTACCGCTAACTTCGAGCATGAATATACACTCGCCGTCACCGGCCACTTTCTTCGGTACACCTTGCTGGTCCCGGTTTGGACCCCCCTTTTGTCTTCATTCTTGGTGGCACCGATACAACAAGGTAACTCATTTAGGGGTTTTGAGCACCTACCTTCATCCGGCACACGGGGGACACAGGACCCGGTGACACCACCTCTGCCGGGCCTGCACACCTCTCATTCCAATCATCTCTGGGTCTCTGCTTCTACCAAGCATAAGGTAGGGGGGGGGGGGGGTGAGGGGGTCAGGATTGTTTTTCGCCCCCCCCAAAAAAATTGACCACTAGCCGCCAATGCCTTTGCCTTTGCCAACAAGGGCTTTTTATTACAGTTTTTATGTAAAAAATAAAAAATAAATCTTTAAAGCGCCCCCGTCCCGCGAGCTCGTGCAGCAAATAAAAAGCATTGCATAAGTCGTGCCCTCGTATGTAAACGGTGTTCAAATCAAACATGTGAGGTATCTAACTTGGTAACCGTTATATTTTTTTAAAGGATCGCCTATGGAGAGTTTTAGGTTTACGTAGTTTGTCAACATTCCACGAGGGTGCGCAATTTCAAAGCGTGACATGTTTGGTATCTATTTTACGGGGGTAAACTGGCGGCATTTTACGGGGCAAACTGGCAGAATTTTACCGGGCATACTGGAAGCATTTTACAGGCCAAACTGGTGGTATTTGAGGGGGCAAACTGGCAGCAATTGATGGCACAGTGGCTGTGTTTGATGGCACAGTGAAGACAATTGATGGCACAGTGGCTGCGTTTGATGGCACAGTGGAGACAATTGATGGGCACAGTTGCGGCAATTGATGGGCACAGTGGCGACAATCGATGGCACAGTGGCGGCAATTGATGGACACAGTGGCGACAATTGATGGGCACAGTGGCGACAATTGATGGGCACAATGGCTGCATTTGATGGCACAGTGGAGACAATTGATGGGCACAGTTGCGGCAATTGATGGGCACAGTGGCGACAATCGATGGCACAGTGGCGGCAATTGATGGACACAGTGGCGACAATTGATGGGCACAGTGGCGACAATTGATGGGCACAATGGCTGCATTTGATGGCACAGTGGCAACAATTGATGGCACAGTGGCTGCGTTTGATGGAACAGTGGTGACAATTGATGACGCAGTGGCTGCGTTTGATGGCACAGTGGTGACAAATGATGGCACAGTGGCGACAATTGATGGCACAGTGGCTGCATTTGATGGCACAGTGGAGACAATTGATGGCACAGTGGAGACAATTGATGGCACAGTGGCGGCAATTGATGGGCACAGTGGCGGCAATTGATGGCACAGTGGCTGCGTTTGATGGCACAGTGGAGACAATTGATGGCACAGTGGCGACAATTGATGGGCACAGTGGCTGCGTTTTGATGGCACAGTGGTGCCAATTGATAGCACAGTGGCGACAATTGATGTTTTTTTTTCCGCCGCCACTGGGCTTAGGCACGAAAGGGTTTTAAAATACACCCCTGCTAAAAATTTATAAATAACAACAAAAAACAAAAAAAAAAAAAATGTATAGACCCTTCGGCCCAGATTCATAGAGCGATTACGCCTGTCTAACTGGTGTTAGACAGGAGTAATTTCAAATTTCGTGCGCCGTATCACTAGTTTGAATCCTCAAACCATGATACGGCGGCTTCGGGCTTCGATCCAAGAGGCTTACGTCCTCGTAAGCCTTCGGATCTACGTTGCGATATTTTTGCGGCCGCTGGGTGGAGTCCGCGTCGTTTTCACCGTCGGGGTATGCAAATTAGTTTTTACGGCGATCCACGAAGGTACGAGTGTCCCTCGCAATCGCCTACGTCATTTTTTGGCTACGTAATGTTAGAGGAGCTTTTTGCTGGTCTAACAGTGCGTAACCCATGTAAAGTATGGCCGTCGTTCCCGCGTCGAATTGAAATTATTATTTTTTTTTTAACGTAACTCGTTCGGGAATAGGAATGTACGTAAACAACGCTACTACGACGTGACGACGTGTTTTCGCGCAATGCACGGCGGGAAATTTGGGAACGGAGCATGCACAGTTCGATCGCCGCGGGAACGCGCCTATTTTAAATGCTTCACGCCCCCTACTCGCGCAGATGGATTGCGACGGGAGAAATACACTACGCCGCCGTCGTTTACTGGACAAAATCTACCTGAATTCCACGTAGAGCCAGGTAAAAAACGGCGGCGTAGTGTATTTGTGATACTCTACGAGAATCTAATTCTCTCTGAATCTGGGCCTTCATCTCTTTGTAATTGGGCAAACTTCTGCAGGAGATCAAATCATTATTTCCCCTCCCCCCACTGTATATCCACACACACATATATATATACTGGGATTAATTCAGGGATCCCTAACAGTTTCAGACTGTTACCATAGATCTCGCTTGGTTTCCTTGCTCAGGAAATTTCGGCATTTTCTTCTGCATATTTCTGCCTTTTTATACAGATCGGTGAAAATCGGCGGCCTTTGAGGTGACGTTGGGAATAACGCACACATAAAACCCGGAGATTAGGTGCCGAGAATGGCGTCCTGGATTGATTTGGTGTGATGTTGCTTGTTTAATGCGTTGCGTGTCTGGCACACACCCCATTAATTTGCCAGGAAAATATATCCATCCGTATCTTAAAAAATAAAGACTTTCTTTTTCTTTTTTTGTAACATTTTCTTTTTCTTTTGCATCACAGCTGTAAATGTAACTATCTGGGGACCGAAGGCCTTTTGTACACCATTTCTGCAAAAAATATATATTTTCATGAACAGAAGATCCGATTACCCGATGTAGGTACTTCAGACAAGATTTATTTGGAGGGAACAGGATATTCCGCACCTGTGGATTCAATTCATTCAGTTTTTTATGCATGTGGAGTATCCGACGTAGGCCGGCGCAGCGCTTCTAGCGTGTCTGGGGGAGGCGCTCGTAGGAGCAAAGGTTTCACTTTGGGGCCAGGCTGTGAAACTGCTGACCAAAACTAGATGTTCATTAACCACTTGACCTCTGGAAGATTTACCGCCCCCCCTTTCATGACCAGGCCATTTCTTGCGATACGGCACTGTGTTTTTTTAACCGCTTGCCGACTGCCTCACGCACATTTACGTTGGCAAAATGGCAGGGGCAATGTTGCTTTGAACACGCCCCCTAGCGGGCGCCTGCCACCAGGGCAGCCATCACAAATTTTAGGGCCCCTTACACAGCTTTAGGCAGGGCCCCCCTGGAGCAGAGAACCGGGGAAGGGGGGGGTGTGCTGACGGAAAAAAAAAAGTGTAATCTCTTCTCTCATGACGCAATATAATAAACGGGGGGGGGGGGGGCGCAGGTGTAATGCAAAAAATAAATAAGAAAAATGGGAGGGGGCCACCTGGGCCTGTAAGGAGCCCTGGGGACCACCGGGCCCTTTACAGGTATAATGCAAAACATAAATAAATGGGAGGGGCCTGTAAGGGGCCCTGGGGACCACCGGTACCCTTACAGGTGTAATGCAAAAAAAGGGGGGGCAGCTGGTGTAATGTCCATACCCTCATGATGGCGGCCTGGCCCGCCACGGTCTCCGTGATCGTGCCCACGGGACCCGTGGGCTCCAAACAGTTAGAATCACTCCCTAGGACACACGTAACCCTTTCCCCGCCCCCTACTGGATAACCCCTTCCCTGCCAGTCACAGTTATACAGTAATCGCAGTGCATTCTTATAGCACTGATCACTGTATAAATGACAATAGTCCCAAAATAGCGTCAAAAGTGTCCTATGTGTCCTCTATAATGTCGCAGTCATGATAAAAATCACAGATCGCCGCCATAACACGTAAAAAATAAATAAAAGAAAATTGCCATAAAACTACCACCTATTTTGTAGACGCTATAACGTTTGTGCAAAGCAATCGATAAACGATTATTGCGATTTATTTTTTACCAAAAATATGTAGAAGAATACGTATCGGCCTAAACTGGGGAAAAAAAATGTTTTTTTAAAAAAAATTGGGGATAGTTATTATAGCAAAAAGTACAAAATACTTTTGGCGCCTAGTAACAATGTTGAATCTATTCTCTGTAATGTCGAATCTTTTCTCTATAATGTCGAATCTTTTCCCTATAATGTCGAATCTTTTCCCTACAATGTCGAATCTTTTCTCTATAATGTCGAATCTTTTCTCTATAATGTCGAATCTTTTCTCTATAATGTCGAATCTTTTCTCTATAATGTCGAATCTTTTCTCTATAATGTCGAAACTTTTCCCTATAATGTCGAATCTTTTCCCTATAATGTCGAATCTTTTCCCTATAATGTCGAATCTTTTCCCTATAATGTCGAATCTTTTCTCTATATTGTCGAATCTTTTCTCTATAATGTCGAATCTTTTCTCTATAATGTCGAAACTTTTCCCTATAATGTCGAATCTTTTCCCTATAATGTCGAATCTTTTCCCTATAATGTCGAATCTTTTCTCTATAATGTCGAATCTTTTCTCTATATTGTCGAATCTTTTCCCTATAATGTCGAATCTTTTCTCTATAATGTCGAATCTTTTCTCTATAATGTCGAATCTTTTCTCTATAATGTCGAAACTTTTCCCTATAATGTCGAATCTTTTCCCTATAATGTCGAATCTTTTCCCTATAATGTCGAATCTTTTCTCTATAATGTCGAATCTTTTCTCTATATTGTCGAATCTTTTCCCTATAATGTCGAATCTTTTCTCTATAATGTCGAATCTTTTCTCTATAATGTCGAATCTTTTCTCTATAATGTCGAATCTTTTCTCTATAATGTCGAATCTTTTCTCTATAATGTCGAAACTTTTCCCTATAATGTCGAATCTTTTCCCTATAATGTCGAATCTTTTCCCTATAATGTCGAATCTTTTCTCTATAATGTCGAATCTCTCTATATCTAATTTTTACCGCAACCAAAACGAAAACAAAGCATTTTTTATGTCGGTTTTCGTTTCTTGCGCTTTCGTTTGAATGCATTTTCGTCCGAAAATCCGTTTTTTTTCGTTATCGTTTTCACAAACGATAACGAGAAAAACAGATTTTCGGACGAAAATGCATTCTAACGAAAACAAATGCACATGTCTATTTATTACTGAGTACACTGGTTCCTACTATGGTGCCTACTGGACTGCACAATCATCAGACACCCCGCACTGATCCTATATCAGGAAATGTATGCAAATGTAGGCTGTTGCTATTAGTAAAATAAAATAGCTTTGGGGGGAAAAAAACACAAGAAAAATAAATAAAGTATCCATCCATGAACATATAGAGGTAAGGTAACCATGAACTATTCTTCAGCCATTGAGATGTTAATAATATTTGATCTCTCTCTGGGTTTACTTTTGTTAAAAGAAAAGAATAGTTGTCTAGAGAGGATCTGATCCAACGAAAATATGTAGGCACCGAGGATTATCCTGTGTGTAGTTCCCTCGCTCCAGGTGTGAGATCGAAGTCCTAATCCAAGATTAGCACCTTCCTGACAATGACCAGAACCCGGGACTCTCCGATCCCATAAAAGATTCCCGTCTGAAGAACTGACTGTCACTGGGCTGAGAACAGTTAGTAGAAGTGTCAAATCTTTTCTTTCATCCAAAATAAAGAGATTAGTCTTTATGGGTCTGAAAGTGTGGAGTGTTAGATATTGTATAATGTTATTCCTTCCTCCCTTCATCCCTTCTCCTCCCTTCCTCCCTTCCTTACTAGTGTTGCTCACGAATATTCGCATTGCGAATATTCGCTACGAATATTGCATATTCGAGTATTCGCGAATAACACGAATATCGCGGCGAATATTCGCTATTTCGAATATTCAAATTTTTTCAATTTTTTTTTTAGAACAGATCACATCCTAGAGATCCCCATCGACGTCTAAAAGCATTGCTGGTATGATTAGAGACCTTGGGCCGAGTAGCTGCAGCGCTCATTTTATATTGCCGATTATTCGGCAATAGCGATATCGCACGATTATTTTATATTGTAATATATCACGAATATTCTGAGCCAATCAGAGTGCTCCATTCCGCATTTCTCGAATATTCGCAATTATTTTATATTGTAATATATCACAAATATTCTGAGCCAATCAGAGTGCTCCATTCCGCATTTCTCGAATATTCGCAATTATTTTATATTGTAAAATATCACGAATATTCTGAGCCAATCAGAGTGCTCCTTCCGCATTTCTCGAATATTCGCAATTATTGTGTATTGTAATATATCACGAATATTCTGAGCCAATCAGAGTGCTCCTTCCGCATTTGCCGAATATTCGCAATTATTGTGTATTGTAATATATCACGAATATTCTGAGCCAATCAGAGTGCTCCTTCCGCATTTGCCGAATATTCGCAATTATTGTGTATTGTAATATATCACGAATATTCTGAGCCAATCAGAGTGCTCCTTCCGCATTTCTCGAATATTCGCAATTATTTTGTATTGTAAAATATCACGAATATTCTGAGCCAATCAGAGTGCTCCATTCCGCATTTCTCGAAATTTCGCATTCGCAATTCGCATTCGCATTCGCAATAGCGAAAATTCGCAATAATTTCATTTCCAAAAAATATCACGAATATTCGTATTTAGCGAATATATCTCGAATATTCGACTATATATTCGAGATATATCGCGAAATCGAATATGGCATATTCTGCTCAACACTATTCCTTACCTTCGTCCCTTCTCCTCCCTTTATCCTTTCTCCTACCTTCATCCCTTCTCCTCCCTTCCCTTCTCCTCCCTTCCTTCCCTTCATCCCTTCTCCTCCCTTCATCCCTTCTCCTCCCTTCCTTCCCTTCATCCCTTCTCCTCCCTTCTCCTCCCTTCATCCCTTCTCCTCCCTTCCTTCCCTTCATCCCTTCTCCTCCCTTCATCCCTTCTCCTCCCTTCCTTCCTTCCTTCATCCCTTCTCCTCCCTTCCTTCCTTCCTTCATCCCTTCTCCTCCCTTCCCTTTATCCCTTCTCCTCCCTTCCTTCTCTTTATCCCTTCTTCTCCCTTCCTCCCTTCATCCCTTCTCCTCCCTTCCTCTCCACATCTCCCTTGTTTTTCTTCTTCTCTCCATCAGTTACAGGACTTCCTTCAACATTCCTTCCTTCCTCCATCTTTTACCTTCCTTCCTTCCTCCATCTTTTACCTTCCTTCCTTCCTCCATCTTTTACCTTCCTTCCTCCATCTTTTACCTTCCTTCCTTCTTCCATCTTTTACCTTCCTTCCTTCTTTCCTCCCTTGTGTTCCTTCATCCCTTCTCCTCCCCACCTCCCTTTTATTTTTCTTCTCTCCAGCAGTTACAGTACTTCCTTTAACATTCATTCCTTCTTCCATCTTTTACCTCCCTTCCTTTCATTACTTCTTTCCTCCCTTCCTTCCTTTCTTCCTCCCTCCATCTTTTACCTTCCTTCCTTCCTTCCTTCCTTCCTTCCTTCCTTCATTCTTTCCTTCTTTCCATCCCTCCTCCCCATCTCCCTTGTGTCCCTTCATCAATTCTCGTTCCCACCTCCCTCTTTTAGTTCTTCCCTCCATCATTTCCTCCCATCAACCAACCATCCTTGCTTCCTCCAGCACTCTTTTTTCACCTCCAACCTCCTTTTCTTCCTTCCTCTTCCAACTTGTCTTCTCCTTTTACCTCTTTCTGTCTCCCCTTAATTTCTGTCAATCTTCCTTCCTTTTTCTTGTCTTCCTTTCTGTAAATCTTCCTTAATTTTCCTCTCTTTCTTCCTTCCCTTTTCTTTCTATCTTCATTCCTTTTTCTCTCTTTCTTTCTTTCGTCTTCTTTCTTTCTTTCTGTCTGTCAATCTTCGTTCCCTTTCCTCTCTTTTTCTTCCTTCCCTTTTCTTTATTTATTTCTGTCAATCCTTATTCCTTTTCCTCTCTTTCTTTCTTCCTTCCCTTTCTTTTTTCTTTCTTTCTATCTTCCTTCCTTTTCCTTTTGCAATTTTGCACTCCACCTGCTCTGAGACATACAATAAATATCAGCTGGACTTAAAATCAGTTGACTGTATCAGATCAGGCAGTGATTGTGATTGGTTGCCAGAGGTTTCAGCATATCATTACCACTTACTGACTGGTTGCTAGAGGTTACAGCATATCATTACCACTTACTGACTGGTTGCTAGAGGTTACAGCACACATTACGTCTCACGGATTAGTTGCTAGAGGTTACAGCACATGATTTCTTGTTGATTGGTTGCTCGAGATTACTGTACAGTAATACTGTTAACTGATTGGTTGCTAGAGGTTACAGCACATCATCTCTTCACTGCAGAGGGGCATTATATACATATGAATGCTGCCTTTATTTACATATGAATGCCACCGGCCTCAGCTATTTACATATGAATGCTCCTGTTATTTACCAATGAATGACGGTTATTTACATGTAAACACAGGGTCTGCAGGTGAGTCATCTGTACACAACAATAGGGCAGAGCTGGGCAGCATTAGTAGCAGCACTTCACACTGAGATATCAGGACACAGCAAAAAAATAAAATTTGAAGGGACAAGGGAATTTAAACTGGGATAGTTGGCAAGTATGAGGCAGCTGCTTTGGGCCCCACAACAATGACAGGGCCCAGGGCAGCTGTCCCTTTTGCCCTGTCTTAAAGACGGCCCTGCTCCAACGGCCTCCACACTCACCACATCTCATCCAATAGAGCACCCTTGGAATGTGTGTGGAACGATTTGCATCATGGATGTGCAGCCGACAAATCTGCAGCAACTATGTGATGCCATCATGTCACTATGGATCAAAATCTCTGGGGAACGTTTCCAACATCTTGTTGTATCTATGCCACCTATTCTCACTCCGATTTGTTGTGAAGCCACTTATCCCTTGTGAGACCTCTATGCCCGGTCTGTATAAGCAGATATAATCACTGAGGACAATCCTTATCACATGTCTTGAACTCACCACTACTGATTCTATTCACAGAAGTTGCTTTAATCCAAACATCAGAATACATCAGATGAAAGGGTAAAAAGCAGATGAACAGGTTGTAGTATTGTGCGGTCAAAAGATGATACTGTCTGAAGCTTACTTATGTAGAACACATGTGCCCATGTTACATGTGGCCTGTAGCTTTCTACATTAGACAGGAAGTGCAAACTCAGCAAGAAGGTTGGAGCATTACACAGAGAGGAAGTGTGCCATAAATCAGACAAAAGAAATACAGAATAGGTGCATTACCACAAAAGGTCACTAGATGGCAGCATGTAGACAAAACATAAGGTACATAGAAAATGTTTGAGAAACAATATATATATATATATATGTAACAGAACGTCCCACACTCCGCTTGAGTACTTCCGTCATATACCGCTTCCCATCAGTCTGGATATAGATATCAGATATTCCAGCTGCTTACAAGCACACAACGAGATGAGTTTTATTTGTCTGCTGAACATGGAGTGTTTAATAGAACCAAGAATACAACCTTATATACAGTTTAAAGAGGAGGTAATCAGAACATAAATTAACATGAGCTAATTAACTAATCATTTACCCAGACTAGGCGACTCTTAGATATGACCTTTCAGGGTAGACGTCAGGTTTCCTCGCTCACCTGCTATACAATACGCATTATCATAAGTGTAAAGACAGGACATCTTCACACAATAGCAGGGTCAATTAGCACAGAGAACAGACAGATGGCTGGAGGTGAGGGCATTAGCATCTAACAGTATGTGTCCCAACATGATGAATGAGTCACTCTTACAATTAACCCGTAGAGTTCAGAATCAATAAATAGTAAATAGTTCTTTACAGATATCCTGGAATATATTGTGGATAATAATTACATAATAATCCCATCTCAGGTAGTCCAAGATATCATTCCTCAGTCATCCTTTGCCCTTTGTGGACATAGGTTGATTTTAGACATAAGATGGTTACAGGATGTCCCAGGTGAGTCTGTCACAATGATACTGTCTGAAGCTTACTTATGCAAAACACATGTGCCCATGTTACATGTGGCCTGTAGCTTTCGCCATTAGACAAGAAGTGCAAACTCAGCAAGAAGGGTGGAGCATTACACAGAAAATAAGTGTGTCATAGATCCAGATAAATGAAATACAGAATAGGTGCATTACCACAAAAGGTCACTAGATGGCAGCATGTAGACAAAGCATAAGGTACATAAAAAATGGTTGAGAAACAATATGTATATATAACAAATTATATGCCTATTGGGTGGCACACTACCAAGAGTGAAGGAAAAAGGAGGTCCAACCCGCTACTAGCAAGGTGTATTTAACCACTTAAGACCCGGACCATTGTGCAGGTTAAGGACCTTGCCACTTTTTGCCATTCGGCACTGCGTCGCTTTAACTGACAATTGCGCGGTCGTGCGACGTGGCTCCCAAACAAAATTGACGTCCTTTTTCCCCCACAAATAGAGCTTTCTTTTGGTGGTATTTGATCACCTCTGCGTTTTTTATTTTTTGCGCTATAAACAAAAATAGAGCGACAATTTTGAAAAAAAAATCAATAGTTTTTACTTTTTGCTATAATAAATATCCCCCAAAAATATATATATAAAAAAAAACATTTTTTTTTCCTCAGTTTAGGCCGATACGTATTCTTCTACATATTTTTAGTAATAAGCGTTTATCGATTACATTTATAGCGTTTACAAAAAAGGGGATAGTTTTGTTGCTTTTTTATTAATCTTTTTTTTTTTACAACTAATGGCGGCGATCAGCGTTTTTTTTTTTTTTTTTTTTGTGACTGCGACATTATGGCGGACACATCGGACAATTTTGACACATTTTTGGGACCATTGTCATTTTCACGGCAAAAGTGCTATAAAAATGCACTGGTTACTGTGAAAATGACAATTGAAGTTTAGGAGTTAACCACTAGGGGGGCGCTGTAGGGGTTAAGTGTGACCTCATATGTGTTTCTAACTGTAGGGGGGCGGGGCTGGACGTGTGACGTCAGTGATCGTCTTTCCCTATATCAGGGAACAGACGATCACTGACTCTGCCACAACGGAGAACGGGGAAGGTTTGTTTACACTCACCTCTCCCCGTTCTTCAGCTCCGGTGACCGATCGCGGGACACCGGCGGCGATCGGGTCTGCGGGTCCCGAGGGCGCGGTCACGAAGCTTCGGACCGGGTCACGAGTGTGCTGCCTGACCCCACAGCTGAGCTTAAAGAGACACGTAGATGTACGTGATTGTGCCCAGCCTTGCCATTTTACCAATGTATATCGGCGTGAAGGGGTCCTTAAGTGGTTGATAAAGTGGCCGGTGATTGTATTTGTCTCTACGAGTGGTTGCACCATTATTTGTGGACTTTACTAGTTCACCAATTTTTTTTTTTATTACGTTGTACTTTATTTATTGTTTTATTGATTTTTATGGTTGTGTATTATCATCATATTTGCACCTTTCCCAACACTGGTTTGCTACTTGGAGTATAGCGCTGCCTTTCTTTGCACACATTTTCTTTTTCATTCCTATGATACAAAATAGCAGGGCTGGCTCTTTCCCAGAACTCCTGATCCCTCTGCCCCTTTAAGACTTAATAGAAAGCCATTTGGCTGCGGCTCAGAGCCGGCAGAGTAACCTGTAGAGCGATGTTCACATCAGACCTTCCTTGTGATATTCTGGACTCTGTGTAATTCTACCCTCCGTACAGCTCAGGACGCGGCGTTTTCTTCACTCGCATGTATTCTGTTACATAGATTAGCTCCTTCGGTGCATTGTAAAATCTCTGAATATTTATATGTGTGATGGTTAAACCATTGCGCGCCTACTGTACGGCTCCTCAGCGATTTCCCTTAAAGGAGTCGTCCCGGGGAAGGAGCTAAAATGGATTTTCTATGAAAATATTTACAAGTTTTCTTGGAATTTATATAAAGAAACTGATAGGTAGGTCTGTTTATTGCAGGAAGTCGGATTAGCCGCATTTAGCTTTGTAATACTAAAAACGTATAAACTAAAATGTATGTATTGCCAAAAATATTTTTAGGTAGATAAAAAAAAATGGTTGGTTAACCACTTAAGGACCGCCGCATGTACATTTACGTCGGCAGAATGGCACCAACAGGCACATCAACGTATATATACGTTGGTGCCTTGGGGGGGTTCGGGGGTCCGATCGGACCCCACCCCCGTACATGCAGCGGTCCGCGCGGCTGTAGGAGCGATCCGACAAGAGGGGGCGGCTATTCGTTTTTGTCCGCCCCCTACGGATCGCTCTCAGCCAATGCGCGCGCCCGCCCGCCCTGTCACTTCCTCCTCCTGTGTAAACACAGGAAGAGGGAAGTCATGTGATCTCTCCCTCTGCGTTTTTTTCAACCACCGCTGAGGAGAGATCACAACACAGGAGAGTCTGCACTAACACTACACATAGTCACATTTAACCCCCCCGATCGCCCCCCCTCCCCCCTGTCACAGTGTCACTGAATGCAGTAATCATGCATGTATGATTACTGTATTTAGTGTCAGTGTGACAGGCAGTGTGACAGTCAGTTAGTGTTAGGTCCTGCGTAGCCCCCCGTACCCCCCCTAATAAAGTTTTAACCCACTGATCACTGCCCTAGTTAATCCTTTCACTCCCTATTGCCAGCGTCACTAAGCGATCATTTTTCTGATCGCTGTATTAGTGTTGCTGTTCCCGCTAGGTAGCTAATTTTTTTTTATTGCGATTTTTTTTTTATACTAAAGACATGTGGCTAAATACATTTTGGCCTAAATGTTTGACTAAAATTTAGTTTATTTGATTTTTCTTATAACAAAAAGTAAAAAATATAATTTTTTTTTTTAAATGTCGCTCTATTTTTGTATATAGCGCAAAAAATAAAAATCGCAGAGGCGATCAAATACCACCAAAAGAAAGCTCTATTTGTGGGAAGAAAAGGACGCAAATTTTGTTTGGGAGCCACGTTGCACGACCGCGCAGTTGTCTGTTAAAGCGACGCAGTGCCGAATCGCAAAAACCCCTTGGGTCATTTGGCAGCATATTGGTCCGGGTCTTAAGTGGTTAATTGTTTGCTGCCTGCCTCCCATTGGGGAGATTTACCTGAACCAGGGCTATCTTAATGCAAGGGCACTCCTGGGCACTGCGCAGGTGCCCCAGGTACATGGGGGCCCCACATTAATCTTGCATTACATCATAATTGCCAACTGTCCCGGATTTGCTGGAATAGACATGCTTTTTACTAAACTGTCCCGATATGGTGGTGTCCCGGAACATATTCTCTGCCCTTCTGAATCCAGTAGTGTGCCCTCCTGACCCCCCCCCCCCTGTACTGTGCCCTTCTGCATTCCCCCCTGTACTGTGCCCTTTGTGGCAGGCAGTGGCATAAGCAACGTCATTCTCGTCTAAGGCCCTGTACACACGATCAGACATGTCTGATGAAACTGGTCTGCAGATGGTGTTCGATGGTGTGTACGGCCCATCAGGCTGTTGTCCGTCAGACCAAAGTTTATAAACATGCTTTAAAACCTGTCTGATAGAACCTGTCCGTCGGACAGGTTAGATGGTTAGTACATAAATGCATTGTACCAAAAACCCGCGTATGCTCAGAATCAAGTCGACGCATGCTTGGAAGCATTGAACTTCGTTTTTTCATCACATCGTTGTGTTCTACGTCACCGCGTTCTGGTCTGATTGGATTTTGGTCCGATGGTGTGTACACACATCAGCAGTGGCGTAACAACCAGGGGGGCAGGGGGTGCGTCTGCCCCGGGCGCTGAGCAGAGGGGGGCGCCTGTGACCGGCAGCTCTGCGGATAGTATAGTGAGCGGCTCCTCCACTGAGCGCTTAGCCCCTCGCCGGTACCTCCCAGCGGCCGGCACAGGCATGCCTGGAAGGATGCAGGGGATGCCCTGTTTGGCATAACACCGGCGCGCGCTGCGGAGGCTCCAAGATGGTGACGTGCTCTGCAGTCCGGCGGCGCCTGCAGGGACTCCTGCTCAGCCAAGCAAGTAAGCGGGGATGTGATGCAGGGAGAGAATGGTTTAGCAGAGCCTGTCCCAAGTCTTCCCCAGCGCACACCCTGCCTCTGCCACAGGCTGAGGCTGGGACTCCGTTGGAGAAGAGTGTTGGCCCGGCCTGGTCCATAGCTTTATAGGGAGCTCCACACTGCAGCCCTGATATCATGTTTATATAAGGGGGGGGGGACGGGAAAAAAATCTGCCCCGGGCGCCCATGACTCTGGTTACGCCACTGCACATCAGACAAGTTATCTGATGAAAACAGTCCGTCAGACAAGTCTCATCAGACATGTCTGATCGTGTGTACAGGGCCTAAGGGAGAATTGAGGAAGTGCGTGTGGGGCAACTGTCCAAAAAGGTACCGGCTGCCTGTTATTGGCGGGTGAGGTTGGGGAGGAGGATGAGTGGCACTTTTACTTTTGAGTGAAGATCCACTTTCATACTAAAACAAGAGGACTTTTGAAGACTTTGAGGCTTGGTAAGAAAGAACGTTCTAGGAAAGGTAGAGGCAACCTCACGGTGTGCATGAGAAGTGGGTATAAAGAGAAATGTTTGTGAGTAGCAGGAAGGCTCCGTGTGGGCACCATTCTCAGCGGCTTTGTAGGCTACAGTTTCATGACATTCCCATGCTCTGGACATGATGCCAAATTGTGGTTTGCAGGATAAACAAAAGCGGGCACCAGCTTGGTTGGTGTAAAGTCTAAACAAGGTCTGTGTTGGCCAGCGGTCATGCGGTTGGTTGCTTCATCAGCAACAGCCAACAGACCGAAAATATCTGTTTACATCCTTAGAATGTCTCCATTATTTATTATAGAGGTTAATATATCTCCCCCTCGCTCTGCTTCCAATACAAACAGGAAATTCAGGCACAGACTACTAGAGTGAAAATTCATATGCAGACACCCCAACAGAAGGCATATTAATTGTCCTCTCTGGGACAAGTGGCTTTGCAGCATACTGTATGAAGCACAAATAGGGAAGGCGTTAATCTAAAAGCTACGCTAGTTAGAAAAATATTGCCACGCTTCTGTCCACCTAGCGAAACCCCCAGTAGATTCCTTTTATCTTCAAAATCGTTATGAAATTAAACCTTTGAAGGTGCAAACCAGTGTATTCCCTGATTTCAGCTCCTCCTAATTTCAGAGTTTACAGAAGGCACCACATATATATACATTGGCACATGAGAGGTACATGTTGGAGGGTGTGATATCACATTGATGAGTAATTAAAAAGGTAATTAAAAAGGTAGAGAGAAGGTGAAAAGTATTTTCTACCTTGCAGAGGGTAATGTTGGGTAGTGTGATGTCCCAGTGGTGGGCGTAATTATAAAAGTAGAGAGAAGGCCAGGAGCAGAGTATTCTCTACCATATGAAAGGTTACGTCAGAGGGTGTGATGTCCCGGTGGTGGGCGTAATTATAAAAGTAGAGAGAAGGCCAGGAGCAGAGTATTCTCTACCATATGAAAGGTTACATCAGAGTAGAGCCGAAAACAACTAATAAATTATTTATTTTATTTTTTATTATTATTAATTAGATTAATCGAGAACTAATCGATTATGAAATTAACCGATTACAATTTTCTTAATCGATTAATCGGCCAGTAACATAATGGGGTTAAAACAACTAAAATTAGCCCTTTATAGTACAAAAAAGCAAATCGCTACTGTAAATATTACTTTCACTGTCCCACAGTAAAAAAAATTAACCCCTTACAGTAGCGATTATTTGCTCTTTTTGTACTTATTTTTGTTTTTTTAATAAACATCTCAGGTTGGGGTCACACCTCTGTTTTTTGGTTCTTTTTGCAGAAACACACTACAGTTCATTTACATGTTTTCCTATGGGACACCCTTACATCCATGATTTTTTTTCAGCTGCTGCGTATTTGGAAAGGGCAAGGACTTTTTAACGCAAAACGGTGCTATTTTAATTTTTTTTGGTTCAATATCCTTTAATGGAGAAGCTGCAGAAAAGCATGTCATGTGTTTTTGCGGCAATTTGTGTTTTGTAATCTGCCCAACAACAAATTGGCCCCAAAAAAATGTAAACAATTTTAATTTTGTTTTTATTTTTTATTTTAAGTCTATTATTTGATTAATCGATTAATCGAAACAATAATCGGCCAACTAATCGATTATGAAAATAATCGTTAGTTGCAGCCCTGCATCAGAGGGTGTGATGTTCCGCTGGTGGGTGTAATTATAAAGGTAGAGGGAAGGTCCAGAGCAGAGTACTTATGGAGGGTAATGTACTTTCTACCTTTTGTAGGGTCATGTTGAAGGCAGTGATGTCCAAGTGGTGGTGTAACCAAAAAGGTAGAGAAAAGGTCAGAAGAATATTTTTTTTTTCTTTCTTAAGGAGGATCATGTTGGAGGGTGTGATCTCATGTTGATGAGTAATTAGAAAGGTAGAGAGAAGGTCAGGAGCAGATTATTTTTTACCTTATGAAGCATTACGTCCGATGGTGTAACATCCTGGTAATGGTGTAATAATAAAGGTAGAGAGAAGATCAGGAGCAGAGTATTTTCTAACTTATGAAGGGTCATGTTGGAGGGTGTGATATCACATTAATGAGTAATTAGAAAGTTAGAGAGAAGGTGAAGAGGAGAGTATTTTCTACCTTGCAGAGGGTAATGTTGGAGGGTATGATATCCCAGTGGTGGGTGTAATCCAAAAGGTAGAGAGAAGATCAGGAGCAGAGTATTTTCTACCTTATGAAGGGTTACATCAGAGGGTGTGATGTCCCGATGGTGGGTGTATTCATAAGGGTAGAGGGAAGGTCCAGAGCAGAGTACTTTCTAACTTATGGAGGGTAATGTTGGAGCATGAAATGCCACGTTAATGAGTAATTAGAAAGATAGGGAGAATATCAGAAGCAGAGTACTTTCTACCTTTTGTGGAGTCTTGTTGAAGGCAGTGATGTCCAAGTGGTGGTGTAACCAGAAAGGTGGAGAAAAGGGTCAGGAGCAGAGTTTTTTTCTATCTTAAGGAGGGTCATGTTGGAGGGTGTGATCTCGTATTAATGAGTAATGATAAAGGTAGAAAAAAGGCCAGGAGCAGATGATTTTCTACCTAATGAAGGGTTACGTTGGGGGGTGTTGTGTCCTAATGATGGTGTGATAAGAGATAGAGAAGGTCAGGAGCTGAGTATTTTCTAACTTATGGAGGGTCATGTTGGAGGGTGTGATATCACATTGATGAGTAATTAGAAAGTTAGAGAAAAGGTCAGTAGCAGAATATTTTCTTCCTTGCAGAGGGTCATATTGGAGGGTGTGATATCCCAGTGGTGGGTGTAACCAGAAAGGTAGAGAAAAGGTCAGGAGCAGAGTTTTTTTTTCTATCTTATAGAGGGTCATGTTGGAGGGGATGATATCACGTTGATGAGCAATTAGAAAGGTAGAGAGTAGGTCAGGAGTAGAGTATTTTGTGTAGTCATGCTGGAGTATGTGACGTCCCAGAAATGGTGTTATCATAAAAGTAGAGAGAAGTTCAGGAGCACAGTATTTTCTAGCTTATGGAGGGTCATGTTGGAGGGAGTGATGGCCCAGTGGTGGTGTAATCAGATTGGTAGAGAGAAGGGCAGGTCTATCTTATGGAGGGTCATGTTGGAGGGTGTGATATCATGCTGATGAGTAATTAGAAAGGTAGAGAGAAGGTCAGGAGCAGAGTATTATTATCTAACTTATGGGGGGTCATGTTGGAGGTTGTGATATCACGTTTATGAGTTATGGGAAAGGTAGAGAGACGGTCAGAAGCAGAGTAATTTCATTCTTATGGAGGGTCATGTTGGAAGGTGTAATACCACATTGATAACTAATTAGAAAGGGAGAGAGAAGGTCAAGGGCAGAGTATTATCTAACTTATGGAGGGTCATGTTGAAGGGTGTGATATCACGTTTATGAGTTATGGGAAAGGTAGAGAGAAGGTCAGAAGCAGAGTATTTTCATTTTTATGGAGAGTCATATTGGAAGGTGCAATACCACATTGACAAGTAATTAGAAAGGTAGAGAGAAGGTCAGGAGCAGAGTGTTTTCTATCTTTTGTGGGGTCATGCTGAAGGGTGTGATGTCCCAGAAATGGTGTAATCATAAAGGTAGAGAGAAGTTCAGGAGCAGAGTATTTTCTAACTTAAGAGGGTTGGAGGGAGTGATGGCCCAGTGGTGGTGTACTCAGACTGGTAGAGAGAAGGACAGGTGTAGAGTTTCTTCTATGTTATGGAGGGTCATGTTGGAGGGTGTGATATCACGCTGATGAGTTATTAGAAAGGTAGAGAGAAGGTCAGAAGCAGAGTTTTTTCTAGCTCATGGAGGGTAATGTTGGAGGGTGTGATGTTCCAGTGGTGGTGTACTCAGACTGGTAGAGAGAAGGACAGGTGTAGAGTTTATTTTATGTTACGGAGGGTCATGTTGGAGGGTGTGATATCATGCTGATGAGTAATTAGAAAGGTAGAGAGAAGGTCAGAAGCAGAGTTTTTTCTAGCTCATGGAGGGTCATGTTGGAGGGTGTAATCAGACTGGTAGAGAGAAGGACAGGTGTAGAGTTTATTTTATGTTACGGAGGGTCATGTTGGAGGGTGTGATATTCCAGTGGTGGTGTATTCAGAATGGTAGAGAGAAGGACAGGTGTAGAATTTCTTTTATGTTACGGAGGGTCATGTTGGAGGGTGTGATATCATGCTGATGAGTAATTAGAAAGGTAGAGAGAAGGTCAGGAAAACAGTATTTTCTACCTTGTGTAGGGTCATATTGGAGGGTGTGATGTCCCGGAGGTGGTGTAATCATAAAAGGTATGGAGAAGGTCAGAGAATTTTCTACTTTATTAAAGGTCACGTTGGAAGGTGCGATATCCCGGTGGTGACTGTAATTAGAAAGGTAGATGGACGGTATTTTTAACCTTACAGATGGTCGTGTTGAGGGCCTTCAGCATTGCATGCACTGGCATATCCTGTAACCGCCTTGACTGGAAGCCATGGTGAAATTCATAGCTCCAAGGGTGCCGGAGCTCTGCAGGATTCCAATGACTGTTCTAAAGAAAAATATTAAAGTTTCACAAGATTGCGATCCACAAACATCACAGCCCAGCGCGGAGGGGATTAATATCACCCAGAGGTCTAACATTATTGCCGAAGTTTAATATGGAAAAATAGACACCCTTGAAAAAAACAGAACCTGCCTTCTTATCATATTTTCATTTCTGTGCGATCTCCAGTGAGAATCTCTTGGCAGCCGGACAGATTACACAAAAACGAAAACAGTTCTATTTATATTTTTATGGCTGAAATTAATGTCTTTGGAATTCAGGTCTCGTTTGCTGTTTGTGTAACTGATAACAGCAGAGTACAGCTGTGCGGGAGCGAACGTTGTGATGTCACTCTGCTGGGGCCACGATGGAATAGATTCCCAAACCTTGCAAAGAAAGTCCATCTACTGCATTGTTATTAGAGGAAAATATACTTAATCTTTGGATTTTATACTATACAAAGTGTTCTGTTAAACTGAAAACCAATGCAAGGTCCAAAACAACAAAACATGGCCTGATTTTTCCTATAACTAGAATTGTACTTTATACTTCTACAAAGTGCTATGTTTATACATGAGCAAATTAGAATATACTGAATACCAGTGATGGCAAACCTATAATGATCATGTACTCTGCAGTGTAGATGAGCATCATGGGAAATGTGGTTCCAAAACATCTGGGGTGCCAAGGTTCTCCATCATGTCTTTATACAGACACAAAACACTACATCCCCCAACAAAATTAACTGCCAGACATGATCATAACAGAATCCTATTACACTCTATACCAACCGTTCTCCAGAGGCAGCTCTTAAATTAGGCGGTCGCCTAAGTTCTCACTCTCACAGGGGCCTCGCGGCCGCCGAACTTACCCAATGCATTACCTCAGTTTTAAGGGCCGGGGGACTTTAATGCTGCTGTGCTCAGGCAGCATTAAGAGCCCTGACTCAGGATCAGGGACCGCCAGCGTTCCTAACAACCAGTGAATATCGGTGACACCACCCCTTGTGACTTCAATGACCCAGCATGCCCTCAGTCAATGACGTCACAAGGGGGCAGGTTCACCAGGTGACATCACCAGGTGGCCCCTGCCCCTTAGTTAATTAAGAGCATGATCTGGGGGCCGCCTTGTTAAAGGAGGCTTCCAGATTCCAAAAAGCTCCCTGCCCACAAACCCCCACAACCACCGGCCAGGGTTGTGGGAAAGAGGCTCTTGTCTTTGAATTATATTTCCCATCATGGGCTTGAGTGGGGCCCCATGTCAAGTTTTGCCTAAGGCCTCACAAAGCCTAGAGCCATCTCTGCCGTTCTCAACCAAGGTTCATTGGAACACTAGAGGTTGTTAGGCATTCCTTGAGCCGTGGCCTCACAAAGCCTAGAACCATCTCTGCCGTTCTCAACCAAAGTTCATTGGAACACTAGAGGTTGTTAGGCATTCCTTGAACCGTGGCTTATTGGCCTCCCATGTGATGGTGCTTGCATAGTTCTGGGGTCAACTGCCAAAGCCAATTGGCAAGGCCAGCTGTATGAAGCCAATAATCTTTTTAGTGTCTGACCACCACTGTAAGCAGGACATTCTTCCCGATTGCCACTAATGTAAGGGGACTTTTTCCCACTGACCATCAATGATTTAACTTTTGCAAGGGTTCCCTGAGACAGATAAATTATTTTAGGAGCTCCTATGGAGTAAAAAGGTTAAGAGAGGCTGCCCTATGTGTAGGACACTAAACCCCAAAACGGGGGACCACTGAACATGATCATAATACAGTTCTATTACACTCTTTGCATAGGACACTACACCTCCTGCATGGCCAACCACTGGACACCATCATCATACTTTTTTTATTACACTCTATACATAGAGCACTACATCCCCAACATGACCGACCACTGAACACCATCATAACACAATTCTATTACACAAATACAATTCTATGATACTCTATACATAGAACACTACACCTCATGACATGACCCAACATGGCTGACCACTAGATATGATCACAATACAATTCTATTACACTCTATACAAAGAACTCTATACCTCCAACATGACCATCCACTGGACACGATCATCATACAATTTTATTACACTCTTTGCATAGAACACTACACCCCCCAACATGGCTGACCACTGGACATGATCATCATACAATTCTATTACACTCTATACATGGAACACTACACCTCCAACATGACCCACCACTGGACATGATCACAATACAATTCTATTACACTCTATACATAGAGCACTACACCCCCAAACATGACCCACCACTGGACATGATTATAACACAATTCTATTACACTCTATACATAGAACACTACACCTACAACACGACCCACCACTGAACACCATCATAACACAATTCTATTACACTCTATACATAGAGCACTACACCTCCAACAAGACCCACTATGGTATATGTTCCTAATACAACCCTATTACACTCTATACAGATGATGACCAATCAAGCAGTAGTTGCCTCCAACAAGGATAGAATAAACAACATCCAAAGAAGGAGGACTCTACAGCTCCAATATGGCCAAACATTGACATGACCCAACATGGCCGACCACTGGATATGATCATAATACAATTCTATTACACTCTATACAAAGAACTCTACACCTCCAACATGACCCACAACTTGAAAAGATCATCATATAATTTTATTACACTCTAAACATAGAACACTACCCCCCCCCCCCCCTCCCCAACATGGCTGACCACTGGACATGATCATCATACAATTCTATTACACTCTACAGTATACATAGAGCACTACACCTCCAACAAGACCGACCATGGTATATGTTCCTAATACAACCCTATTACACTCTATACAGATGATGACCAATCAAGCAGTAGTTGCCTTCAACAAGGATATAATAAACAACATCCAAAGAAGGAGGACACTACACCTCCAATATGGCCAACCACTGGACATGTTCATAATATACTGTAATTCTATGATACTCTATAGAACAGTACACCCCCAACATGACCCACCACTGGACATGATCATAATAGAATTCTATTACACTCTATACATAGAACACTACACCCCCCAATGTGACCGGCCACAGAATACCACCACAATACAATTCTATTACACTCTATACATGGAACACTACAACCCAAACATGACCCACCACTGGACATGACCATCATAATAAAATTCTATTTGATTAGTTGATTTCTCAAGCTGGCTATAACCTCAACTATTTCTGAAATGTAATTGTTTTAGATCGGCCGTCAAAACTGCCAACAGCTCAGCTGCCGCCAGTTTGGTTCACTTGATAAGGCCATCCAAAAAGCAGGAACTTTTTACTTCGTCAGATCTGTCCAATAATATTTATGTGAGGAATTTGATTCTGAACGCTGTGGTTTCTTTGTAGCCCGCCAAAAATAATGAACCCAGACTTTCAGATCTGTACAGCCCAGATAAGGAGCAGTCTAAACAAATGTACAGTGATGATATTTCATAAAAATACATAGATAAACTATTCAGTGTGGACTGGCTGGTAGTAAATAAAGGCTTTAAAGGGGTTCTCCAATCAAAATGAAATGCTTAGTTTTTCTTAATGGCATTTGGTTTGGGATTAATAAAGGTGAATACATTTGCAAGACTCTGGAGATGTTCATTTAAAGTAGAACAATGGCCTCCCGTTAAATTAAAATATACTACTGTGCAAAAGTTTTTGGCAGGAGTGAAAAAAATGCTGCCAATGAAGAATGCTAATAGTTTTTTTTTTTTATCTACAAAATCTAAAGTTAATAAACCGAAGAGAAATTCAAATCAAATCAATATTTGGTGTGACCACCCTTTGCCTTTGAACCAACATAAATTCTTCTAGGTAGACTTGCACACAGTTTTTGAAGGATATCGGTGGGTAGGTTGTTCCAAACATCTTGAAGAACACAGATCTTCTGTGGATGTCGGCTGCCTCCAATTCTTCTGTCTCTTCATGTAATCCCAGACAGACTCCATGATGGTGAGATCAGGGCTCTGTGGGGGCCAAAACATCACTGCCAGGACTCCTTGTTCTTCTTTACGCTGAAGATAGTTCCTAAGGACATTGGCTGTTTGGAGTGGTTGTCCTGCTGCAGAATAAATATGGGGCCAATCACACGTCTCCCTAAGAGTCGGTTCACACTGGGGCGACACGACTTCCAGCACGACTTTCAGAAGCAACTTCAACACGACTTGAGCATGAACCACAGGGCGATCTGGGGCGATTTACAACACAACTTGAAGTCCTTTTCAGGTCAGGAGACATTCCAGTGGCCAATAAAACAACAATCAGCTCTGGGAGAGGGAAGGGGAGGGAGGGGTTTGCCTGAGAAATGTATGCTATCTTGCTCAAAAGTAGCTTCAATTAAAACAGTGATCAGACTTGGAAGCGACTTCCATTGAAATCAATGGGTACAAATCGCCTAGAAGTCAGATTGAAGTAGTACAGGAACCTCTTCTGAATTCGGAGCGACATGAGTAGTGTGTATTAACACCGCTCCCATTCACTTACATTGCTTTTCTAGACAGCGCGACTTGGGACAACTTGAGACGACTTCAAGTCGGATCCCAAGTCGCCCCAGTATGAACCGACTCTGATGGTATGGCATGATGGATAAGTATCTGCCTCTATTTCCCAGCATTAATGACACCATTTGTAACAAAACATCCCACACTCTGCTTGAGTGCTTTCGTCATATACCACTTCCTCCCAGTCTGAATATAGATATCAGATATTCCAACCGCTAACAACCACAACACAAGACGATACTTGTTTGGTTGCTGAACATGGACTGCTTATTAAAAACACAGGTACACAGGTAATACTCTGATTAATCCCCCCCCCCACCTTTGCACCCCTGGCGGGGTAAACTGTCCAATCAGCAGTGAGAGCTGTTGGAGGAATTCGCCCCCACCAATCTCAAAGCTAATTTACATACACATCCCATAATATCCGAGGCCGACAGACTAAATAGAACATTGGAATACAGCCACACCCCAAACGACCCAGTAAAGAGTACACAACAAAATTAGACAATATTCAATATTCAATATATATATATATATATATATATATATATATATATACATACATATACATATATATATATATATATATATATATATATACATATACCTTTATACCTGTATATATATATATATACATATATATATACAGAAATCCAGTGTGGCTGTACAGTGAGTCCGATTAGTACAGATCAGACTGGATTTCTCGGTCACCCTGTGCCCCTATTAGAGACACAGGGTGACTTAGACATATGAGGTGCATGGGGAGCTGATAAAGGGTTTTCCCAACCACCCCAAGGGATACTGGGTTCCAAAAAAAGCGACTCCATCACACCATTGATCCTGACCAAATCTCCTACTCCAGTTGCAGAAATCCAGCCCCAAACTTGCAAGGATCCTCCACCATGCTTCACTGTTGTCTTCAGAAACTCATTATTGTACCGCTCTCCAGCCTGTCCCCCAACAAACTGGTCCAATACCTTTGGCAATATAGTGTGGATGAGCGAGCATAGGGTGGAGGAACTTGACTGCCTGTCAGACTTGCACTTACCTGGTCGACAAGCCCAATGGAGCAGAGGAAGGTCTCCCTTGCAAATCCGACTTGCGGACCTTGGTAGTGGAGACAGGAGGCACAGGAGTGTGGATGGGTATGAGAGCCTGGTGGCTTGTTGCAGAGAAGCGGCTCGGCTACCAGATGCAGCAGAGGTTGGTAATTCGCTCGGACAGCGGGCAGGCTGGTAGGACCACTGGAGCGTGGAGCAGAGCAGGTGCAGAGTAGATTGGTCAGGTCACAGGCAAGGTCAGCAACGGTTGGGCAACGAGGCACAGTGGAGCAGGCAGGTACAAAGTTAGTGAAAAGCTAGAGTTCCCCCATAATATCAATGCATTATAAGACTTGCTAGAGTTCCCCCATTGTAATGAATGCATGTATGTTTATGTATCCTTTTACCCAAAGCTTCTAGGAATAGTTACATAGAAACTAACAACAACCTTGCCATTTGTTATTGTTCTTTGCTCAGTAGAGAAGACAGATTGCTACAGTATTTTACACACGATGTATAATCGTGACGAATATTACTTGTATATCCTAATTACTTAAATATGATTTGCTGAGACAAGGGCGTTCCTATATGTCACCGAGGGAGAAGGATTGCAATTCCCCAACCTCCCCGTACCTATATTGTATGATTTGGTTATGTGCAAGTACGCATGAGAAATAAAGCCTAGTCTTGGACATACCATATCTCCGTGTGGATGTTCTCACTGGCCGATGCATCGGAGAGTTCCATACATCCAGATATTCCTTAAAGCCCAGGTCTAGTTGAACCAGCAACCTTACAGTCAGGACAAGCCGAAGTCAGATGCAGACGGAAGACGGGGAGAATCCAGGTAACATGCCAGGTGGTCAGAAGGTCAAGGTTCAAGCAGGTAACGGGGTAACAGGGAGCTGAAGATCAGACAGCACCGTTCTAAAGTATTCCAGGGGTTTAAATGGACTTTTTGGCGCCAAGCGGTGCGCCTAAAATCCTAAACCTTGTGGACATCCTTCCCAGAAGAGTTCTAGCTGTTATAGCTGCAAAAGGCGGGGGCCAACCCACTATTGAACCCTACGGACTAAGACTGGGATGCCATTAAAGTTCACGTGCGTGTAAAGGCCGGTGTCCCAAAACTCGGGACGTGGCCTTCATATTGAAAAATTCGGAGACCCGTGTTCTAATGGATGAGCCTCTCCAACTCTTCAAAAATAAAACATGAATCATTGCAAACATAATACCATCAATTTTCTTTTACGTTTCTGTTAAATCGTCCAATGTATTCTCCAAAGACACAACGCGCTCCAATGATGTCAGTTTTTACTGGGATCTGTCAAGGTAAAGGAAGGGGGGGGGGGGAGGGGGTGTAAGTTTATTTCTCTTTCTAGGAAACATTAATTTCTTTCTGCGTAGAAGTTCAGGAGAAATCTTTGACACAAACATATGATCTCGGAATTCTCCTGCCAAGTCCTGGTTTGCTCATCTTTACAATGTGAGATTCATTCTTGCCACGTTCCAAGCGTTTTCTTTATAAGAAGAAATCGTTTGCGGGGAGGTTGGTGAATTGCAATCCTTCTCCCTCGGTGACAAGATTTTTTTAGGAGCAAAAGCCACAAATATGTAAACAAGGTTCACGAATAAAGATATATTTGTCACCCCCGGAGAGAGAAACAGAATGGCGGGATTGTGAAAACACGCTGAAAAATACATTTTTATTCCTCTCCGAGAACACCATTTATGGGTGTCGAGAATAATATTTATTGCGCTTATTTCATTGGCGTTGATATGTACATTTTTCTACCCAAAACACTGACACTAAGGCTCCATTTACATCTACGTGTTCCGTAAACGTGTACAAAAACGCACATTTTCATGTGCATTCGCATAACCACTTGACGACCGCTGCACGCCGATAAACGTCGGCAGAATGGCAGCAGTAGGCAAATGGACGTACCTGTACGTCCCCTTTAAAGAAGCCGTGCGGCGGGCGCACCACCGGAGGTGCGTGAGTGCCCGCCGCACTCTCCGTGACCACGGGCCTCGCAAACTCAATGTTCGCCGGCAGCTCGTGATGAGCTGCAGAACCGGGGGGGTTCCTGTGTAAACAAAAAAAAATATCAGCAGGAAAATAATAATTAAACGGAGAAGGAGAATAAGGTGTTAATTAAGGCTGAGTAGACTAAATTAAAGCGGAGGTTCACCCTAAATATAGTCTTTCCCATGTGATCCAGCATACTGGCGTTAGTGCCAGTATGCTGGGTTCTTTTTTTAAATCCCCCACTTACTGTGTAATCTTTATTTTTTATTTATTTCCCCCGCGGTGGATGGCGCCTGTATAGCGCATCACGGCTTCTGAAAATAGCCGATTTTGGACTTGGTTTTTCCGGTGCAATGCGGCGCCTGCGCACAGTCCTAGGAGCTGACTGCGCAGGCGCCGTATTTCCCCGAGTACTATTTCGGCTTTTTCCGGAGGGCGTGATGCGCCATAGCCGTAGGACTCGGAGAAATACGGCGCCTGCGCAGTCAGCTCCTAGGTCTGTGCGCAGGCGCCGCATTGCGCCGGAAATACCCGAGCCCTAATTCGGGTATTTTCGGAAGCCGTGACGCACTATACAGGCGCCATCCACCACGGGGGAAAGAAATAAAAAATAAAGATTACACAGTAAGTGGGGGATTTGAAAAAAAAAAAACAGCATACTGGCGCTGACGCCAGTATGCTGGATCACATGAGAAAGACTATATTTAGGGTGAACCTCCGCTTTAAGGGTTAATACGGGGTTAAATAGAGGAACATTTAGTAAAAAAGAAAAAAAAAAAAAAACACCTTCAGCTGTCAGCAATGGTACAAATCATTGAAACATTGGCCCGGATTCACAAAGCACTTACGCCGACGTATCTCCAGATACGCCGCGTAAGTGCAAATATGCGCCGTCGTATCTGTGCGCCGAACCCACAAACCAAGATACGCCTAAAAACAGACTTCATCCCACCGACGTAACTTGCCTACGCCGGCGTAGAGTGGGCGCATATTTACGCTGGACGCAGGTGGCGCTCCCATTGATTTTCTATTCAAATATGCAAATGAGGGAGATACGCCGATTCACAAACGTACTTGCGCCCGGCGCATGATTTACGCGGTTTGCGTAAGTTTTACATTTGGCGTAAAGTTATTCCCCATAGATAAGGCCTAACCCATGCAAAGGTATGGACCAGGGAACACAAGCCTACGTATTGTACGTTGGACGTCTGTGAATATGGGCCTGCGTGGGTCTGGCTGGGCGTAGGTTACGTTCACGGCGTACACAGTGATCCGGTGTATCTTAGGCAGTTGTTCTGACGTGGTTGTGCGACGGGGATACTTCCATGTCTCGACGCATGCGCAGTTCATTTTAAGTACTTGTCTGGCGCCCGGCCCATCATTTGCATGGGGTCACACTTCATTAGCATGGATCATTTGCTATGTGAATTCCATGCATGCCTCTCTGAGCTGCGCCGGCGTAGCGTAAAAGAGATACGCTACGGCGGCATAAATATGCGCCGATGTATGTGAATCCGGGCCATTATTTATAAATGAAATACATTTTTTTTTTAATGTTGAGCTTTTTTCAATGTGAAACTTGTAAATATATGTAAAAGGGGCAAAAATATTCACGAACAAAGCAACAAAGTTTTAATTATTCGTTTATGAAATAGAAGGGAACAAAAAAAATCATCAGGAAAATAGTAATTAAATGGAGAAGGAGAATAAGGAGTAAATTTAAGGCCAATTACAGTAAATTAGGGGTAATAAGGGGTTAAACAGGAACATTTAATAAAACAACTAAATACATTTTATTTTTACTTGACAGGTTGCGGTAAACTGACTTCATCTGCGGATTGAAGTTCATCCCATTGATCTATAGATGAATAAACAGAAAAATACAAAAAGAAACAATGTTTATTTTTATCTTTCTGTTTCAGTGGCTGAGCAATGTTGTTGATAAACTGCTTTGTGACAACTCCAATTGCCTGGACTTTGTTTACACTTCAGCTGTCAACAGGGGAACCCCACTGACAGCTGAATGAGTTATCGGTTGTTAAGGAAGCAGCGGCCCTGCTCCTTTCCAACTGATATTTTTTTCTTTTTACATGTCAATCAATTGGGGAGGGGGAAGGGAAATCCCACTGACCTCTGAAAGAAACGAGTACCTATATTTGTGTAAATGCCTAATATCGGCACCGATAACGGTATCGGTAAACCTGATCTTATGTATTTTCAGTAGATATGTGCATGACGATAAAATTTGATTAGTTTCGACTCGTTAAAGCGGTTGTAAACCCCCATCTCCTCTCCAAACTATTCACATCTTCTTAAAGACAGTGTCCCACTGCATCCACCGATCGTTATGTAGTAATGTCATTATTATTATTAAATCCTTACTTTTGTGCGTTCTCTTTCTTCTACTATGCCAGCGCCATTGTTCTTTTGGTCTTCCGCATCTGCTGCAGTGAAAACTTCCGCCCACAGTTGATTACTATTGCTGCAATCCCGCGCGTGCGCACTACGGCAAATATTCAAGCCTCTACTTCGTGAGCCTCTGGGGGGGGGGGGAATGTCACCTCGATGTCGCGCGATGTCGGGGCTGACGTCAACAGCAGGAAATGACGCAGCCCCGACATCAACAGAGATATTGGCCAGCAGCGTCTCGGCTGGCCGGTTTACCGATCAGACAGCGCATGCGCGGAGTGACGTCACCACTCGGGATATCGACGATATCCCGAGAAGGAAGCAGGTAAAACAAAAAACAAAGAGAGAGACGAATTGGGGATATTAGGATGCCTGTAGAATTAGAAAGAGTAAAATTTAGGTTTACAACCACTTTAATCTAGTTATTTTGTTCCGTTAACCACTTGCTTACTGGGCACTTATACCCCCCTCCTGCCCAGGTGAAATTTCAGCTTCCGGCACTGCGTCGCTTTAACTGACAATTGCGCGGTCGTGCGACGGGGCTCCCAAACAAAATTGACGTCCTTTTTTCCCCACAAATAGAGCTTTCTTTTGGTGGTATTTGATCGGCTCTGCGGTTTTTTTTTTTTTGCGCTATAAAAAAAAAGCGCGACAATTTAAAAAAAATATATATATTTTTTACTTGTTGCTATAATAAATATCCCAATTTTAAAAAAAACACATTTTTTTTTCTCAGTTTTGACCGATACGTATTCTTCTACATATTTTCGGTAAAAAAAAAAAATCGCAATAAGCGACTGGTTTGTGCAAAAGTTATAGCGCCTACAAAATAAGGGACAGAATTATTATTTTTTATTATTATTTTTTTTTTTACTAGAAATGGCGGCAATCTGCGATTTTTATTGGGACTGCGACGTTATGGCGGACACATCGGACACTTTTGACACATTTTTGGCGCCATTCACATTTATACTGCGATCAGTGCTATAAATATGCACTAAATACTGTATAAATGTGACTGGCATTGAAGGGGTTAACACTAGGGGGTGAGGAAGGGTTTAAATGTGTATCTTGCATAGTGTTCTAACTGTGGGGGAGGGGGGGGGGTGACTGGGGAGGTGACCGATCTGTGTCCCTATGTACAACGGACACAGATCGGTCTCCTCTCCCTGACAGGACGCTGTCTCTGTGTGAGCCGGCAATGAGCGATGATCTCATATGTTTACATATGAGATCATCTCTCATTGGCCGCACAGATCGCATCGCAAACAGCCACTCTGATTGGCCGTTCACGGCGATCTGTTATTGGCTGTGTCCAAGGGACACAGCCAACACAGAGTTTCCTCGCTGCACGCTCTGGAGCGCGCGCAGGGAACGCCCAAAGGGGCGGACATCAATTGACGTCCAGTTGGATATTCAGGTCCGCGCTGTAGCCGTCATTCGGGTATAGCGCGGGCCTCAAGTAGTTCAATTTGGTTGATGAGTTGAATTCGTATTTGGGATTCGTATTCTGAATTTTTCAAATTTACCGTTTTGTTTTTTCCGAATTCGAAACGTTTGAATTGATAATTTTTGAATCAGCCACATTTTTTTTATTATTATTCAAATGTGGAAAAGTGAATAAGCAAAAGAAAAATCTTCATCAAATGATTACAATGACTGTATAAATCACCATTGCCTGAACTAAAACAGCATTATTTCGAGATGGTGCTCTAATAACACACACAGGGCCAGATTCAGAGACATCTGCCTATCTTTAGGTGGGCGTAGCGTATCTCAGATACACTACGCCGCCGTAACTAACAGTGCCGGGTTCCTTATTCAGAAACAACTTGCGCCGTAAGTTACGGCGGCGTAGTGTAACTGTGTCGGCGTGAGCCCGCGCAATTCTATTGTGGAAGATGGGGGCGTGATCCATGTAAATGAATCATGACCCCACGTAATTTGCGTTTTTTCTGTACGGCGCATGCGCCGTCCGTGGACGTATCCCAGTGCGCATGCGTGAAATCACGTGGCAAGTAGTCAATGTAAACGACGTGAACGTAATTTACGCCCAGCCCCATTCCCGAACTATTTACGTAAACGACGTACAATTCGACGCTGTCCATACTTAACATTGGCTGCGCCTCCTATTGCAGGGGTAACTTTACGCCGGACTAACGCTTACGCAAACGGCGTAAAATACGACGCCCGGCCTCAAGTACGTTCGTGAATCGGCGTGTCTCCCTAATTTACATATTCGACGCGTAAATCGACGGAAGCGCCACCTAGCGGCCAGCGTAAATATACACCAAAGATCCGACGGCGAAGTAAGACTTACGTCGGTCGGATCAAGCAGAAATTAAGGCGTAAATGCCTTTCTGAATCGGCGTAAGGATGCGCCGGCGCAAATTTAAAAAAACGGCGGCAAGTCTGGAGATACGCCGCCGTAAAAGCTATCTGAATCTAGCACACAGTCTTTGATTTCAGCAATTTGTGTACAGTCAGAATTTGACTGAAGTTCGATTTAAAATTTGATTCGAATTTCAGTCCAAATTTAGCAGAAAAGAAAAATCCCCTTGTGGTGGACTTTAAACACTTAAGGACCCCTTCATGCCGATATACGTCGGCAGAATGGCACGGCTGGGCACAATCACATACCTGTACCTTTCTCTTTAAGCCCAGCCGTGGGGCCGGTCACCGGAGCTGAAGAACTGGGAGAGGTGAGTGTAAACAAACCTTCCCCGTTCTTCATAGTAGCAGTGACACTGATCGTCTGTTCCCTGATATAGGGAAAGACGATCACTGACGTCACACATCCAGCCCCGCCCCCTACAGGTAGAAACACATATGAGGTCACACTTAACCCCTTCAGCGCCCCCTAGTGGTTAACTCCCAAACTGCAATTGTCATTTTCACAGTAATCAGTGCATTTTTATAGCACTTCTTGCTGTGAAAATGACAATGGTTCCAAAAAATGTGTCAACATTGTCTGATGTATCCGCCATAATGTCACAGTCGTTAGTTAAAGCGACGCAGTGCCGAATCGCAAAATTGTCAGTTAAAGGTTTATGGCATTTGTTTACATTTTTTTTTTACTACTAATGGCGGCGATCAGCGTTTTTTTTCATGACTGCGACATTATGGCGGACACATCGGACAATTTTGACACATTTTTGGGACCATTGTCGTTTTCACAGTAAAAAGTGCTATAAAAATGCGCCGATTACTGTGAAAATTACACTGGCAGTGAAGGGTTTAACCAGGAGGGGGCTCTGTAGGGGTTAAGTGTGTTGTAAGGGAGCGTTCTTACTGTGGGGGGGGGGGCGTGGCTGTGCGTGTGATGTCACTAATCGTCGTTCCCTAATACAAGGAACAGACGATCACTGACAGCCACACTAGGAAGAACGGGCAAGGTTTGTTTACACTCACCTCTCCCCGTTCTTCAACTTTGTGACCCATCGTGGGACCAAGTCCTATAAACAAAAGAAGAGTGACAATTTTGAAAAATAAAAACATTATATTTTTTAGTTTTTGATTTAATAAATATCACAATAAAAAAAATTCTTCTCAGTTTTGGCCGATACATATTCTTCTACATATTTTTGTTTAAAAAAAAAAAAGGCAATAAGCGTATATTGATTGGTTTGCGCAAAAGTTATAGCGTTTACAAAATAGGGGATAGATTTATGACATTTACTAGTAATGGCCGCCATTATTGCGATTTTTATTGTGACCGTGACATTGCGGCGGACGTATGGGACACTTTTGACATGTTTTTGGGACTACTCACATTTATACAGCAACCAGTGCTATTAAACTGCACTGATTACTGTGTAAATGTGACTGGCAGGGAGGGGGTTAACACTAGGGGGCGTTGAAGAGGTTAATATGTTCCCTGGGAGTGATTATAACTGTAGAGGGAGGGGACTCACAAGGGGAGGAGACCGATGTGTGTTCCTCTGTACTGGGAACATCGGTCTCCTCTCCTCTGACAGAAGGCGATGCAAAAGACGTCACATGACGTCCACCCGGAGGGAGAGACAGTTCCTGCCGACGTCATATTACTATGGCTCGGTAGGGAACTGGTTAAACATTATGGGCTAGATTCAGGAAAGAGATACGAGGGCGTATCTCCATATACGCCCTCGTATGTCTGCGTCTGAGCCCTCCTATCTATGCGACTGATTCATAGAATCAGTTACGTATAGATTTCTATTAGATCCGACTGGCGTAAGTCTCTTACGCCGTCGTATCTAACTTGCACATTTACGATGGACGCTAGGTGGCGTTCCCGTCTAAAATATGCAAATGAGCCTAATACGCCGATTTCCCGAACGTACGCCCGGCCGCCGCATTTTTTTTCCGTCGTTTGCGTAAGCGTAGGTCCGGCGTAATGTTACCCCTGCTGTATGAGGCGCAGCCAATGTTAAGTATGGACGGCGTGCCGGCGTATTTTTTTCCGTCGTTTACGTAAAACGTTCGCTAATAGGGCTTTGCGTAAGTGACGTTCACAACGTTTTCATTGAGTATTTGCGTCATGATTTGGAGCATGCGCAGTGTGATAAATTCACGGCCGGCGCATGCGCAGTACGTTCGGGGCGGGATCGCATGTAATCTAAATAATACATGCCCCCTACCCGCCCAATATGACTTACGACGGGCCATTTGCGCTACGCCGCCGCAACTTTAGTGCTTTGTGAATACAGCACTTGCCCGTAAAAGTTGCGGCGGCGTAGTGTAAATAGCTTACGCTACGCCATTTTAAAATTACGCGCTTCTACCTGAATCTAGCCCTATATATAAAACATGTAAAAACAAGGAATGCTTTACATATCTACAGCATTGTCACCATCATTTTAATGTAGTACAGTCTAATATTCTTGCACCCAACGCGTTTCGGAGTACAGGTGTCCCTTTCTTCATGGGATTACCTTAGCAAGAAAAGTTTGTATTCTAAAATGAAACAATGGAAGAAGTACAGAACACTATAATGGTATTTATTTATATGTACAGTGCCTTGCAAAAGTATTCGGCCCCCTTGAACTTTGCGACCTTTTGCCACATTTCAGGCTTCAAACATAAAGATATAAAACTGTAATTTTTTGTGAAGAACCAACAAGTGGGACACAATCATGAAGTGGAACGAAATTTATTGGATATTTTAAACTTTTTTAACAAATAAAAAACTGAAAAATTGGGCGTGCAAAATTATTCAGCCCCCTTAAGTTAATACTTTGTAGCGCCACCTTTTGCTGCGATTACAGCTGTAAGTCCCTTGGGGTGTGTCTATCACTTTTGCACATCGAGAGACTGTTATTTTTTCCCATTCCTCCTTGCAAAACAGCTGGAGCTCAGTGAGGTTGGATGGAGAGCGTTTGTGAACAGCAGTTTTCAGTTCTTTCCACAGATTCTCGATTGGATTCAGGTCTGGACTTTGACTTGGCCATTCTAACACCTGGATATGTTTATTTGTGAACCATTCCATTGTAGATTTTGCTTTATGTTTTGGATCATTGTCTTGTTGGAAGACAAATCTCCGTCCCAGTCTCAGGTCTTTTGCAGACTCCATCAGGTTTTCTTCCAGAATGGTCCTGTATTTGGCTCCATCCATCTTCCCATCAATTTTAACCATCTTCCCTGTCCCTGCTGAAGAAAAGCAGGCCCAAACCATGATGCTGCCACCACCATGTTTCACAGTGGGGATGGTGTGTTCAGGGTGATGAGCTGTGTTGCTTTCACGCCAAACATGACGTTTTCCATTGTTGCCAAAAAGTTGGATTTTGGTTTCATCTGAGCAGAGCACCTTCTTCCACATGTTTGGTGTGTCTCCCAGGTGGCTTGTGGCAAACTTTAAACTACACTTTTTATAGATATCTTTAAGAAATGTCTTTCTTCTTGTCACTCTTCCATAAAGGGCAGATTTGTGCAGTATACAGGGGCTGATTGTTGTCCTATGGACAGAGTCTCCCACCTCAGCTGTAGATCTCTGCAGTTCATCCAGAGTGATCATGGGCCTCTTGGCTGCATCTCTGATCAGTCTTCTCCTTGTATGAGCTGAACGTTTATAGGGACGGCCAGGTCTTCGAAGATTTGCAGTGGTCTGATACTCCCATTTCAATATTATCGCTTGCACAGAGCTCCTTGGGATGTTTAAAGCTTAGGAAATCTTTTTGTATCCAAATCCGGCTTTAAACTTCTCCACAACAGTATCTCGGACCTGCCTGGTGTGTTTCTTGTTCTTCATGATGCTCTCTGCGCTTTAAACGGACCTCTGAGACTATCACAGTGCAGGTGCATTTATACGGAGACTTGATTACACACAGGTGGATTCTATTTATCATCATTAGTCATTTAGGTCAACATTGGATCATTCAGAGATCCTCACTGAACTTCTGGAGAATGTTTGCTGCACTGAAAGTAAAGGGGCTGAATAATTTTGCACGCCCAATTTTTCAGTTTTTTATTTGTTAAAAAAGTTTGAAATATCCAAAACATTTTGTTCCACTTCATGATCCCACATGTTGTTGGTTCTTCACAAAAAATTACAGTTTTATATCTTTATGTTTGAATCCTGAAATGTGGCAAAGGTCAAAAAGGCACTGTATATACACAACATTCCATAACATTTTCGAAATTTGGCCAAAATTTGTTTCGTTATCCGGAGCATTCGGTAAAATAAATTGATATTGTAATTTGGGTATTCGGATAGATCCGAAACTCCGAATAACAAAAAATTTGTTTCGGAACGAAACAAACCGCGAATGTCTAATTTTAATCTCTCACTTGTTGCCTCGAACCACCAAACAGTAACGAGGACACGAAAAAAGTGGACTTTCCCTTCAAGTGAAGAACCTTGTAAGCTTCATGCTGGAGCTGCAACATTGTTGTGTTTATGGAAGGAGAGACATCAAACGCGTCGGCCTGCTCTGCTTATTGGAATCCATCCTTGGCTCTATTGTGCTCTCCACGCTGATTGCTGTGAAATGTGTTTGCTGGTAATTGCAGGAAGATGAAGCCGGTACTTTCGGTCCGGGAAGATTGTTTAATCAGTCGGTGGAAGCAAAACACAGCTGTGCCCCAACCTACTTCACACAGTTATCCTTCAGTGGGCCGCAGTTTACACAAGCTCAACGGCTCAGCCTTGGAGTCCACCACCGGCGGGCGTTCTCCCTACCGCAGCACGTAGGAGCCCATACCTTCATGCCGGTCATACCGGTTGGCTCTACTTCTTAGATATGTGAAGTTTGTTTCATTCTCAACCGAAACGTTGTTCAGAAATTTGGGCGAACTCCAAATTACAATATTAACAAATTTAAACAAATCCGAAATAATGAAATGAAATTAGACCGAAATTCAGATTATATTTCAAAACAAAGTCGAAATTCAAAATTAAATTTGAATTTAAAATTAACCACTTAAGACCCGGACCTTTAGGCAGTCATTGCGATTCGGCACTGCGTCGCTTTAACAGACAATTGCGCAGTCGTGCGACGTGGCTCCCAAACAAAATCCTTTTTTTCCCACAAATAGAGATTTCTTTTGGTGGTATTTGATCACCTCTGCGTTTTTTTTTTTGCACTATTAACAAAAATAGAGCGACAATTTTGAAAAAAAATGCAATATTTTTTACTTTTTGTTATAATAAATATCCCCCAAAAATATATAAAAAAACATATTTTTTCCTCAGTTTAGGCCGATACGTATTCTTCTACATATTTTTGGTAAAAAAAATTGCAATAAGCGTTTATCGATTCGTTTGCGCAAAATGTATAGCTTTTACAAAATAGGGGATAGTTTTATTGCATTTTTATTAATTATTTTTATAACTACTGATGGCGGCGATCAGCGATTTTTTTCGTGACTGCGACATTATGGCGGACACTTCGGACAATTTTGACAGATTTTTGGGACCATTGTCATTTTCACATCAAAAAATGCATTTAAAATACATTGGGCCAGATTCACATAGAATTAGATTATCGTAGCGTTTCCCAAATACACTACGCCGCCGTATTTTACCTGGCTCTACGTGGAATTATGTCCAGTAAACGACGGCGGCGTAGTGTATTTCTCCCGGCGCAGTCCATATACGCGATTAGGTGGCGTGCAGCATTTAAAATAGGCGCGTTCCCGCGGCGATCGAACTGCGCATGCTCTGTTCAGAAATTTCCCGCCGTGCATTGCGCGAAATCACGTTGTTACGTCATTTTTTCTTGAGTAGCGTCGTTTACGGACATTCCTATTCCCGAACGAGTTACGTAAAAAAATAATAACATTTTTTTAAATTCGACGCGGGAACGACGGCCATACTTAACATGGGCTACGCACCGTTAGACCAGCAAAAATCTGGTCTAACAGTACGTAGAAAAAAATAGACGAAAGCGATTGCGAAGACCGCTCGTATCTTCGTGGATCGCCGTAAAAACTCATTTGCATATCCCGACGCATGAAAACGACGCAAACTCCTCCCAGCGGCCGCAAAAATATCGCAAGCGTAGATCCGAAGGCTTACGAAGACGTAAGCCTCTCGGATCGAAGCCCGAAGCCGCCGTATCATGGTTTGAGGATTCAAACTAGTGATACGGCGCGCGAAATTTGAAATTACTCCTGTCTAACACCAGTTAGACAGGCGGAATCGCTCTATGAATCTGGGCCATTGTTTACTGTGAAAATGACAATTGCAGTTTGGGAGTTAACCACTAGGGGGCGCTGAAGGGGAATGTGTGACCTAATGTGTGTTTACAACTGTAGGGGGGTGTGGCTGTAGGTGTGATGTCATCGATCGTGTCCCCCCCCTATAAAAGGGATCACACAATCGATGACGCCGCCACAGTGAAGAACGGAGAAGCCGTGTTTACACACGGCTCTCCCCGTTCTTCAGCTCCGGGGACCGATGGCGGGTTTATAGAACGTTGCGATCTGCCTTTTGCTTTATGGAATTAGGATAATAATATGATGAGCCTCTTTAGTGCCATTTGACATATTTTCGAGGTAAAAAAAACCTGCTCGGATTCTATATCATTCACGTTGCATGGGGGCCCCGGGCTCTCGCAGTAAATCTTGCGTCACGGTCCCTGGAAGGAAAGTTGTTTGAGTGATTAATTCTGTGCCGGAGTTGTTGGGGATCCACTATAAATTGTCTTCTGGCTTCCTCCCCCCTGAATGCTAGAGTCATTGAGGCTGCCCACGGACCCTCTCCAGCGATGAAACTCGGCCCCGACGTATCTTCATCCCCGAAGGGGAGCTGTGTGCTAAGCAATTCAATATGAAGCTGTAAATTTCAAACCTTTCACAAGTAACCATTTGGTGTAAAATAGAGTCACGGAAGATTTGTCGGTGTGTTATGGATCCAGTTTCCTGTTTGTCCTGTAAAATGATGTGAAAACACGTTTAGAGTCACAGATCATGAATGACTTGGGTTTCATAAAGTGAGCTTAAAGTGTATCTAAACCCAGGGCCAGCGATAGGGCAGTAGAGCCAGCCCTCCTGGTGCCCATAAGTTTCGCAGAAGTGTAGGCAGGTGCAATCTGTATGCCCCACTGCAGGTGGCGCTGAACCGAAGCGGTAATGCAGAAAGGGGAAGGAAGTTGTGAGGAAGTTGGTTCCTCTATAAATTCCTGCGGTCACAAGGAGGCAGCTGTCCAATTGGACATTGGGGCCCTATGTGGGCACCAATGTGGCTAGGGGCGTAGAGGCAGCCCTCCTGTACTGGGTCTGGTACCTATGAGTTACTCAGGGGTGTAGGAATGTGCAATCTGTACGCCCCACTGCAGGTGGCGCTGAACCGAAGCGGCAAAGCAGAAAGGGGGAGGAAGTTGTGAGGAACTTGGTTCCTCTATGACAGTGGTTCTCAACCTTGGGTCGGGACCCCCTCGGGGGTCGAATTACGATTTGCCAGGGTCACCAAACACTGGGCTGTTCCTGTTTCTGTTCAGCCTTTTCACGGCCGCCCACTAAGCCTATTCGCAGCTGCCCAGTTGACGGCATGGATGAGGGCGGAAACTAGAGGTCAGCTGACTGGTGAGGAATGTGAAGTGGTAGGGGCTGGAAGAGACCCTATCTCCTGATTTCAGCATAGGGGTCACTGCTGCGAGATACCATAAAGCCAGAGACACAGTGAGTAACATTGCCTGTGATTATATTTGCCATTAAAAGTCCCCACTACATTTCTCAGATCAGCAGATTTGATGAAAAACACCTAAATGGGATGATCAGAACTCCCCCCAGCACTGCTACTCATTGCCCCCCACCCCCTCAACAAGGAATAAGAGAAAGAATACAAATAGAGAAAAGGGCGGGGGGACAAAGAAAAAGGGAGAGAAAGAACAAGAAAGACGGCTAGAGAGAGAGAGATGGGGAAAAAGCAAGAAATTAGGATAGCGCGAGATAAGAGGTAAAGAAAGGAGAACAAAGAAGAAGAGTGGTGCATCCTGTAGTGGAAGGGACTCAAGGAGTTCTAAATGTCTGTTGGTTAGGAGTGCAAATTACTTGCCTTGCCTTGGGTGCTGACAACCTACACTACGAAAATAATTTTACTGTTCGGGGTCCACACAACTTGGGAAATGGTATCAAGGGGTCACGGCACTAGAAAGGATGAGAACCACTGCTCTATGACTTCCTGTGATCACAAGGAGGCAGCTGTCCAATTGGGCATTGGTGCCTGTGACAGACTCACTTGGGACATCCCCGGACCATCTTATGTCTAAAATCATCCTATGTCCACTAGGGGCATAGGATGACTGAGGAATGATATCTTGGACTACCTGAGATGGGATTATTATGTAATTATTATCCACAATATATTTCGGGATATCTGTAAAGAACTATTTATTGTTTATTGATTCTGAACTCAACGGGTTATTTTAAGAGTGACTCATTCATCATGTTGGGACACATACTGTTAGATCCTAATTGACCCTGCTATTGTGTGAAGATGTCCTGTGTTTACACTTTTGATAATGTGTGTTGTATAGCAGGTGAGCGGGGACTGGACGTCTACTCTGACAGGTCATATGTCAGAGTCACCTAGTCTGGGTAAATGATTAGTTAATTAGCTCATGTTAATTTATGTTCTGGTTACTTCCTCTTTAAACTGTATATAAGGTTGCATTCTTGGTTCTATTAACCTCCCTGGCGGTATCCCCGAGCGTGACTCGGGGTGTTTTTTTTTGTTGCAAAGATCGGTATCCCCGAGTCCCGCACGGGGTAGCCATGCAGAGCCTGCAGCGCGCGCTGTCTTACCTTCTTCCTGGATCCAGCGATGCATCCACGCTGTGTGAGCGAGCGGGTGCTCGCTCGATTCACACAGCGTCCCCGTGTGCCGCCGATCTCCGTTCCCTGCGATGTTACGACGCACGGGAGCGGAGAACGGCGCCAAATTCAAAAAAGTAAACAAACACTTTACATACAGTACAATGTAATCTTATAGATTACAGTACTGTATGTAAAAAATACACACCCCCCTTGTCCCTAGTGGTCTGTCCTGTGCCCTACATGTACTTTTATATAATAAAAACTGTTCTTTCTGCCTGGAAACTGTAGATTGCCCATAGCAACCAAAAGTGTCCCTTTATGTCAAAAATGGTTTTAGATCAGCTAGAAAACAGCGATAATAAATTATAATCACTTGCAAAATTGAGCGATAGCGATTTGTGGGGGAATTCGTCATAAAAAAAAAAAAAAATTACAGCGACAATTCTGCAAATGAGCAAATTTCAGTGTTTTTGACTTGATTACATTATTGAATATTTTTTATTATAATTACTTTATAATTTGTTATAATTATTTATAGTTTTTTATTATATAAAAAATTATAATTTTGTTTTTCAAACTTTATCATACCCAGGATGTCTTGTTTGGACAGATTTAAGCAAGTTATTCCTAAGAATTGCAGGCCTACAGTATAAAACGCCAAATTTCCATGCAAATAATTGTACCGCTTTTGGTACGTAATTCCAGACAGAATCATACCGCCAGGGAGGTTAAACACTCCATGTTCAGCACACAAACAAGTCTCGTCTCGTTGTATCCTTGTGAGCAGCTGGAATGTCTGATATCTATATCCAGACTGATAGGAAGCAGTATATGACGGAAGCACTCAAGTGGAGTATGGGACGTTCCGTTACAGTGCCCTATGTGCCTCTGGCAGTCATCTTTGTTAAGGCAGAATCTATTTAAGACTCCTGCTTTCGGGTTTGGAACGTTCTATGTGATTGGCTAGTGTAGAAAAAACAAGAGCTCCATTTTCCTCCCTTAAGGAGAACGGCGCGCTGCTTTGTTGACATAGGCAGACCGCCGTTCTGCCTCTTCTCAGAACGACCGGTGAGTTCCGGTGGACTTCACGTCTGTCGTACCTGCTGATCAGGGCCGATCCTCCCTATAGGCTCACTATGCAAGCCGCGTAGGGCCCTGCAAAGCTGCGGAGGGCCCCCCCCCAAATTACTAGAGGCCCCGTCTGGTGGGAAGTGATTTTTGGCCCCTCACCCTGCTTCTCAACTCACTCCACTTCTCACTTTAATGTAAGATGTAATTTCAGCAGAACACCCCCTCCCCTCACTTCTCACCTCTAATCTGTAATTGTGACATGTCATTTTTGGCAGCCGCCCCCCCCCCCCCGCTCAATAAACACTTGTTGCTTTTGTTTTTTTACCACAAATATGTAGAAGAATACGTAACAGAATATATATATATTTTTTGGGGATATTTATTATAGCAAAAAGTAAAAAATATAGTTTTTTTTTCAAAATTGTCACTTTATTTTTGTTTATGGCGCAAAAAGTAAAAACCGTAGAGGTGAACAAATACCACCAAAAGAAAGCTCTATTTGTGGGGAAAAAAGGACGTAAATTTTGTTTGGGAGCCACGTCGCACGACTGCGCAATTGTCAGTTAAAACGACGCAGTGCCGAATAAAAAAAAATGGGTTAGGGTTAGAGTTAGGTGTTAGGGTTAGGTTTAGGGGTTAGTGTTAGGGGTTAGGGTAGGGGTTAGTGTTAGAGGTTAGGGGTTAGGGTAGGGGTTAGGGAATGGGATTAGGGGTTAGGTTTAGGGTTAGGGTTAGGAATATGGAATAGGAATAGGGGTTAGGGTAGGGGTTAGGGTTATGTTTGGGGTTAGGGAATAGGATTAGGGGTTAGGGTTTAGGGTTAATGTTAATTGGAAAAAATTGGAAAAGAATTAAAGAAGATATTTTAAATAAAAAGGTGGAACATTCCATTTTTTTCCAACGCACAGATGTCTGCTGTAAACTTCTTACCTGGAAGATTGTTTGCAGTCTTCTAGGTAAAAGATAATATAATTCATTTCTCTCACCTGTTTAACTTCACAGCTGACAATATTTCATCTGAATTCTTTTCTATTTTCAAGCTAACAAATCCCCTCCCCCCCCCCCAGGCTCTAAGGTGTGCTGAAATCTTGGGAAAATGAATTGAGGTGAGAGTGAAGGCGTACAGTAACACCGAGGAGCCGGGCGCTCGGCCGTAAAAATCAACTTTTTTTCTTTCTTCCCTGCAAAGGTGACAGCCGGCAATAATTTTAATGAGCTTAGAGGTCCCTTTATGTCACACCGAAAGCCCTGATAAAGCCGAATTCTACATCTGGGCTCTGGATCCGGAGAAAATAAAGAGCTCATTAAGAAACAAACACATGTGTGAGCCTGATATATACAAGAGAATGTAGACTGGATCCCAGAGCAAGGGAGATCAGCTGTGCATGCGTGTTTATTTATTATCAGTGTGTGCTCATATAAATATGCAACTGCTGGGGAAAGAAAGAAAGAAAGAGAAAGAAAGGTAAAAAGACATTTAAGCGGAAGAGAAGAATGGTAGAAAGTTAAATTGCAACTGCTGGGGAAGGGAAGAAAATAAATGAAAAGAAAGAAAGATAGAAATGAAAATAAAGGAAGAGAAGTAGGAAGGAATAATCGGGAAAAGGTAAGAAGAAATGGAGGAAGAAAGAAAGAAAGAAAGAGGGAAAGAAGTAAAGAAAGAAAGAGAAGGGAAGTAAAGAAAGAAAGAGAAGGGAAGTAAAGAAAGAGAAGGGAAGTAAAGAAAAAGAAGGAAAGAAAGAAAGAAAAATAAAGGAAGGGAAGTAGGATGGAATAATCGGGAAAAGGTGAGAAGAAATGGAGGAAGTGAGGAGGAAAGAGAAAGAAAGAAAGAAAGAAAGAAAGAAAGAAAGAAAGAAAGAAAGAAAGAAAGAAAGGAAGTAGGAAGGAATAATCGGGAAAATGTAACAAGAAATGGAGGAAGTGAGGAGGAAAGAGGGAGAAAGAAAGAAAGAAAGAAAGAAAGAAAGAAAGAAAGAAAGAAAGAAAGAAAGGAAGTAGGAAGGAATAATCGGGAAAATGTAACAAGAAATGGAGGAAGTGAGGAGGAAAAAGGGAGAAAGAAAGAAAGATAGATAAAGGAAGGGAAGTAGAAAGGAATAATCGGGAAAAGGTAAGAAGAAATGAAGGAAGTGAGGAGGAAAGAGAGGGAGAAGGAAAGAAAGAAAGAAAGAAAGAAAGAAAGAAAGAAAGAAAGAAAGACATTTAAACGGAAGAGAAGAATGGTAGGAAGTTAAGAAAGTCGAGGGAGGGAAGAAGGTGGGCTGAAAGGAATAAAAAAAGGAAGGTAGAAGGGGAGAAAGGAAAGAGGGGGGGTGGAGATTGAAAGAAGGAAGGTACAAAATAATAATAAAAATAAAGGGAAGAAGGAAGGAATAAGTGGGAAATAGTAAAAAGAAATTAAGGAAGTGAAAAGGAAAGAGAGGGAGTAAGAAAGAAAGATGAAAAGACAATTAAAAGACAATTAAAACGGAAGAGAAGAATGGGAGGAAGTTAAGAAATGGGGAGAGGAAGAAGGGGAGGGAGGGAAGAAGGTGGGCAGAAAGGAATAAAAGAAGGAAGCAAAAAGGGGAGAAAGGAAAGAAGGGGGGTGGAGATTGAAAGAAAGAAGGTACAAATAAATGAAAAAAGGAAGGGATAAGTGGGAAAAGGTAAGAAGAAATGGAGGAAAAAAAGATGAAGGAAGAAAGAAAAAAAGAAATGAAAAAAGGAAGGGAAGAAGGAAGGAATAATCAGGAAAAGGTAAGAAGAAATGGAGGAAGTGAAGAGGAAAGAGAGGGAGGAAGAAAGACAGAAAGGGAAAAAAGACATTAAAAAACGGAAGAGAAGAATGGGAGGAAGGAAAGAAAGGGGAGATGAAGAAGGGGAGGGAGGGAGGGAAGAAGGTGGGCCGAAAGGAATAAAAGAAGGAAGGAAAAAAAGGATAAAGGAAAGAATGGGGGATGGAGATTGAAAGAAGGAAGGTACAAAGAAAAAAAAAAAAAGAAATGAAAAAAGGAAGTAATAATCGGAAAAAGGTAAGAAGAAATGGAGGAAGTCAAGAGGAAAGAGAGGGAGGAGGAAAGAAAGAAAGAAAGAAAGAAAGAAAGAAAGAAAGAAAGAAAGAAAGAAAGAAAGAAAGAAAGGGAAAACAGGACATTAACAGAAGAGAAGAATGGGAGGAAGGAAAAAAAGGGGAGAGGAAGAAGGGGAGGGAGGGAATAAGGTGGGCAGAAAGGAATAAAAGAAGGTAGGAAGAAGGGAAGAAAGGAAATAAGAAGGGGGGAGGAAAAAGGAAAGAAAGAGGGGAGCGAGATTGAAAGAAGGAAGGAAGGTACAAAGAAATTAAAAAGAGAAGGGAAGAAGGTATAAGCGGCAAAAGGTAAGAAGAAAGGGAGGATGTGAAGGGGAAAGAAGGGGAGGAAAAAAGAAACAAAGAAAGAAAGACAGAGAAAGAAAGGAATGAAGGGACAAAGAAATGAAGAGGAAAGAAAAAAAGATCAAGAAGGAATAAGCGGCAAAAGAAAAGAAGAAAGGGAGGAAGTGAAGGGGAAAGAAATAGAGGAAAAAAGACACGAAGAAAGAAAGAAAGAAAGGAGGGAAGGAAGGAAGGAAGGGAGGAAGGAAGGGAGGGACAAAGAAATGAAAAAGAGAAGGGAAGAAGGAATAAGCAGGAAAAGGTAAGAAGAAAGGGAGGAAAAAAGAAACAAAGACAGAGAAAGAAAGAGAAAGAAAAGAAGGAAGGGACAAAGAAATGAAGAGGGAAAAAAAAAGATCAAGAAGGAATAAGCGGCAAAAGATAAGAAGAAAGGGAGGAAGTGAAGGGGAAAGAAGGGGAGGAAAAAATAGAAGAAGAAAGAACGAAAGGAAACAAGGAAGGAAGGAAGAAAGGGAGGGACAAAAAAATTAAAAAGGAAGGGAAGGAATAATTGGAAAAGGTAAGAAGAAATGGGGGAAGTGAAGAAGAAAGAGAGGGAGAAAGAAAGAGAGAGGAAGAAAGGAAGGAAGGTACAAAAAAATGAAAAAAGAAAGGGAAGAAGAAAGAAATAATCAGAAAATGGTAAGAAGAAATGGAGGAAGTGAGGAGGAAAGAGAGGGAGGAAAAAAGAAAGAAAGAAAGGTAAAAAGTTGTTAAAACGGAAGAGAAGAATGTGAGGAAGAAAAAAAAGGGGAGGGGAAAAGGTCGGTAGAAAAAAATAAAAGAAGGGAAGAAGGAGGGGATATTGGAAGTAAGAAGGGGGGGAGGTAAGAAGTCAGTCCAGGCACGGGGTAATCCTGGCAATGAAAGTTGGGATCCACCAGCTGCCTAGACTGAAGGCCGTCTCATTCTCTCAGCTAGCCACCTCCTCCACAGCTCAGCACTCCAATGAGCAAAGCAGAAGAGCTGCTGATTGACAGTCAGCAGCTCTCCTCTCGGGGATGTGTGAGAACCGAGCCATCGGCGGCATTCAATCACTCAGTTCTCAGTGCAGAGACAGCAGGGGGACAGACGCAGCATCCACCTAGGTAAGTATTGTTGATTATTGGGGGGGGGGTTCTCTTTTAAATCGAAGGAGAAGAGTGGGAGAAAGGAAAGAAAGGGGAGGGAGGGAAGAAGGTGGGTAGAAAGGAATAAAAGAAGCAAGGAAGAAGGGAAGAAAGGAAAGGGGAATGGGGGGAGAAAGGTAAGAAGAAGGGGGGATGGAAAGAAAAAGGGGAGGAAGATTAAAAGAAGGAAGAAAGGTACTAAGAAATAAAAAAAGGAAGGTAGGAAGGAAGGAAGGAATAAGTGGGAAAGAGAAGAGTAAGAAGAAAGGGAGGAGGTAAAGAGGAAAGAGAGGGAGGAAAAACGAAAGAAAGAAAGAGAAAGAAACATAACAATACATTAAAGGAGAAGTCAGCTGGGCTTCTCCTACGGGTCACATGAGCGCATTTTTTTTTGCACTCCTGTGACTTGTTTTCAGCACAGAGCAGTTTGGGATCCCTGCTGATGTCACTGGAATCAGCCCAGGCCCCGTGTCATCGTGACAGTGAAAGTCAGGATCCACCAGCTGCCTGGACTGATGGCTTTCTCAGCCTCTCAGAGAGCCTCTCCCCACCCCTCCTCCACAGCTCAGCACTCCAATGAGGAGAGCAGGAGAGCTGCTGATTGATAGTCAGCAGCTCCCCCCTGGGATGTGTGAGAACCGAGCCATCGGAGGTATTCGATTGCTTGGTTCTCAGTGCAGAGACGGCGGGGGACAGATGTAGCATCCACCTAGGTAAGTATGATTATGGGGGGGGGGGGAAATACCATACTTCTCTTTTAAAACGAAAGAGAAGAGTGGGAGGAATAAAAGAAAGGGGTGAGAGGGAAGAAGGTGGGTAGAAAGGAATAAAAGAAGCAAGTAAGAAGGGGAGAAAGGAAGAAAGAAAGGAATGAAGAAAAGAATGAAGGAAGGGAATTGAATAAAGGAAGGGGAAGGGAGGGAAAAAAGAAAGACTAAGAAAGGGTGGAAGGAAGGAATGAAAAAAGGAAGGAAAAGAGTGGAGAGGGAGGAAGAAAGAAGAGAAAATATGGAAGAAGATAAGATTTGAACCTCTCGGTTGGAAAAGGGTATAAGGGGGTTAAAGATGTACCATCATCCTAATATCAGAGATTAAATTGACGGTTTCAGGGAATCCCCAGAGACCCTGAAGACCGACAGAAAATGAGTGGGCGGGGAGGACTATACCGGTACAAAGTAAGGTATTTATACTCAACCAGAGTGATACAAAAGGGTAATTCCTGAAAAATGTATTTACATAATATACATAGAAGCAAATTTTTTAAAACAATTAACCACTTGAGATCCCCCCCACGTCTAAAGACGTCATTTTTTTGAAGATGGATATCTCGGTAATGGCAGCAGCTGCTGCCACAACCAAGATATCCATCTCTTCGTGGGGCGGACCTGTTAACGATAACGGCGGTCATCGCGGCGGATTCGCCGCGAGATCGCCGTTATCGGCGACGGGAGAGGGTGCCCCCCCCTCCCGCCGCTCTCCCACGCCCTCCGCCGTTTACCGTAGCCGTCGGTAGCGGCGGAGGCGATCGGGTCCTCTTGCTGGCTGTCCAGGGATGCGACTGAGGGAAAGAATGTCCCTCAGCCGTCCCCATACCTCTGCTGGGCGGAAGTGACGGCAAAACGTAATTTCCGCCCAGCGTCTTAAAGAGACATTTATTTTGTTTACATTTTTTCTTTTTTTTTTCTTTTGCATTTAAGCCTGAATATGAGATGTGACGTCTTTTTGACCCCAGATCTCATATATAAGAGGACCTGTCATGCTTTTTTCTATTACAAGGGATGTTTACATTCCTTGTAATAGGAATAAAAGTGATAATTTTTTTTTTTCAGTGTTAAAAATTATAAAATAAATAAAAATAAAAATGAAAACCAAAAAAATATTTTTTTAAAGTGCCCCGTCCCGACGAGCTCGCGCGCAGAAGCAAACGCATATGCGAGTAGCGCCCGCATATGAAAACGGTGTTCAAACCACACAAGTGAGGTATCGCCGCGATCGTTAGAGCGAGAGCAATAATTCTAGCCCTAGACCTCCTCTGTATCTCAAAAAATGCAACCTGTAGAATTTTTTAAACGTCGCCTATCGAGATTTTTAAGGGTAAAAGTTTGACGCCATGCCACGAGCGGGCGCAATTTTTAAGCGTGACATGTTGGGTATCATTTTACTCGGCGTAACATTATCTTTCACAATATATAAAAAAATTGGCCCAAATTTATTGTTGTCTTATTTTTTAATTCAAGAAAGTGAATTTTTTCAAAAAAAAGTGCGCTTGTAAGTCCGCTGCGCAAATACAGTGTGAGAAAAAGTATTGCAATGACCGCCATTTTATTCTCTAGGGTGTTACAAAAAAATATATATAATGTTTGGGGGTTTTAAATAATTTTCTAGCAAAAAAAACTGTTTTAGTCTTGTAAGCACCGAATCTGAAAAACAGGCTCGGGGCTCAAGTGGTTAAAAACACAGTACATATACAGCGTATGGGTCACCAGATGTGCAATCCCTTCAAAATGGAGTAGGGGGTACGGGTGGACCAGAGGCGCTAGGAGACAGTCAGTCTCAGGTTTCGACTGGTTTCACGATTTTTTTAAATCGCTTCGTCAGGAGACGATCTACAAAACATGGGGTACAGAAGAAAAATGTATTAACAGGAAACACATATGATTATAACTTTGACCAGTGGAGGTATGTCGGGTGGACCGTCTCCATAGGCCAAAGCATGATAAGTGAGGGGATTTGAAGATCATGTGGAATATGAAAGAAGGATTATAAAGAGAAATGAAAACTGGAAGGAAAAAAGGACAGAGGAAGGAGACGAAAAGGAAAGGAAGATAGAAGGAAGGAAAGAAATGGGGAAGAGAGCTGCAGAGAGAGAGAGAGAAGCAAGTAAAGAAGGAAGGAAGTAGGGGATCGAGTAAGGTAGGAAGAAAGAAAAAAAGGAAGGTAGAAATAAGGGGAGGAATGAAAGAAGAAGAACAAGGAGGCAAAGAGGAAGGAAGGAAGGTAAAAACATAAGGAGAGAAGGGAAAAAGGGAAGAATGGGATGAAGGACTGAAGGGGGGGGGGGGGGGTGAAAGGGAATAAAAGAGGCAGGAAGGAAGAAAAATAAAGAAGGGGGGAAAGAAATAAATGTAAAAAGAAGAAGAAAACAATGAGGAAAAGAAAGGAGGAAGAAAAATAAAGAGGAAGGGGGAATGATGCAAGAAAAAACAGAAATAAAGAGGGATGGAGGAAAGAAGGATGGAAGGAAAAGAGGAAGGGAGGAAAAAAAAAGACGGAGGGGGAGGGGAGAAGGAAGGTACAAATAAATGAACAAAGGTGGAAAGAAGGATAAAATAAAGATGGAAGGAAAAAAAGAAAGGGGGAATTAATCAGGGAAGGAACGGATCAAAGAAGAAAGAAGGCAAGAAAATAAGTAATGGTTAATAGGAGGAAGAATAGATGAAAGAAAAGAAGGTACAAAGCAAGAGAAGAGGGGAAAAAGAAGGGAACATAGGAAAGAAGAAGAGGGAAAAAGATGCAATAGAAGGAAGAAAGCAAAGAATCGGCGAAGAAAAGAAAGAAAGAAAGATAGAAAGAAAGAAAAAAGAAAGCTAACCAATGGCATTCCAGAAAGGATCAACCAAATTATTATATTTATATGGCTCTGGCTGACCCGTTCTTTGGGGATTAGAGGACATATAGGTAGGCATGTGACACCTCACTCCCCCCCATCCCCCTTCCCAACACACATATTATATTATATTGTATAATAAATAATATTTAATCTGCAGTCCTGAGCATCTGATCCTGCGATGGGATAGATGGATATCCTCCCGAGGTGAAGAATGTACCTATTAAGTGTCTTACATCCATCAGTAGCTGGAAATGGATCTGAATTTGTCCGGAGACGTCTCTTTATCATTATCTACATTCCGAGACTCGGCTCCTCCTCCTATCAGACAGGTTTTGTCATCGGCTCAGGTCGGGATCACAGAGCGGATTGTTCCCGGCTATCCTCCCAGACGCTCATTATGATGAGGCCCTGAGATATGATTGTCACACACAGATTATTTCTGATTTTATTTCTCTGCTGATGGAAAATCAAAGTACGGTGAAGAGGACCTGTCATTTGGTCTTAACTAGCATAGGAGGGAAGTGGATGTTGTTCTTGTTCTTCTAAGGTTTTTGTTTTTTTGCAAATGTCAGTTAAAATTGGACCTAATATCAGATATATGTTTTCATGTTAGGTACATATATGCAAGTAATGTGAATGTTATGCCTGCAGCCGATTGGCTGCAGTCACTGTTCCGCTCACAATTTTCTGTCCCATTGGATAATCTACTTTTGTTGAGCCGGCAGGGCCACCAACTTTTAGGATTTTTGATGATTCAGAGAAATCAGCTGAAATTCTTAGGCCGCGTACACACGATCGAACATGTGCGCTGAAACTGGTCCGCAGACCAGTTTCAGCGCATATGTTCGATCGTGTGTACGGCCTAGCGGACAGGTTTCCAGCGGACAAAAGTTTCTAAACATGCTTAGAAACTTGTTTGCTGGAAACCTGTCCGTCGGACATGTCCGATGGTTAGTACGCCCAACCATCGGACCGAAATCCCGCGCATGCGTCAAATTGATTCGACGCATGCATGGAAGCATTGAACGTCCTGTTTCCAGCACGTCAGTGTGTTCTACGTCACCACGTTCTTGTCCAAGGGGATTTTGGTCCGATGGTGTGTAGTGTGTACACACATCAGACCAAAAGATCCCTTCAGACATGTCCGATGAAAACGGTCCGTCAGACCTGTTTCATCGGACATGTCTCCTCGTGTGTACGCGGCCTTACAGTCTTTGGCCAACATAAACTGCACTAGTCTAGTCTATTTGCATTTAGTAAATCAACCCAAATACATACATAGAACAGAAAGTAGATATATCCATGGAGCATAAAGAAAACATATCCTTACACCAGAAAGTAGACATATCCATAGATTATAAAGTAAATATATCCATAGACCAGAAAGCGGATATATCCATAGACTAAAAAGTAGAAATGTTCATAGACCAGAAAGCGGATATATGCATAGATCAAAAAGTGGATATATCCATAGACTAGAAAGTAGACATATCCATAGACCAGAAAGTAGACATATCCATAGACCAGAAAGTAGACATATCCATAGACCAGAAAGTAGACATATCCATAGACCAGAAAGTAGACATATCCATAGACCAGAAAGTAGACATATCCATAGACCAGAAAGTAGACATATCCATAGACCAGAAAGTAGATATATCCATAGACCAGAAAGTAGATACGAGGGCCCAGATTCACGTACATCGGCGCATTATTGGACCGGCGTAGCGCACCGCCTTTACGTTAGACTTGCGCCATCTAGCCGCGTAATCCCCCGATTCACGTAGCTTTTGCGCAGGAAATTGCGCAAGCGTAAGGTTTTTTCCAGAGGCGTAAGGAGGAGTAATACAAATTGGGAGGGACGTGGGCGTGTTACATTGAAATGAGCCGTGACCCCATGCAAATGAAGTGCCGGCCGGCTCGTGCATGCGCGCGTGAAGGAGACCATGTCAGCTCCGCTGTGCGCATGCTCACAACTCGGGAGCGGCGCAATCAGTGAAATTGGAAATGGACTAGGGCAACGTTGTGAACTACGCAGACAGCATAAATAGACACACACAAACGCACTTGCATTGCAAAAGTACATCCCTTTGTGTCCCTTCCCATTGAACCAAGTGCTTTTGTTCCTGTTGTTCGTTGCAGTGTGTCTTGTAGTTGTCAGATTAGTGTTCTGTGTGATCAAGTGCTTGTTGGTATATTTGTGAAAGTGTATTTGATAAGTGTTTGAGAGACTGTTTGTTTGATTGATATATTTTTGTTCGTTTTTTTTGTGACTGTTTCTTGCTGAGTGCTAGTGTGATTTTTGGGTGTTCGTTTTCTCTTTGTGTGTGTTCTTGCCTGATTGGTTGTGCTTGTATTTGTGACTGATTTTTGGAGACTGGTAGTGAGTTTGTTTGGAAGTATGACTGAGAGAAAAAGAAAGCTTAATTTTACTGTGGGGGAAAAAAGAATTCTTGCCCGGGCCATTAGCGAGTATGGGCGTTTTCTCCACGGCCCGCAGAGTGCCACCACCACCCCGGCCAGGAGGAGGGAGATATTGGATAGGATCACGGAGCAGGTGAATTCATCGGGGGAGGGGGAGACACGGACCCGGTCTGGGATCGAAAAAAAAATAAATGATCTCCGGCGTCTGGTGAAAAAAAAACTGGCCGCAATGCATGCCCATGCCAGGGGCACAGGAGGGGGCCCACCATGCCGTATTAGGCTTACAGCGACGGAGCATGTGGTGGCCCTGACCTTTCACCGGCATGAAGTGGAGGGCCTGCCAGGCTTTGACACAAGTCCGGTCCCCGCGGTGCCAGGTAAGGTTTTTTGTTCTATCAGGTGTGTAGCATGTGTGGGGGAGGGGGTGAAAGGAAATATGTGCCAAGTGTGTGGATCCTCCAACCTGTGAATGTTTTGTGTCATCCACAGCTGTGCAGGAGGGTGCAGGGCCATCTGGCCTGACCGCTCCAACACCAGGACAGCAGCCTAATGAGGCCCCCCCAACAAGGCCACAGTCCGCGGAGGAGGTTCGAGAGGAGGAGGACGATCATGAGGAGGAGGACGATCATGAGGAGGAGGACGATCATGAGGAGGAGGAGTCAGGCACTGGACGAGTGGTTTGTGCGGACTCTTCCCCTCTGGCTGGCAGAAGCCTGCCCTCCTTAAGGGGGAGCCCCCCCCTCCTCCCCAACATGGCTCCCCTCACAAGGGCCTCCCCTTCTCCCCGCCCACAACCATCAGCTGGAGGCAGGATGTCATCCCAGAGCACCAGGGGGGCGCCCAATCTCCTGCCCGCCAGTCTGCGAAGGGACCAGGCCCTCCAGACCCGCCATCTGGGACAGCTCTGCCAGACTTTTGGGCGGGTGGAGGAGAGCCTGTCCTCCATGAAGGATACGCTGGGTAACCTGGACTCCCACTCCCGGGCTTTCACAACCTGCCTAAATGAACTGCAGACTACAGCAGCAGGCGTTGGGCAGGATGTGAGGGCCCTTACCCAGGCTATCCAGGCCAACACGGCAACACTTGGTGCTTTCCTGGACAGAATTGCCGTGGCCTTGGAGGGCAGGCCGCCAGGTGGGCAGATATCAGGGGCTGCTCCTCCTTCCCCAGCTTTGCCCCTCCCCCATGAGTCTCCCCTGAGGGGCCGGGGCCGTGGCCGGGGGCGCCCCAGGCGTGGCTCACGCAGAGGGCAATAATTTTTTTTTCCCCCTTTTTTTTTTTTTGCTGACATTTTTTGCATTATTTTTTTTTTTTTGCTGACATTTTTTGCATTTTTTTTTTTTTGCTGACATTTTTTTTAAATTTTGGGTTGTGCATGCTGTTTGAATGTGGGGGTGACATTCCTGCTGGAAAAGGGGTGTCATCCTCAATTTTGGTGGAGAAGGGTTCCCCAGGACCAGGGAGAAGTGATCCTCAGGTCCGTGTGATTGGTGTATGAATGTTCAGTGACATAATTGGAGCCTTGACGTGGCGTTACTGCTCACCAGTCCTGCATGGTGGACTGGTGCCAATCCAATTTGATGAGGATGTGGGGTGTGTGTGCTACGGACCACAGTGGTGTGCATGCATGCATTCTCATTGTGCCATGATTAATGTGTGTGTTTAACGTGCAAAGATGCCCAATGTGAGCTGTCTCCTGGCTGCTCTTCCCTCAGAAGACGGGGTATCCTCGGTTAGGGGTTGATTGTCTGGTTGGGGGGTCAAGTCATCACGTAGCTCAACCTGCAGGCCCTTCCTCACTGCGAGATTGTGCAGCATGCAACATGCAACGATGATATGGCACACAAAGTTTGGGGAATACAACAGTGTACCCCCAGACTTATCCAGGCATCGGAAACGTGACTTCAGGAGGCCAAAGGTGCGCTCCACCACTGCACGGGTTTTGATGTGTGCTTGATTGTATCTTTCCTCCCCTGGGGTTTGGGGGTTCCGGATAGGAGTCATGAGATGGGGTCCCAGTGCATATGCAGAGTCACCTGGAAGGGAAAAGACAGGAGAATGTTAGTCATGCATGTGCCACTTGTGAGGTGTGCATCACGGGAGGGGATAGTCATGCCTGACTCCCATGTCACTCACCAACCAGCCAGGTGTTCCCATACACGTTCTGATCGAATTCCATTCGGATGTGGCATTGATTGTAGATGTAGCTGTCATGGGTGGATCCGGGGTGTTTGGCACGGACGTGCCATATGAGGCCTTGGGCATCAACTATCACCTGTACGTTGATGGAGTGCCAATTCTTCCGATTGCGGTACATGTGCTCTGTCTCATGGGGGGGCTGGAGTGCCACATGTGTGCAATCAATGGCCCCGATGGTGCATGGGAATCTGGCAATTCTGTAGAAATCTGTCATTGCCTTCAGCCGCAGGTCCTCAGTGGTGGGTTTGATGATTTGGTTGGCCATGCGTGTGAGGATTGCAGGGACAACCTGGTGCACACATCTGCTCATGGAGGACTGTGACATCCCAGCCACCACTCCACTTGTACGCTGAAAAGAGCCACTGGCAAGGACATGGAGTGTTGCCAGGACCTTCACCAGTGGCTGCACTGCTTGTGAGCGTTGTGTTGGGCTGGTGATGTCCTCCTGCAGGGTTGTGGTTAATTCCAGGATGGCATGAGGGGTGAATCTGAAGATGCGATACACCTCAGAATCACTCATGCCAAAGAGGTCTATGTGTGTGCGGTATACCCTCTCCCGTGCCATCCTCCGTGCCATCCTCTGTGCCCTCCTCCTTCTTTGGTCATCTAAATTCACTAGTGCAGCTATGAGCGACGATGCCCCTGGCATGTTGGCAGTCAAATTGTAGTGCAACACGTGTGTGTGGTCTGCTCCTCAGTAACGGTGTTGCTTTCTGTGAGATGTAGACGTTTTTTCAAAATTTAGACCAGCTTTTAGGTGCTCTAACTTTAGACAGGACATTTTTCTGTTGCGCACATCGCGTAGCCTGCGCAGCAACTGTGTTTTTTTGTGGATCCCCGCAACTCCCTCATTAGCATATTTGACTAGCAAATCAATGGTGTGTCTAGCGCATTTTTGCGCGGACGGATGCGTCTGTCTAACGAAATTACGGCGGACCAAAAAAAGTAGATTTCTGGTGTAATTCGTTTTCTGAATCGCGCGCATCTAAACGCACGCGCACATTTAGACTTACGCACGCGCAACACCAGTTGCGCAGGCGTAATCGCTCTGTGAATCTGGGCCAGTATATCCATAGACCAGAAAGTGGATATATCCATAGACCAGAAAGTAGACATATCCATAGACCAGAAAGTAGATATATCCATAGACCAGAAAGCGGATATATCCATAGACCAGAAAGCGGATATATCCATAGACTAAAAAGTAGAAATGTTCATAGACCAGAAAGCGGATATATACATAGATCAAAATGTGGATATATCCATAGACCAGAAAGTAGATATATCCATAGATTATAAAGTAAATATATCCATAGACCAGAAAGTAGATATATCCATAGACCAGAAAGTAGATATATCCATAGACCAGAAAGTAGATATATCCATAGATTATAAAGTAAATATATCCATAGACCAGAAAGCGGATATATCCATAGACCAGAAAGCGGATATAACCATAGACTAAAAAGTAGAAATGTTCATAGACCAGAAAGCGGATATATACATAGATCAAAATGTGGATATATCCATAGACCAGAAAGTAGATATATCCATAGATTATAAAGTAAATATATCCATAGACCAGAAAGTAGATATATCCATAGACCAGAAAGTAGATATATCCATAGACCAGAAAGTAGATATATCCATAGATTATAAAGTAAATATATCCATAGACCAGAAAGCGGATATATCCATAGACCAGAAAGCGGATATATCCATAGACTAAAAAGTAGAAATGTTCATAGACCAGAAAGCGGATATATACATAGATCAAAATGTGGATATATCCATAGACCAGAAAGTAGACATATATATATAGACCAGAAAGTAGACATATCTATGGACTAAAAAGTAGACATATGCACAGATCTGAAAGCGGATATATCCATAGTTCAGTAAGTGGATATATCTATAGACCAGAAAGTAGATATATCCATAAACCAGAAAATAGATATATCCATAGACCAGAAAGTAAATATATCCATAGACCAGAATAATAGACATATCCATAGACCAGAAAGTCTATCCATAGACTATCCATATCCAAAGTGTATCCATAGTCTATCCATAGACCAGAACGTAGACATATCCATAGACTAAAAAGTAGACATATGCACAGATCAGTAAGTGGATATATCCATAGACCAGAAAAAAAAACATATCGATAGACCAGAAAGCAGATATATCCATGGGACAGAAAGTGGATATATCCATAGACCAGGATTAGGAACAGATCAAAGAAGAAAGAAGGCAAGCAAAGAAGTAATGGTTGAATGGAGGAAAAATAGATGAAAGAAAAGAAGGTACAAAACAAGGAAAGAGAGAAAGAAGAAGGGGACAAAGGAAAGCAGAAGTAGAAGAGGGGAAAAAGATAGAATAGAAAGTAGAAAGAAAGCAAAGTACATATCCATAGACTAAAAAGTAGACATATCCATAGATCAGAAAGTAAATATATCGATAGACCAGAAAGTAGACATAATTACACACCAGAAAGTCTATCCATAGGCTATCCATATCCAAAGTGTATCCATAGTCTATCCATAGACCAGAACGTAGACATATCCAAAGACCAGAAAGTATATATATATCCATAGACCAGAAAGCAGATATATCTATAGATAACGTTTCTTGAAGCCAATATCTCAAGCGTGGAAAATACTGTAATTTCAAGTTTTCTTTTCTTTGCATTTCAGCTTACATAGTAAAATTAGATTATAAGAAGAGCGGGGAGTTTGTGCAGACAAAGTTTGTATAGTGTCATCTCCAGCATTAACCTCCCTGTGATCCCTATATTAAAGCTGAGTGTATACATTGGACATAGTCCAAGACGATTAGATTGCCTGCTCACTAACAGCCAACCTTGATGGTATCTACACTTAACAATATTAAACTGGAACCTTCAGGCTGAACAATTTACGTGCGTTTTCCTCAAATATATTCAGTTTCAGTAAAAAGGAAAAAAAGAAGGGGGGGGGGGGGTATTATGAATGTATTTTATATTATGGAACTGAAGGAGTGGAAGTTCTCAAAGGTGGACGGGAACACCCCACACTCTCAGGTAGGTGGGAATGGAGCCAGAACTGTCAGAGATCTCACCACTGGAGTCCACAAGAGGTATGTTGGCTCCCGGTGAGATGACAAAGCTACAAACAAGAACACAATTAATTATGTTCATTTATGTTCCAAAAAGTCTAAGTATAACCCTTGAATCAAACCTAAGAAAAAAAATGTAACATTTGTAGCTGACAGTCCTTAGACGTAGTGGTTGCATTCGTTTTCTTTATTTTTATCCAAGCAAAGAACATTTTCAGAAAATACAGAATATACCTGTTGATCCTGCCAGGAATGCAGTTTCTTTCTCACTTCCTGTGAGCTGTAAAAAAGAATATCTTCCTTCCTAGCTATCTTCTGCAAATTGCCCTATCCTCCATGTGATGGAGGTGAAGAGATATGGACATGTTCAGGGCCGGCGCTAGCGCAAGGCAACATGGACACTTGCCTTACGGCACCAGCGCCAGTCAGGGAACAGGGCGGAAAATCAGTCGCCTGATCGAGACCAGCACTCCAGCAGGCAGCAGCAGGGCCGTTTCTACTTTCTAGACTGACTGTGCTGGGTGCAGTTCACCCAGGCGCCACAGAGGTGGAGGCGCTCAAGCGCCAGAGTGCTCCTCTCCCTCCTCCTCTTCTTGTCTGTGTCTGGTCACCCCCATGGTATTTCCTGGTCAAGTCCAGCTGTCTCTGTTCGGAGGGGGGGCGGGAAAATGCACCTTAACCTTAGTTGGCAAAAATCCTTGCACCGACCCTGGACATGTGGATAGAACATATCAGGAGAGCAGACTAGTAGGACAACCATGGCTCTTTCCATACATACAGTGGAGGAGTAACGTAGCCACCCAGGAACAGGAAGTGTGTTATTTGTAGGATTATCAAGCAAAACATATCTGGAAAAAAAAAGAAAACTAATACGACCATCACACCAAGGACTAAGAAAACTGCATCACCTTCTAGGACGGCCGACCGCTGAATGCCTTCTCCGCTCTATGGCAGTTCCTATACAGGTCAAGGGCAGATGGCCCCACCCTTGACCTATATTAGAACTGTCCAAGTGCCGAGGAGGCCTTTTGGCGGTTGACCGGGTGCGGCGTGATTGACGATGTATTTTTTTATTTTTTTATTAAGAACTTGTCAAAAACTTGTCCATTAGCAAAGGCACTGAAAAGGAGATCCTGCCTATGCTTGGGAGGAGGATAAAAGAGACCCTCAGACACTGGTAAGTGCCTTGCTGCCCAGCCACTCAACAGTGCCCCCTTCATATGGCGCCCATGGCACCTGCTATGGCTGCCATACCCTAGATATGCCTCTGGGGCAAGGGGGTAGAAGAGGATCGGCATCTGCAATAAGATAGTACAGCTGGCCCTCCTGCTCAGCTGGTGCCCCCCCCCTTTGAACTGATGGGGCCCGGGCCCAGTACAGAATGGCAGGCTGTACTGTCTTATTAGTGGCCCTGAATACAGGGGAGGAGCCTGCACAACAAGGGAAACTGAAGGTCATTCTTGGGCGGACTTGCCCTTTAAGAGGGGGTTTTCTCTAAGCCACCCTACACCTTCACAGCCCCTGGCAAAGGTCTCCACTCTTGTTTTTGGTGTTTTTTCTGTCCTCCGTACAGTAGCGCTTCCACGTCTTTCTCCATAAACTCTCCGGTTATGTAAGTGTCCGCGGCTGGAAAACATGACACAAGCTTTACATCTCCAAGTCTGTTTTCAGATTATAAAGTTCATCTTGATCTCACTTCGGGGATTTGCGTTTGCAGAGCGATGATGTGATTGTTGCTGTAAGGAATCTGAAGTTTAATAAGATGATATTTTCCTGGTCCTCCTGCTCGGTAACGAGACATCTGGACTGAGTTTGATAGCGAGCCCTCCATGCAGCGCACCGCACCTGAAAAGTATTAGCCCTCCACGCCACAGATAAAAAAAAAATCGCCTTTCGCAGAAAAGCCAACGTGCGACAATGTAACCGGAGAGGCGACATTTAAGACCTCGGAGTGCCTGGAAACGCGGCGCTCGGCGGGGAATACGTGGCGCACGGCTAAAACCCAGGCGGAGTCTAATTTCAGCTCAATGTCCATAGATCTTACTTATGGATACAATGGGCCAGATTCACAGAGCGATTACGCCGGCGTTACAGGAGATGCGCGGCGTAAGTCTAATTGTGCGCGTGCGTTTCGATGCACGGCATCCCCAAAACGAGATACGCAAGAAATCTACTTTTTTTTGTCCAGCGTAATTTCGTTAGACAGGCGCATCCGTCCGCGAAAAACTGAGCTAGACACACCATTGATTTGCTATTCAAATATGCTAATGAGGGAGTTACGGGGATCCACAAAAGAACGTTGGTGCAGCGCAAGCTACGCGCTGTGCGCAACAGCTAAATGTCCTGTCTAAAATTAGACCATATAAAAGCTGGTATAAAATTAGACAATTTGTCTACATGTCAGATAAAGCAACAATGTTAGTGAGGAGCTGAGCAGTCACACATGTTGCCCAAAAAACTGTATGCCAACATGCCAGGGGCATCCATGCTCATAGCTATACTACTGACTTTAGATGAGCAAAGAAGGAGGAGGGCACTGAGGAGGGCACGGGATTTTTTTTTTTCTTGGAATTTTTTTTTTGGCTTATATAAACTTTCAAATTTAATTTAATCTAATACAATATTCTTATCTGATACAAGCCCCTCACTCTTCACTCTTCACTCTTCATGGGAGAGGATATATCACACACGCATAGACATCTATGGCATGAGTGATTCTGAGGTGTCTCGCATCTTCAGATTCACCCCTCATGCCATCATGGAATTAACCACAACCCTGCAGGAGGACATCACCAGCCCAACACATGACACTACCCATGACACCCATGACAGCTACATATACAATCAGAGCCCCATCCCCACAGATTTCGAACAGAACATGTATGGGGACAGCTGGCTGGTTGGTGAGTGACATGGGTGGCAGGCATGACTGCCCCCCCCCCATGATGCACACATCACAAGGGGCACATGCACTACTAACATCCTCCTGTCTTTTCCCTTCCAGGGGACTCTGCATAAGCACTGGGACCCCATCTCATGACCCCATCTCATGCCAGCTCACATTATGCATCTTTGCACGTTAAACACACACATTAATCATGGCACAATGAGAATGCATGCATGCACACCACTGTGGTCCCTAGCACACACACCCCACATCCTCATCAAATTGGATTGGCACCAGTCCACCATGCAGGACGTGTGAGCAGCAACGCCACGCCAAGGCTCCAATTATGTCACTGTACATTCATACACCATTCACACGGACCTGGGGATCACTTCTCCCTGGTCCTGGGGAACCCTTCTCCACCAGAATTGAGGGTGACACCCCTTTTCCGGCAGGAATGTCACCCCCACATTCAAACAGCATTCACAACCCAAAAAAAATAAATAAAAAAAAATGCCCAGCAAAAACCAAAAATTTCCAGCACAAAAAAAAATGGCAAAAAAAATAAAAAACCAGGCCAAAAAAAAAGGGGAAAAACAAATTAATGCCGTTGACGTGAGCCACGCCCGGGGCGCCCACGGCCACGGCCCCGGCTCCTCAGGGGAGACTCATGGGGGAGGGGGTAAACCGGGGAAGGAGGAGCAGCCCCTGGTCTCTGCCCAGCTGGCGGCCTGCCCTCCAAGGCCACGGCAATTCTGTCTAGGCCAGCACTTAATGATGCCGTATTGGCCTGGATAGCCTGGGTGAGGGCCCTCACATCCTGCCCAATACCTGCTGTTGTAGTCTGCAGGTCGTTTAGGCAGTTTGTAAGAGCCCGGGAGTGGAAGTCCAGGTTCCCAAGCGTATCCTTTATGGAGGACAGGCTCTCCTCCATCCGCCCCAAAGTCTGGCTGACCTCTCCCAGATGGCGGGTCTGAAGGAACTGGTCCTTTCTCAGAGTGGCGGGCAGGAGATTGGCCACCCCCCTGGTCTTCTGGGTCGCCTTCCTGCCTCCAGCTGATGCTTGTGGCCGGGGAGAAGGGGAGCCCCTTGGGAGGGGAGCCCTGTTGGGGGAGGATTGGGGGGGGGCTACCCCTTATGGAGGGCTGGCTGCTGCCAGACAGAGGGGAAGAGTCCTCCAAAAACAAAAGTCCAGTGCCTGACATGGACTCCTCCTTCTCCTCAAACTCCTCCTCCTCAACCTCCTCCACTTCAACCTCCTCCTCTTCAACCTCCTCCGAGGACTCCGGCCATGTCGGGGGGTCCTCATCAGGCTGCTGTCCTGGGGATGGTGCGGTCATCCCAGATGGCCCAGCACCCTCCTGCACATCTGTGGATGACACAAAACATTCACAGGTTGGAGGATCCACACACTTGCCACATATTCCCCCCCCCCCACATGCTACACACCTGATAGGGCAAAAAAACCTTACCTGGCATCACGCCTTCGTGACTTAAGTCATAGCCGGGCAGGCCCTCCACTTCTTGCCTATGAAAGGTCTGGGCCACCGCACGCTCCTCCGCTGTCAGCCTCCTGTGCCCCTGGCATGGGCTAGCATTTTGGCCAGCTTCTTTTTGACCAGACGCCGGAGGTCATTGATCTTCTTTTCAATCCCCGACCGTGTCCGGGTCCCCCCCCCCCCCCCCCCCCCGATGCATTCACCTCGTCAGTAATCCTGTCCAAAATCTCTCTCCTCCTGGCCGGGGTGGTGTTGGCACTGTCCGGGCCGTGGAGGTAACGCCCATATTCGGAAATGGCCCGGGCAAGAATTTGTTTCTCCCCCAAAGTAAAATTTAACTTCCTCTTTCTCTCCGTCATACTCATACAAAAACTCTCTCCCAAACAGTCAGCAAAAATCACTCACAAAAACAAGCAGGAAAAATCAAGCAAGAAAACAAACAAACACAAAACTATCAACCAAAAAGTCTCACAAACAGTCAGCAAAAATCACTTTCAAATATCTTCTAACAAACACTAGATCACACAGTACACAAATATGACAAAGACAAATCACAACGCAACTAACAACAGAACAAAAGCACCTTGCTGTATAGGAAGGGATACAAAGGGATGTACTTTTGCAAAGGAAGTGCGTTTGTCTTTGTCTATTTAAGCTGTCTGCGTAGTTCTCTAAGTTGCCCGGGTCCCCTTCCAATTTCACTGATTGCGCCGTTCCCGAGTTGTGAGCATGCGCACAGAGGTGCTGACCATGGTCTCCTTCAAGCGTGCATGCGCAGAGCCGGCCAGCCCTTCATTTGCATGGGGTCACGGCTCATTTCAATGTAACACGCCCACGTCCTTCCCAATTTGTATTACTCCGCCTTGCGCCTCTGAAATAACGTTGCGCATGTGCAAATTTCTGCGTAAAAGCGACGAGAATAGGGTGATTGCGCCGCTACATTGCGCGAGTCTAACGTAAAGGCGCTGCGCTACGCCGGTCCAATAATGCGCAGATGTACGTGAATCTGGCCCTAAATATGTAATTAATCTTTCACAAACAGAGCATCTCCTTATAATTTTAAAATGTTATTTTTTACCTTTTAAAAGAAGATGATGTGTTCCTACAACATTTCTAATAGTTTTCCAGCACTGGTAATTAAAAAAAAAACAATTCGGGGTGTTATAACAACCTGGCGGTCAAGGGCGGCCATGCTTTTATTTGGATAGTGTCAAGGCAAGAAAAACGTTTTCCTCAGAACAAAGGGAGGCTTTTTTTTTATACCTTTTATAGAGTCTAAAGAGTTTGTTGGTAAAGAGAAATCAGCAATAAATGGGAAAAAAAATATTATTTTTGTGCATATTTGTGAGGCGTGGATCCTGAGTCTTTCACAAAACGCGTAGCTCCAAGGTGCCAATACAATCATTTTGACCCAATGATCTTTATGTTTTTAGATATGATTTTTGTCTTATAAGCATTTTATATCTTAATATGCAATAAAAGCTTGATATTTTTAATTTTATGTGCCCCCAACAGAAGTGAAAGGGTGTGGGGTATTTTTTTTTCATATGGTCTACCGGGAAATAAATATGTAATTAATCTTTCACAAACAGAGCATCTCATTATAATTTTAAAATATTATTTTCAAAAGAAGGGAATTTGTTTCTACAACATTTCCAATCGTTTTCCAGCACTGATAATTAAAAAAAAAACTATTCGGGATGTTATGAGAACCGGCCGGTCAAGGGCGGCCATGCTTTTATTTGGATAGTGCCAAGGCAAGAAGAACCTTTCCCTCAGAACAAAGGGAGGCTTTTTTTATACCTTTTATAGAGTCTAAAGACTTTTTTGGTAAAGAGAAATCAGCAATAAATGGAAAAAATATATTATTTTTGTGCATATTTGTGAGACGTGGATCCTGAGTCTTTCGCGAAACGCGTAGCCCTCAGGTGCCAATACAATCATTTTGACCGTATGATCTTTATGTTTTTAGATATGATTTTTGTCTCATAAGCATTCTATATCTTAATATGCAATAAAAGCTTGATATTTTTAATTTTGCGTTCCCCCCATTAGAAGTGAAAGGGTGTGGGGTATTTTTTTTTTCATATGGTCTACCGGGAAATAAATATGTAATTAATCTTTCACAAATGTAAAAGAATGTAATGTGTTCCTACAACATTTCCAATAGTTTTCCAGCACTGGTAACTAAAAAAAAATAAAAAAAATCAGGATGTTAAGACAACCTGTCAGTCAAGGGCGGCCATGCTTTATTTGGATAGTGTCAAGGCAAGAAAAACCTTTTCCTCAGAACAAAGGGAGGCTTTTTTTATACCTTTTATAGAGTCTAAAGAGTTTGTTGGTAAAGAGAAATCAGCAATAAATGGAAAAAAAAATATTATTTTGTGCATATTTGTGAGGCGTGGATACTGAGTCTTTCACAAAACGCGTAGCTCCAAGGTGCCAATACAATCATTTTGACCCAATGATCTTTATGTTTTTAGATATGATTTTTGTTTTATAAGCATTTTATATCTTAATATGCAATAAAAGCTTGATATTTTTAATTTTGTGTGCCCCCAACAGAAGTGAAAAAGGTGTGGGGTATTTTTTTTTCATATGGTCTACCAGGAAATAAATATGTAATTAATCTTTCACAAACAGAGCATCTCCTTATAATGTCAAAATATTATTTTCAAATGAAGGTGTAACTATGAGGGGTTAACGCCACTTACGATATTCCATTCCACCAACCCACGACAGCTTATCGAACAGACGAACAGGACCCATAAGATTCCCTCAGAGAAACGAGACATACAGCTCTGTTCTCTGGTTCCAAACGGATAGATACTTTAATGGTAAGCTCTTTTTATACAGTCAGTAACCAAGAGTGAACAATGAATCAACTCCACCCACAACATTACACAATGAGCCCAATACACATCTTTAGTCAGACTTTTTGGCACAGAGATAATCTACATGAGCTTATTACTAATCATTTACCCAGACAAGGTGACTCCGAGATAAGCTCTTTTCACCTGCTATACAACACACATTTATCATCAATATAACTTTCACACAATACAGTGTTAATTAGCATCACACAATGAAAAGGTCTTTAGAAGCCAGACTAAGGTTAGTTTACATGACAGTAGCGGACTTAATTACCCCCTTAACAGTCTGTGTTCCCACATGCTTCTATTGACCTGTTGGGTTCAGAATCGACAACCTGTAATATTTCAAGATATCCTGCAATACATTGTGAATTATCATTACTGTCCCATCTCATGTAATCCAAGATATAATTTCTCAGTCATCCTATGCCCCTAGTGGACATAGGATGACCCTAGACACAAGAGTCATTGGTGAAGCTGAAACAGGAGTACCCCACACCCTTCAAGAGCCTCTGGGTCCTACGGGCCATTCCGTTACAGAAGGTAATTTGTTCCTACAACATTTCCAATGGTTTTCCAGCACTGGTAATTTAAATAAAAAACTATTCGGGATGATATGACAACCTGGCGGTCAAGGGCGGCCATGCTTTTATTTGCATAGTGCCAAGGCAAAAAAAAACCTTTCCCTCAGAACAAAGGGAGGCTTTTTTCTGAGATTGGCTTTGAGCTTCAGCCTTATCTGTCAGGAAAACCAGGCAAATATTTTATTAAGTTGGAAAAGCTTATTTGGAGGACCTGAAAGGACCTCGTCTATCCATCATTGTCATCCGTAATCGCGGCTAAGAGCCGAACTTGAAGTCTGTAGCTTGTCAGCCTCACGGAGAGATGTGGAGGTGATAGGAGAGAGCGCGGTGATTGAGTTCTCAGAAGTGTGATATACAATACTCTCCGAGAAGATGGGGTTTCCACCGTCCCGAAACTTGAATGTTGTATGAAATGCCTAAATTGCCGATTATACCGGGGCGTCCGGGGCCCATCCCAGGCCTGTCCGAGTTGCAGGTGATTTTCATAAAGGAAATAGAAGACCTCCTTTTAGACGATGGAATATTTTAAATAGGAGAATCCACAAGTGTATCCATTTTGACATTCAGTTTGGTATTTTTAGATTAGTTTGTTACTAACTGGAACACGTTCTTGGCCAAAGCGAAACTGCGTTTTCTACTTTCTTCTTATGAGTGATTGGTTCACTTGTTGATGTGCTACCTGTGTTTTCGGCTGGTCCTGCATGCTTTTGGCTGTTTCCAATCATGAATGATTACCCCCTTAACAGTCTGTGTTCCCACATGCTTCTATTGACCTGTTGGGTTCAGAATCGACAACCTGTAATATTTCAAGATATCCTGCAATACATTGTGAATTATCATTACTGTCCCATCTCATGTAATCCAAGATATAATTTCTCAGTCATCCTATGCCCCTAGTGGACATAGGATGACCCTAGACACAAGAGTCATTGGTGAAGCTGAAACAGGAGTACCCCACACCCTTCAAGAGCCTCTGGGTCCTACGGGCCATTCCGTTACAGAAGGTAATTTGTTCCTACAACATTTCCAATGGTTTTCCAGCACTGGTAATTTAAATAAAAAACTATTCGGGATGATATGACAACCTGGCGGTCAAGGGCGGCCATGCTTTTATTTGCATAGTGCCAAGGCAAAAAAAACCTTTCCCTCAGAACAAAGGGAGGCTTTTTTCTGAGATTGGCTTTGAGCTTCAGCCTTATCTGTCAGGAAAACCAGGCAAATATTTTATTAAGTTGGAAAAGCTTATTTGGAGGACCTGAAAGGACCTCGTCTATCCATCATTGTCATCCGTAATCGCGGCTAAGAGCCGAACTTGAAGTCTGTAGCTTGTCAGCCTCACGGAGAGATGTGGAGGTGATAGGAGAGAGCGCGGTGATTGAGTTCTCAGAAGTGTGATATACAATACTCTCCGAGAAGATGGGGTTTCCACCGTCCCGAAACTTGAATGTTGTATGAAATGCCTAAATTGCCGATTATACCGGGGCGTCCGGGGCCCATCCCAGGCCTGTCCGAGTTGCAGGTGATTTTCATAAAGGAAATAGAAGACCTCCTTTTAGACGATGGAATATTTTAAATAGGAGAATCCACAAGTGTATCCATTTTGACATTCAGTTTGGTATTTTTAGATTAGTTTGTTACTAACTGGAACACGTTCTTGGCCAAAGCGAAACTGCGTTTTCTACTTTCTTCTTATGAGTGATTGGTTCACTTGTTGATGTGCTACCTGTGTTTTCGGCTGGTCCTGCATGCTTTTGGCTGTTTCCAATCATGAATGTACCGGATTTTCTTTTTCGAAACATTTTTTATAAGAAATCTAAGTTCTCTGTTACAAATGGAGAAACAGCCTTCACCATCAGTGGTCTCCAAATTGCGGCGTATGCCTCGTACACGCGGTCGGAAAATCCGACAAAAAAGTCCGATGTGAGCTATTGAATGGAAATTCCGACCGTGCGTAGGCTCCATCGGACTTATGCTGTTGGAATTTCCACCAACAAAAGATTGAGAGTCGGTTCTCAAATCGGAAGATCGGACAATCCAATCGTCTGTAGCAATTCCAACGTGCAACATTTCGACGCATGCTCGGAAACAATACCACGCATGCTCAGAAGCATTGAACTTAATTTTCTCGGCTTGTCGTAGTGTTGTACGTCACGGCGTTCTTGGCGGTCGAAAGTTCCGAGAACTTTAGTGTGACCGTGTGTATGCAAGCCAAGCTTGAGCGGAATTCCGGCAGAAAAATCATCCAAGGCGTTAGACTTTATCTGGTCCTCTGGGAAGTATTCCTTCTACTGACACCAATGATGAGGCACCATTCCTTCCCACTGACACCAATGATGGGGCACCATTCCTTCCCACTAACACCAATAATGAGGCACCATTCCTTCACACTGATACCAATGATGGGGCACCATTCCTTTCCACTGACACCAATAATGGGGAACCATTCTATACTTCCCACTGACACCAATGATGGGGCACCATTCCTTCCCACTAACACCAATAAAGAGGCACCATTCCTTCCCACTGACACCTATGATGGGGCACCATTCCTTCCCACTGACACAAATTATGAGGCCCAATTCCTTCCCACTGACACCAATAATGGGACATGATTCCTCCCACTGAAACCAACAATGGTGCACCCTTCCTTTCACTGACACAATAATGAGTCACCATTTCTTCCCACTGACACAATAATTAGGCACCATTCAGAAGGGGAGTGTACAGGAATCAGTAGGGCGTGGGGGAGTGGTCAGCTGGGCAGTGCACAGGGCTCAGCAAAGCAAAGCAGAGTATAGCAGGTCAACTGAGCCAAAGACAGGGGTCAGCAAGGCAAAGGACAGGGGTCACCGCTGTCAGGGCAGAGAACAAGAGTAATCACTGGCATGAAAGAGGACAAGGGTCACCACTAGCAGGGCAGAGGACATAGGTCACCATTAGCAGAAGAGAGGACAGGGGTCACCACTGACAGGTAAGAGGACAAGTGTCACTGCTGGCAGGAGGGAGGACAAGGTTTACTGAAGGCTGTTGAGAGCACAGGGGTCACCACTGACAGGAAAGAGGACAGGGGTCACTGCTGACAGGAGAGAGGACAGGGGTCACCACTGTCTGTAGAGAGGACAGAGGTCACGGCTGGCAAGAAAGAGGACAGGGGTCACCACTGTCAATAGAGAGGACAGGGGTCACGGCTAGCAGGAGAGAGGACAGGGGTCACTGCTGGCAAGAGAGAGGGTCACTGCTAGTAGGAGAGAGGACAGGGGTCACTGCAGGCAGTAGAGAGGAAAGGGGTCACAGCTGGCAGGAGAAAGGACAGGGGTTACGTCTGGCAGGAGAGAGAACAGGGGTGTCAGGAATGGTTCCCCCTGTTGGTAAATCTGCCTGTTAGTCTGGCTGCAGTACCGGCCTCCACCAGCGGGGGGTTCCTGGTCTCCTGGAGCTCACAGCCTTTCCTGCGTTCAGGTGTGACCTGAACGTAATTAACACACCTCCTATTTATACCTGGCGAGCTCAAGCAGAGCTCGCCCTGGTATCTTCATATCTGCTGGACCTAAGCCTGTACCCTGACCTGTATTCTGATCCTGATTTCGTACCTTGATCCTGTTCTAATCCTGATCCCTGATCCCGCCTGGACTTGTCTGCCCTGCATCCTGATCCCTGATCCCGCCTGGACTTGTCTGCCCTGCTTCCTGATCCCTGTCTCCCCTTAGCCTGTATCCTGCAGCTAGTCCATCCATCCGACCCCTGCTCCGTCCTGTCCCATCTGCTGATATCCCTTGTGTATGACCTCGGCCTGGCTTGACCTATGTGTACGGTATTCCCTTTTTGATTATATATACAGTATATTGTTTGCTATCTTCACTGGTTGTCCTTATTTACTTAATTAAACACCTTTTACTTCACTAATCGTATTGTCTGGTCTCTCTGTGCAGTCACACGGGTCTGATCTCTCATCCCCTCCTGACAAGGGGTCACCACTGTCAGGAGACAGGACAGAGATCTACGCTGGCAGGAGAGAGGACAGGGGTCTCCACTGGCAAGAGAAAGGACAGGGGACACGTTTGGCAGGAGAGAGGACAGGGGTGACGGCTGGCAGGAGAGAGGACAGGGGTCACGTCTGGTAGGAGAGAGGACAGGGGTCACGGCTGGCAGGAGAGAATACAGGGGTCACCGCTGGCAAGAGAGAGGATAGGGGTCACCACTGGCAGTAGAGAGGACAGGAGTCACCGCTGGCAGGAGAGAGGACAGGGGTGACGGCTGGCAGGAGAGAGGACAGGGGTCACCGCAGGCAAGAGAGAGGACAGGGTTCACCACTGGCAAGAGAGAGGACAGGGTTCACCACTGGCAGGAGAGAGGACAGGAGTCACGGCTGGCAGGAGAGAAGACAGGGCAGGACATCGGATCTTGCTGCCTCTGCTCAAGCTGTGTACTGTGCAGGGATAGGAGACTACTGGCACAACATCAGGCATAGTAGATGTCTTTGGGGGAGCGCAACTGAAATCTGTCGGGGGCACAACCCACTCAAGCACCCCCCTACACCCGCCCATGATATAAACAGGTTCTGTTGGCAAATGCCAGATTTGCCAGGTTGGCACTGACAGTTAATGAGCGATTATGAGACCCATTAAATGTGACAGGTGAAGAGAGATCAAAAATGAGAGAATAAAAGTGGCGTATTAGGAGACGTCCCATCTCCCATCAGCGGCAACTGATCGATGACATGACCTCACTTTTGCAAGTGACAGTTGATAAGAAATTACACGACACTTTACAAGTGGCAGTTGACGAGAGATAACAAGACATATTCCTTGACGTTGATGGCAGAAGCACTCAAGAAAAGAAAACTTCAGTCTGAATTTCTTAAACCATATTCATACCATTCTTTAAAAACGACCTTTTACAACAACTCAGGAAATTTTCTTTTTGGAACCCCGAACCCCTCTTTCCGCTGCCTTTGTGTCATTTCAATCCGCAGCACAATGTGATTACAGAAGACCACAAGATTAAATAATTCCACAGCCTATTAAAAATAATGTTGCAGCAAATGTACTTCTGTTATTCCAGGAGGAAATGATAAAAGTAGCGACGGAGCAAAAAAGAGCTTAGTGGCCGACCGTGGAAAGCTGGCAAGTTGCACCCAATTCAGCAGTGGACACGGCCTGTAAAAACGATTTAGTGAACATACAAGGCCGTGATGGCAATGGCAGTTGTACCAACATGCCGGGGGCGTTTACCTGGCCAATAACAGCAAAGACCTGGCGGCTCTCCTAATTCCAGGTCTGCAAGGAGTTTGCTTTTGCTGCGTTGGGCCGGTCAGCTGTTGACAGCTGTTTCCTAAAAGCCAGATCAGCTTCCCGTGGGCTCAGTGTTTTTTAGCATCTCGGGAACATTTTTGCATGTGAACTTTTCCAGTTTCTAGATGGATTATTGTTATAATGTAGAGCTCCGTGTTCCAGGCTTGCAGATTCAGTGCTAAAACTATGGAAGTTCATGGTCAACATTAATAGGTACCAGGCCCGGGTTGGCCATAGGGCATACCGGGCATAGGCCCAGTGGGCTGCGCCGGCCCGCAGGCCGCATGTCACGTCTCTCCCCAGTGTAACATGCAGGGGGTCCAGAACTGTTAGGGGGGTGTCTGTGTAACAAACTGTGGGGTGCTGTGTAATGTAAAGGTGCCCAGAGGTGCAGGGTACTGTGTAATGTAAAGTGGCCCAGAGGTGCCGGGTGCTTTGTAATGTAAAGGGGTCCAGAGGTGTAAGGTGCTGTGTAATGTAAAGGGGAGCATAGGTCCAAGGTGCTGTGTAATGTAAAGGGGCTCAAAGGTGCAGGGTGCTGTGTAATGTAAAGGGGTCCAGAGGAGCAAGGTGCTTTGTAATGTAAAGGGGTCCAGAGGTGCAGGGTGCTGTGTAATGTAAAGGGGTCCAAAGGTGCAGGGTGCTCTGTAATGTAAAGAGGTCCAGGGGTGCAGGGTGCTGTGTAATGTAAAGGGGTCCAGAGGTGCAGGGTGCTGTATAATGTAAAGGGGTCCAGAGGTGCAGTGCTATGTAATGTAAAGGGGTCCAGAGATGCAGGGTGCTGTGTAATGTAAAGGGGTCCAGAGGTGCAGGGTGCTCTGTAATGTAAAGGGGTCCAGAGGTGCGGTGCTATGTAATGTAAATGGGTCCAGAGGTGCAGGGTGCTCTGTAATGTAAAAGGGCCCAGAGGTGCAGGGTGCTGTGTAATGTAAAGGGGTCCAGAGGTGCAGGGTGCTGTGTAATGTAAAAGGGTCCAGAGGTGCGGTGCTATGTAATGTAAAGGGGTCCAAGGTGCTGTAAAATGTAAAGGGGTCCAGAGGTACAAGGTGCTGGAACCCCACATCCCATCATTAACCGCCGCTGCCGCGCCCCCTCCGGGCTGCTCAGTTTAAAATGCCCGGGCCTATTTTTTGTCCCAGTTCGGGCCTAATAGATACAGTGGAACCTCGGTTTAAGAGTACTTTGGTTAGAGAGCGTTTTGATTTACGAGCAAATTTTTTTTTAATTCTGACTTGGTTTGCGAGTGTTGACTCACAAGACAAGCAGAATTCAAGCTAAATAGGCCTGCAGTACCTCATTTGGCCTGAAGGAAGGGGGGGCGCAAAAGCCGAGTAGAGACGAAAATAGTATCTCATTTGGCCTGAGTTACGGGGGTGCAGGAAACGAGCCTTGGGCCTTTTCGGACGTTTTCGGCTCTCTCTGGCGCCCCCGCCCACCTCTGGCCGCATTCGATATTGCCTCCCATTAAAGTCAATGTGGAACAAACTATTTTTGTTTCCATTGACTTCAATGGGAAAACTTGCTTTGATATGCGAGTGCTTTGGATTACGAGCATTCTCCAGGAACGAATCATACTCGTAATCCGAGGTTCCACTGCAGTTTTTGGAGATACTGGCAATCAAGCTGAAGTTTCTAATAGCATTGTCTATTGAGGTCTCCAAAGACTTGTCTATTTAGCATTAAATTTGATGGGAAAATTGCCCATTCGGTCATTTTTTTTTTTTTCCGCTCAAAATTCGATTCCATACACAGTGGTTTTCGTAAATTTTCTCAAAGATTTGACCAACTCAACCTCTAACAAAAGTCTACCAAGGATTTTTGTGCCCAAATTCACTGGGAAAATTCCTCTCATCATCCTTGATAAATAGAGCCCATGGAACAGGGCCACCATCAGGGGAGTACAGGCATTACACCTGTAAGGGGCCCGATGCTCCCCAGGGGCCCGGCTGGTCCCTCTCCCACCTTTTTTTTCTTTGTTTTTTTTTTGTTTTTTTGCAACACACCTGTAAGGGGCCCAAATGGTCCGTATGGCCCCTTACAGGCCCGGCCGGCCCCCCTCAGGGCCTGCCCTTGTTTATTATCTCAAGTCAGGAGAGAATAGATTACACTTGGATTTTGTTTCGTCAGCATCCCCCCCCCCCCCGGTTCTATAGTCTAGGGGGGCCCTGCCTAAAGCTGTGTAAGGGGCCCCAAAATTTGTGATGACTGCCCAGCCATGGAACTCAAGGAACTCAAGGATCTGAGAATTAAAAAAAACAAAAACATTTTAAACGCGCCCCGGCATACAGAAGCGAACGCATACGCGAGCAGCGCCGCATATGAAAACGGTGTTCAAACCACACAAGTGAGGTATCGCCGCGATCGTTAGAGCGAGAGCAATAATTCTAGACCTAGACCTCCTCTGTAGCTCAAAACATGCAAACCGTAGATTTTTTTTTAAACACCGCCTATGTGGTTTTTAAAGGGTAAACGTTTTTTGCCGTTCCACAAGCGGACGCAATTTTGAAGCGTGACATGTTGGGTATCAATTTACTCGGCTTAACATCATCTTTCACAATATAAAAAAATTGGGCTAACTTTACTGCTGTGCACCTGTAAGACCGCTGCGCAAATACGGTGGGACAGAAAGTATTGCAACGACCGCCATTTTATTCTCTAGGGTAGACTAGGCTATTCGAATTTAGATGATGGTACTTGTGGTTAAAGTATTACTAAGCTTTATATGAGGCCATACAGTAAAACCTTGGTTAACGAGCATAATTTGTTTCAGAAACATGCTTGTAATCCAAAGCACTTGTATATCAAAGCATTTTTTTCACAGAGTATAAAAGAGAAGAGAGGCGCCTCTAAGTGTAGCAATAAGTTGCTAAATGTTGTACCTTCATTAAATGTAACCATATTGCTACACTTAGAGGCTCCTCTCTTCTCTTTTATACTCAGTTGTGACATGACGCTACTCTTATATCAAGACATCGCTTGTATATCAAGTCAAAATGTATTTAAAAATGTACCTTGTCTTGCAAAACGCTTTTAAACCGAGTTACTCTGAAACAGTGGCAGTGCGTCCATAGAGGGCGCAGGAGCGCCGCCCCCCCTCGCTCCTGCACCGCCACTGAAATACAATACATGGATTTATGCATTGCATGAATCTATGTATTGTTGCTGCCGCCCACTATTCAGAGGGCCGGCCCCCTGGTGAGCGCCGGCCATCTGAATAACGGCAGCTGGTTGGCTTTGGAAGTGTCTATCAGAGCCCGCAGGCTGTAATCGGCTGAGGGCTGTAATAGGCTTCCAAATAGTTAAACAGGGGACACACGGGGGGTGCGTTCCCTGCTTAACACTGACAAGCGTCTCAGCCAATCAGGTTCACCGGTTCTGGTTACCGGTAACCTGTTTGGCTGAAGCGTCATCGAGGGCGGGAGAAGACATTGAGGGTTGGTGGAAGGAGCATGGCTGACCCCAGAAAGGTAAGTGCCGGGCAGGGGGGGGGGGTCAATCTGGCAGCATGTTACATGGCACAGTGGCGACAATTGATGGCACAGTGGCTGCGTTTGATGGCACAGTGGCGACAATTGATGGCACAGTGGCGACAATTGATGGCACAGTGGAGACAATTGATGGCACAGTGGCGACAATTGATGGCACAGTGGCGACAATTGATGGCACAGTGGCTGCGTTTGATGGCACAGTGGCGGCAATTGATGGCACAGTGGAGACAATTGATGGCACAGTGGCGACAATTGATGGCACAGTGGTGACAATTGATGGCACAGTGGCTGCGTTTGATGGCACAGTGGCGGCAATTGATGGCACAGTGGCGACAATTGATGGCACAGTGGTGACAATTGATGGGCACAGTGGTGACAATTGATGGCACAGTGGTGACAATTGATGGCACAGTGGTGACAATTGATGGCACAGTGGTGACAATTGATGGACACAGTGGAGACAATTGATGGCACAGTGGTGACAATTGATGGGCACAGTGGCTGCGTCTGATGGCATGGCACAGTGGTGACAATTAATGGGCACAGTGGCGACAATTAATGGGCACAGTGGCTGCGTTTGATGGCACAGTGGCGACAATCGAGGCCTACGGGTAACTGACTGCATTTGTACTATTTTGTACTTTTAAGAATTTTAATAAATAAATAAATAATACCGTGGCGACAATTGATGGCACAGTGGCTGCGTTTGATGGGCACAGTGGCGACAATCGAGGCCTACGGGTAACTGACTGCATTTGTACTATTTTGTACTTTTAAGAATTTTAATAAATAAATAAATAATACCGTGGCGACAATTGATGGCACAGTGGCTGCGTTTGATGGGCACAGTGGTGACAATTGATGGGCACAGTGGTGACAATTGATGGGCACAGTGGCTGTGTCTGATGGCATGGCACAGCGGTGACAATTAATGGGCTGCAATTGTTTATTTATTTTTTCTTTGTTTTTTCTTAGTTTACGCCCCCCAAAAAGCACCCACTGCCACTGCTCTCAAGCAATTTTCTAGCAAAAAAAGTTTTTTTTTAACTTGTAAACACCAAAGTAGTGGGTAGTATATATATATATTCAGTAGGTAAACCGTGCATTTGACTCTTTGCCCGGAGTTGAGTGAAGCTGATTCTTCCAGACTGTGTAATAATGGAAGACATTGATGACATTGCTGCACATATTTGAACCCTCAGTGGAAATCTGAGATCATTTTAGCAACTCTCCGTGGTGTTCGTCAGTATAATGCCCCCGATAGGTCTCTTTGAAGAAGAAGAAGGCCATTTTCCTCGGAACTGGAAAATCTCTGCCTTTCTGGAAAGCTCACTCGTCAATGTCTGCACTTCGTCCCGCTCCAAGCCCGGAATCTACTTAGGGCCCAGCCGGGGGCCTGTTTGGTATTAAACTCTCCGCTCTCCAAATTGAATCACACTTGTCAGCCCCCACAATGCACACCTCCATGAGCGATGTTATGTTTACTATCACCGAATGTCGAACGTAAGGAAACAGAAAGGGGTCGGGAGGGTCAAGTGCGTAATTCTAAACTTCGCTGTAAAAGGCGACACAAGTGAGAATTACGGGAAGGAGATCCCCCCGTCTCCGGGGCACTTTAGGCCTCATTTGCAAACATGGGCCAAATCCGAAAGGGAATTGAACGTGAGAAATAATGACCCGGCACAGTGTTACTTTGTAAATAAATGAATCCATTACTTACTTGTATCGCTGGAGGGAAATTTTCTTTTTTTGTGTGTGACAGGGATCAATTTAAGGGCACGCTTCACTCTTGTGACATCACCGCACGTGTTATAAATTATGCCATGAATTGCTTTCCCTATAGATTGCGGAGCAGGCATTGCATGTGACTTGGGTAATGTGTGTTACGTGTTCCGAAGCAACCGTATCTAATGTATAAACAATACATAACAGCATAGGGCCGGATTCACAAAGCACTTGTGCCGACATATCTCCAGATACGCCACGTAAGTGCAAATATGCGCCGTCGTATCCGTGCGCCAGACTCCGAAACTGAGATACGCCTGAAAATAGGCTTCATCCGACCGACGTAACTTGCCTACGCCGGCGTAGAGTGGGCGCATATTTACTAGGGTTGTCCCGATACCACTTTTTTAGGACCGAGTACAAATACCGATACTTTTTTTCAAGTAGTCGCCGATACCGAATACCGATACTTTTGTTAAACGTGTCCCCAAATGCAGTCATGTCCCCCACATATTGCAGCCATGTCCCCCACATATTGCAGCCATGTCCCCCATATACAGCCATGTCCCCCACATATTGCAGCCATGTCCCCCATATACAGCCATGTCCCCCATATACAGCCATGTCCCCCACATATACAGCCATGTCCCCCACATATTGCAGCCATGTCCCCCATATACAGCCATGTCCCCCACATATTGCAGCCATGTCCCCCACATATTGCAGCCATGTCCCCCATATACAGCCATGTCCCCCACATATTGCAGCTATGTCCCCCACATATTGCAGCTATGTCCCCCACATATTGCAGCCATGTCCCCCATATACAGCCATGTCCCCCACATATTGCAGCTATGTCCCCCACATATTGCAGCCATGTCCCCCACATATTGCAGCCATGTCCCCCATATACAGCCATGTCCCCCACATATTGCAGCCATGTCCCCCATATACAGCCATGTCCCCCACATATTGCAGCCATGTCTCCCACATATTGCAGCCATGTCCCCCACATATTGCAGCCATGTCCCCCATATACAGCCATGTCCCCCACATATTGCAGCCATGTCCCCCATATACAGCCATGTCCCCCATATACAGCCATGTCCCCCACATATACAGCCATGTCCCCCACATATTGCAGCCATGTCCCCCATATACAGCCATGTCCCCCACATATTGCAGCCATGTCCCCCACATATTGCAGCCATGTCCCCCACATATTGCAGCCATGTCCCCCATATGCAGCCATGTCCCCCACATATATGCAGTAATGCTCGGTCCCACCACCCCCAGGGAGGTGTGTACCTCAGGGCTGTCTTAATGAGAGGGCACACCTGGGCAGTGCCCAGGGACCCCAGCTGCATGGGGGGCCCCTGCACATTTCCCAAAGCAGCTGGTCCTTGAGCCCACACTGCCCTGAAATTGGGGGACCCATTATGGCGCTAAGAGTGATAGATGCAAAGGGGAGGCAGTCTGCCTCCTACCTACTTAATGTTTGTTTACCTGCACTGTCATCATTGTAGGGGCCCCAGAGCATCACTTTGCCCAGGGGTCCATGATGCTATTAAGACGGCCCTGGTGTACCTGATCAGCTCCGAATGGAGTGATGTTGGCCTTGGCTGCGGGCCGACTCCCAGCGCTATGATGATCAGTCCTACGAAGACGGGGACGGCACAGTAGCGGAGAAGTCCAGAGAACACGGACGGAGCAGACGACTCTGATCGTCCACCCAATAGCGGGCTCCGCTCTCCGGGCTCTTCCATGTCTGCGATCACCCACCCCGGCCCATACACACTTCTCCACCGGACTAGACTCAGCCCGCCACACAGGAAGTGTCCGCACTCTCCGCCCAGACACACCCACCTCACCTCCCTGCTCCAATCACAAGCGCCACGACTCTCATCTGCCCCACCAATCAGGGAAGAGAGCTCCGCCAGGCTGCTGAGGTGACTGTCATGTGACCGTGATCAGGCTGACTGAAAATACACAAGCTTCACGTGCGGCAGCTTTGTATATACGGCGGCGGGGTCGGATTAGCTTATACGGCGGCGGCGTTGGCGGCATTGGCGGCAAGTATTCTATTTAGGTATCGGGGGTATTTGCGGGAGTACAAGTACTAGTATCGGTATCGGGACAACCCTAATATTTACGCTGGACGTATTTGGCGCACCCATTGACATATGCAAATGAGGGAGATACGCCGATTCACGAACGTACGTCCGTCCGACGCAGTACGCATAAAGTCATACGTCCGGCGTAAAGTTATGCCCCATAAAGGAGGTGTAAGTCAGCAGCCTCCATGCAAATGGATGCACCAGGGAACACAAGGCGACGTAAATTACGTAGGAGATGAATATGACTAGGCGTAGGTTATGTTCACGCCGTAGGCAGTGATGAGACGTATCTTAGGGAGTAAATCTGACATGATTCTGAGCATGCGCACTGGGATGCGTCCACGGGGCGGCGCATGCGCCGTTAGTTTTAAGTACTTGTCTGGCACTCGGCCCATCATTTGCATGGCTCACGCCCACTTCCACTTACGACGACTTACGCCTATATATACCAAGGGGGGAGGCGGCAAAGAGAGGAAAGGGAAGAAGAGAGTGAATGGGGAAAGGGGAGGGGAAGAGAAGAAGAGCAGATTGTAGAGCTACCCTGGCAGGGGGAGGTTCTCCTCATAGGAATGTGTTGAATATTACAAATCTGCTACTATTGTTTATTCACTTGTCTGCATTCTGTTAACAAATTACCGTTTACTGTAACTTTTGTTGATGAATGTTGAAAAGAGTAGCAAATGCAAAAAAACGTTAATATTTAGCATGAAAAATGAAAACCTAAACAAAGTAATAATTAAATTGGGGGGTCACAGCACAGTACTGACGTGTCATAAATCACAATTAATATGAACAAGGTTATTTAAAGAACTGCAAATGCAACCGCAAGTCAGCAGTGAATCCCCGGCCATTCCACGAGGATTATATGGTATCAGGCACAGCAGCTGTTCAAGCCAAAAGGAATTATTACTGGGATGCATTCGAAAGTTCATATATTATACCTTCAGAGACGATGAACTGGCACAGTTGTAATCTACAACAGGTTGTAACTCCACCTTAGTTCAGAAAGAAATTCTCTCCAGGTTAAGTTTTTTATTTTATTTTTAAGTGCCATGGTGTCCTGAGTAGGGATGAGCCGAACACCCCCCCCCCCCCAAAAGTTTGTGTGAACTTTAGAACCCCATTAAAGTCTATGGGACTCGAATGTTTTAAATCTAAAGTGCTAATTTTAGAGGATAATATGCAAGTTATTGTCCTAAAAAGTGTTTGGGGACCCGGGTCCTGCCCCAGGGGAGTGTTTAGGTACCCGGATCCTGCCCCAGGGGAGTGTTTGGGGACCCGGGTCCTTCCCCAGGGGAGTGTTTGGGGACCTGGGTCCTGCCCCAGAGGAGTGTTTAGGTACCCGGATCCTGCCCCAGGGGAGTGTTTGGGGACCTGGGTCCTGCCCCAGGGAAGTGTTTAGGTACACGGATCCTGCCCCAGGGGAGTGTTTGGGGACCTGGGTCCTGCCCCAGGGAAGTGTTTAGGTACCCGGATCCTGCCCCAGGGGAGTGTTTGGGGACCCGGGTCCTTCCCCAGGGGAGTGTTTGGGGACCTGGGTCCTGCCCCAGAGGAGTGTTTAGGTACCCGGATCCTGCCCCAGGGGAGTGTTTGGGGACCTGGGTCCTGCCCCAGGGAAGTGTTTAGGTACCCGGATCCTGCCCCAAGGGAGTGTTTGGGGACCTGGGTCCTGCCCCAGGGAAGTGTTTAGGTACCCGGATCCTGCCCCAGGGGAGTGTTTGGGGACCCGGGTCCTGCCCCAGGGAAGTGTTTAGGTACCCGGATCCTGCCCCAGGGGAGTGTTTGGGGACCCGGATCCTGCCCCAGGGGAGTGTTTGGGGACCCGGGTCCTGCCCCAGGGGAGTGTTTAGGTACCCGGATCCTGCCCCAGGGGAGTGTTTGGGGACCCGGGTCCTGCCCCAGGGGAGTGTTTAGGTACCCGGATCCTGCCCCAGGGGAGTGTTTGGGGACCTGGGTCCTGCCCCAGGGAAGTGTTTAGGTACCCGGATCCTGCCCCAGGGAAGTGTTTAGGTACCCGGATCCTGCCCCAGGGGAGTGTTTGGGGACCCGGGTCCTGCCCCAGGGGAGTGTTTGGGGACCCGGGTCCTGCCCCAGGGAAGTGTTTAGGTACCCGGATCCTGCCCCAGGGGAGTGTTTGGGGACCCGGGTCCTGCCCCAGGGAAGTGTTTAGGTACCCGGATCCTGCCCCAGGGGAGTGTTTGGGGACCCGGGTCCTTCCCCAGGGGAGTGTTTGGGGACCCGGGTCCTTCCCCAGGGGAGTGTTTGGGGACCTGGATCCTGCCCCAGGGGACATGTATCAATGCAAAAAAAGTTTTAAAAGCTGCGGGCCAGATCCACATACAATTACCCTGGCGCAGAGTATCAGAGATACACAACGCCGCCGTACTTTACCTGGCTCTAAGTCGAATCCAGGAAGATTTCGGCCCGTAAGGTACGGCGGCGTAGTGTTTTTCTCGCGGCGGAATCAAACTACGCGATTAGGGGGCGTGAATCATTTAAATTAGGCGCGTCCCCGCGGTGATCGAACTGCGCATGCTCCGTTCAGAAATTTCCCGCCGTGCATTGCGCGAAATTACGTCGAAACATCATTTTTTTTTTTTTTTTTTTTAGTAGCGTAATTTACGTACATTCCTATTCACGGACGACTTATGCAAAAAAAAAAAAAATTGAAAATTCGACGCGGGAACGACGGCCATACTTAACATGGCAAGTCTAACTATAGACCGGATAATAGCAGCTTTAACTTTATGCCGGATAAAGCCGACTAGCAACGACGTTAGAGAATGCGACGGCCGATCGTAACTTTGTGGATCGCTGTAAAAAGCTAATTTGCATACCTGACGCGGAAAACGACGCGAACTCCGTCCAGCGGGCGCAAAAAGATTACAGCTTAGATCCGAAGGCGTACGGAGACGCAAGCCTGTCGGATCGAAGCCCGAAGCCGCCGTATCATGGTTTAAGGATTCAAACTAATGATACGACGCGGGTAATTTGAAAGTACGCCGGCGTATCAGGAGATAGACCGGCGTACTCTCTCTGTGGATCTGGCCCTGCATTTTTTCCGGGAGCAGTGATTTTAATTGACTTTTTATCCTTCAGAAATGACACTTTGTGCAGGGACAGTTCTGAGCACGGGAAACATGCTCTACTTTACAGGTATACTATACACCCCCCCCACCCAGGTACGAAATTTAAAGGAATATTTTACTTTTATTGTTTCACTTTATGCATTATTAACCACTTAAGGATCGCCTCCTGCACATTTACGTCGGCAGAATGGCACGGCTGGGCACATGCACATACAGGTATGTACTCTGTTAGTGCCCAGCCGTGGGTCGTGGACCCGATCGCCGCTGGAGTCCTGCGATCGGTCCCCGGAGCTGAAGAACGGGAGAGCTGTGTGTAAACACAGCTTCCCCCTTCTTCACTGTGGCGCCCGCATTGATTGTGTGTTCCCTTATATAGGGAATCACAATCAATGACATCACACCTACAGCCACACCCCCCTACAGTTAGAAAAACATATGAGGTCACACATAACCCATTTAGCGCCCCCTAGTGGTTAACTCTCAAACTGCAATTGTCATTTTCACAGTAATCGGTGCATTTTTAATGCATTTTTTGCTGTGAAAATGACAATTGTGTCAAAATTGTAGTGTCTGCCATAATGTCGCAGTCACGAAAAAAATCGCTGATCGTAGCAAAAAAAATAAAAATAATAAAAATGCAATAAAACTATCCCCTATTTTGTAAATGCTATAAATTTTGCGCAAACCAATCGATAAACGCTTATTGTGATTTTTTTTTACCAAAAATATGTAGAAGAATACGTATTGGCCTAAACTGAGGAAAAAATTTTTTTTTTAGATATTTTTGGGGGATATTTATTATAGCAAAAAGTAATAAATATTGTATTTTTTTCAAAATTGTCGCTCTATTTTTGTTTATAGCGCAAAAAATAAAAACCGCAGAGGTGATCAAATACCACCAAAAGAAAGCTCTATTTGTGGAAAAAAAGGATGCCAATTTTGTTTGGGAGCCACGTCGCACGACCGCGCAATTGTCAGTTAAAGTGACGCAGTGCCGAATCGCAAAAAATGGCCGGGTCCTTTAGCTGCCTAAAGGTCCGGGTCTTAAAAAACGGCCATTTTTTAAAAAACTTTTTTTTGCATTGATACATGTCCCCTGGGGCAGGACCCGGGTCCCCAAACACTTTTTATGAAAATAACTTGCATATAAGCCTTTAAAATGATTTCTCCCATAGACTTTTCCAGTGTGTTCTGCGGCTTTTCGAATTTGCTGCGAACACCCAAAATAGTTTGCTGTTCGGCAAACAGGCAATGTTTCGAGTCGAACATGAGTTTGACTCGAACCCGAAGCTCATCCCTAGTCCTGACACTCAAAAAGGTACACACAAAGGTGATAAAACAAAAAAGGGCATAGGGTTTATACATGGTCCTCCTTTGAAGAGGAAGGACCCTTACCCTGATCCACCGGGGAGCAAGTCTCCTAACAGGGACTGAGGTACTCACTGGCCCACCTGGCCAAAACCAGACGGGCCCTGTTCTCTTGGACAGAGGCGGCTGGAGTTTTTTTGTTTGGGGGAGCGGCAAACAACTGAACCCCCCCCCCATGCGGCAATTCAAACCCGTTCCTCCCCCAGCTGTCTGCCGGTCAGTCCACCGGCACTTACCCCATCTAGGCGGCGGGCTTCGGCTGGCATCCGAGGAGCAGAGGCAGGGATTGGGCATTCGAGGAGCGGCGGTGGGGATCCGGCATCCAGGCATCTGCAGCGACCGGACATCCAGGCATCGGCCAGTGGCTCTCCTCCTCCTCGCTTACGCCGTGCCCCCCCCCCTCCGTGGTGTCCTTTCAGACTATCGGGTGAAGGGTATTAGACCAGCTTCCCGATTGGCCAGGAGGAGGATCAGTGTTGCAAAAGCGAATATTCTTTGTATAACAGCGAATATTCATATTGTGCCCATGCCTCACTGTGCCCATGCCTCACTGTGCCCATGCCTCACTGTGCCCATGCCTCACTGTGCCCATGCCTCACTGTGCCCATGACTAGACTAACGTTTAACATGGGAGTCTATGGAAGGGGTGCCTGGCTTTTCTCCCCCAGACAACAAACTTTGCACACTTGTAGAAGAGAAATGGGGCTAGATGTGTGCCAAGTTCCGGGTCCAAGGGACCTACGACCGGCCGGTACCCGGTCCCCAAAATCACCCGGAGAAATTACCATTTAACATGGGAGTCTATGGAAGGGGTGCCCAGGTTTTAAAAATCAGTGCTCCCCAGCCCTAGGTCCCCCAGACAACAAGCTTTGCACACTTGTAGACTGTGGCTATATGGGTGCCAAGTTTGGGGTCCAGGGGATCTACGACCGGGCCCCAGATTTCGGGAGATCAGGGGCAAAAAGGCGACTCGAGTATAAGCCGAGGGGGGCATTTTCAGCACAAAAAAATGTGCTGAAAAACTCTTCTTATACTCGAGTATATACGGTTTGTTTTATTTGGGTACAACATCACATGATTACTTGTAGGGGCTAAAAAATGGACAGCCGCACTCCAAAAAAACTTTTGGCTGTCTATTGTAAAACGGATGGAAAATGCAGCAAAAAATGGGGATACGCGTTTCACACTGTAGATCAGTGCTTAGTCATCGCATGATTGCATCGCAAATGTCAGTTAACGCAGTGCCGCATTGCAAAAAAATGGTAGATATTCAATTAAATTGAATTAATTATTAAAAATTCTAGAATGCTTTCTAAACTGTCATACATGCATCTATTTTTTAAAACATTATTTTCACGTATGAATGTGATATAAACGGTACAAAACGATATAAAAAACAATGTTACATCCCGTGCACAGAACCCAATAGACCAAAAAAGGTTTTACTTTCCCTTTAAAAGTTAAAAGCCTATTTTATGACATATTATAGTCGCACGGTTGGGAGCGCGGGGGGGGGGGGGGGCGAGGTTGGGATTATGTTGCACAGAATTTGGCTGATTTCTTGATATAAATGAAGGTAATTACGGAGGGAATATGCGTTAAATGAGAGTTAAAGAGCTATTAAATGTTCACATGTATCCAGTTTTAATATAATTTCTGGTTCTGCAGGAAGTGAAAATTATAAACAATATTTTGGTAACAGAGGCTTCCATTGTACGCCCGCCCGCCCGCCCGCCCGCTCCATTGTACATTAGAAGCCTCTTGACCAGTAACAACGTTTCATTGTGACATTCTCAGTGTTTGGAAACGATATTTAATTTTATCCGAGTCGCCACAGCGGAAGGAAATGACAGCGAAATGTTTTCTTGCCTCTTTCCACTCTGGTAGAGTTTCAGCTTTCTGCTGTTGGATGGAGGCGAAGCGCTGCAAGGTCTTTCTGATAAAACGGCTGCACAATTCACTGCATATAATGAGGAAATTAACCACTTGCTTACTGGGCAGATATACCCCCCTCCTGCCCAGGCGAAATTTCAGCTTCCGGCACTGCGTCGCTTTAACTGACAATTGCGCGGTCGTGCGACGTGGCTCCCAAACAAAACTGACGTCCTTTTTTTCCCACAAATAGAGCTTTTTTTTTTTTGCGCTATAAACAAAAGTAGAGCGTCAATTTTTACTTTTTGCTATAATAAATATCCCCCAAAAAAATATATATAAATATATATATATATATATATATATATATATATATATATATAAAAGCCTCAGTTCAGGCCGATACGTATTCTTCTACATATTTTTGGTAAAAAAAAAAAACGCAATAAGCGTTTATCGATTACATTTATAGCGTTTACAAAATAGGGGATAGTTTGGTTGCATTTTTATTAATCATTTTTATTTTTACTACTAATGGCGGCGATCAGCGGTTTTTTTTTGTGACTGCGACATTATGGCGGACACATCGACAATTTTGACACATTTTTGGGACCATTGTCATTTTCACAGCAAAAGTGCTATAAAAAAGCACTGATTACTGTGAAAATGACAATTGCAGTTTAGGAGTTAACCACTAGGGGGCGCTGCAGGGGTTAAGTGTAACCTCATATGTGTTTCTAACTGTAGGGGGGCGGGGCTGGATGTGTGATGTCATTAATCGTCTTTCCCTATATCAGGGAACAGACAATCACTGACACTGCCACAACGAAGAACGGGGAAGGTTTGTTTACACTCACCTCCCCCGCGTTCTTCAGCTCCTGTGACCGATCGCGGGACACCGGTGGCGATCGGATCCGTGGGTCCCGAGGGCACGGTCACGAAGCTTCGGACTAGATCAACAAGTATTTTTTACTTGTTGCTATAATAAATATCCCAAAAAACATTTTTTTTCTCAGTTTAGGCCGATACGTATTCTTCTACATATTTTTGGTAAAAAAAAAAAAATCGCAAAAGTTATAGCGCCTACAAAATAGGGGACAGAATTATTATTTTTTTTATTATTATTATTATTATTTACTAATAATGGTGGCGATCTGCGGTTTTTATTGGGACTGCGACATTATGGCGGACACATCGGACACTTTTGACACATTTTTGGCACCGTTCACATTTATACAGCGATCAGTGCTATAAATATGCACTAATTACTGTATAAATGTGACTGGCAGTGAAGGGGTTAACACTAGGGGGTGAGGAAGGGGTTAAATGTGTACCCTACATAGTGTTCCTAACTGTGGGGGGAGGGGACTGACTGGGGGAGGTGACCGATCTGTGTCCCTATGTACAAGGGACACAGTATCGGTCTCCTCTCTCCCTGACAGGACGTGGAGCTCTGTGTATACACACAGAGCTCCACGTCCTTGTCTGTGTAACCGCTGATCGCGGGTGCCTGGCGGACATCGAGGCCGCCAGGCACGTGCATCGGCACCTCAGTGATGCGGCGCGCGCCCCCCAGTGGCTGAAGGACATATACAGTATAGACAGCCTCCCGCCAATTAGGATCCACATTGTGGCCGTAGAAAGCTGTCAGGCCGACAGCAAGTGGTTAAAGGGGTTGTAAAGGTAAAAAAAAAATTCCCTAAATAGTTTCCTTTACCTTAGTGCAGTCCTCCTTCACTTACCTCATCCTTACATTTTGCTTTTAAATGTCCTTATTTCTTCTGAGAAATCCTCACTTCCTGTTCTTCTGTCTGTAACCCCACACAGTAATGCAAGGCTTTCTCCCTGGTGTGGAGTGTCGGCCTCGCCCCCTCCCTTGGACTACGGGAGAGTCAGGACGCTCTCTACATTGCAGAGAAAGGAGCTGTTGTTAGTGGGCGTCCTGACCCTACTGTAGTCGAAGGGAGGGGGCGAGCACGACACTCCACACCAGGGAGAAAGCCTCACATTACTGTGTGAAGTTACAGACAGAAAAACAGGAAGTGAGGATTTCAAAACATTTTTTTACCTTTACAACCCCTTTAAATGGAGGCTTCCTGAATTGAGTTTGGTGGTCTCAGCCCGGCTCCCGGTGGGTGTGCTATGCGAGGTAAGCCTGTGCTTAGTACGCCCACCCTCCCCCTCCCACAAAAACCACCACACTTACACTCACTCGAAATTGGGTTAACACGCACGCACTTTGGCCACACGGTCTCTAAAAAAAAAAAAGAGAGGCGAAGGACTAACAGGGCTGGCTGAGCGGGCTAGATCCTCTCACTCCCTCATAGGAGAGTCCCTCTGCCCCGTTGGGCTTCAAAGCCGAGCAGGTAGGGCGGGCTGTGTGGGAGGACCCCCTCACACCCGCCATTGCCACCCGGGGGCATGGAGAAAGATGGCAGATTGCCTCTGGGGGAGGTCTGCCTACTCCCAACTCCTGCAGTCCGGCTCCTCTCTCGAGTACACGCACAAAATACACTTTAAAAATAAAAATAAAAATGGAGGCTTCCTGGCTTGCGCCCGCTCACGCATACGCCAATGCATGCCCTTTCTTGTGCACATCCTGGTATGCCTGTGCCTGTGGGCCAATGCGCGCTTGTTACCCGGGTTTCTCTTAGGCCTCGTACACACGAGGGGATATGTCCGCTGAAAACGGTCTGATGGACCGTTTCAGCAGACATCTCCGATCGTGTGTATGGGCTAGCGGACAGATTTGTCCATCGGACAAATTTCAAAGCATGCTTTGAAATTTGTCCGCTACAAACCTGTCTGCTGGTTAGTACGGTAAACCAGCGGACATATCCTCCCACACATGCGTCGTATCCTGTGAATGGATCCGACGCATGCGCGCGGAAGTGTTTACTTCCTGGTGCGTGACGTAGCGGTGACGTGGCGGCGTCAACGTCACCGCCGCGTCACCGACACGTCACCGCGCCGTCCGCCGGTGGGGAGTTTGATCCGATGGTGTGTACACGCCATCGGATCAAACTCCAGATCGGACATATCCGATGGAAATGGTCCGCGGACCGTTTTCATCGGATATGTCCGATCGTGTGTACGAGGCCTTACAGTTCAACAGCTCTCATGATTGGCTGGAGGTGGAAGCCTTATGGGTAGAGCTACATAGGGAGGAAACTAAAGGGGAAAGTAAAACCGAGCGTAAGCTAACCAGAGGGAGGAGGGGGAGGCGGACCTCCTATCACAATTTGGATTAGGGGCAAGGATGGGAAGTGTCATTATAATTTTAAGTATCCAGACATAGACTGGGCAGTAGGAACCACGCATCCATCTAAAGCTCGCCATTTCCTAAATGTCGTGCAGGACAATTTCCTGGGTCAGATGGTAAACGCACCAACAAGAAACAAGGCGTTACTAGACCTACTGATTACCAACAATACAGACAATAATAAATAATAAAAACCAACATTACAGACCTGATCACAGATGTGGACATACGGGGCAATTTAGGAAACAGCGACCACAGGTCTATTTGTTTCAGTATAAAACACACAAATAGGAAAAATAAGGAGAATACAACAAAGTCACTGAATTTTAAAAGAGCCAACTTCCCTAAACTACGATCCTTGCTAGAAGATACTAATTGGGACAAAATCTTAGGAATGAAGAACACAGAGGAAAATTTTGTATGCTTTAAGAGCATATTAAATAAGGGTATTAGCCAGTGCATCCCAATGGGAAATACATTTAAAAGAGCTGATAAAAGTCCTGGGTGGCTTTACTTCAATGTAAAAATGCATATAAAAGCAAAGGAGAAGGCCTTCAAAAAATACAAGGCTGAGGGATCATCATCAGCATTCCAACTTTACAAAGAATGCAACAAGAAATGTAAGGGTGCAATCAGGGCAGGTAAGATAGAACATGAAAGACACATAGGGCCAGATTCAGGTAGAGTTACTCTGGAGTATCAGTGATACTCCAGCCTAACTCTCACTTTGAGCCGGCGTTTCTGTTTTCTGTAAGCAGAAAACAAGAAACGCCGGGCTGGAGTTACTATACGAGCGGTGTAATTGTATTTCGCCGTCGTATCGTAACTTCAAGTTTAAAAATGGCGCGGGGCGTTCCCGCTGATTAACGCCGAGAATATGTTAATCAGCGGGAATCGGAAATTCACGATCGTATTCGGGCGCGACGCAGTGACTTTCCGACGTTTCCGTAAGAGATACGCGGCGCAAAGATAAAGCAGCCCCCTAGTGGAGTATCCTATGTTAAGTATGGCCGTCGTCATCGCGTCGAAAAAAATAAAATTCGAGTCGTTTGCGTAAAACGTCCGTGAATGGGGATTGACGTCATTGACGTTCCCTGAAAGAATTTGGAGCATGCGCACTGACAGTCGACGCATGCGCAGTACGTTCGCCGCGGGATCGCGCATAGTTGACATAATACACGCCCCGTACCCACCCAATTTGAATTCCGCCGGCTCATTTTTGCTACGCCGCCGCAACTTTAGGAGCAAGTGCTTTGTGAATAACAGTACTTGCTCCTAAAGTTACGGCGGAGTAACGTAAACGAGAAACGTTACTCCCAATTAAAGAAGCGCCCATCTACCTGAATCTGGCCCATAGCGGAAGAGAGTAAATAAAAAACCCAATAAATTCATTAAGTATATAAATAGTAAGAAGGGGAGGTCACACCATATTGGCCTCATAAAGAACGATGAAGGGAATCTAGTTACTAAGGATGGAGAGATGGTATTGAATTTATTCTTCTCCTTGGTCTTCACAAGAGAAACGGGGGGCTTCAGTAACCAAAACTGCAATTTTTATCTTCATGACACATCACAGGAAACACCGTCATGAAAAACTTACCATTAATAAGTCATTGGGACCAGATGGCTTGAACCCAAGGGTTCTTAAAGAACACAGTCAAGTAATTGCCAGACTAGTGTTCCCAATTTTTACGAACAGTCTACTGACTGGAATGGTATTAGCAAATTGGAGAAAAGCCAATGTAGCTCCAATAGTTAAAAAGAGGCCAAGATACATCCCGGGAATTACAGACGAGTCAGCCTAACATCAATAGTATGTAAGCTCTTGGAGGGGATGTTAAGGGATTATAAACTTAATTTTAGTCATGAAAACAGTATCATTAGAGCAGTACTCAGCATGGATTCATGAGGAATCGTTCTTGCCAAGTGAACCTATTAACCTTCTATGAGGAGCCGAGCTACCATCTAGATAAAGGAAAGGCCCAGAGACGTGGTGTATCTGGATTTTACAAAGGCATTTGACACAGTTCCCCATAAAGGTTTACTGTACAAAATAAGATCTATCAGCATGGACCATAGGGTGAGTACACGGATTGAAAACTGGCTATAAGGGCGAGTTCAGAGGGTGGCGATAAATGGGGAGTAATCGGAATGGTCCAGATGGGAAGTGGGGTCCCCAAGGGTTCTGTCCTGGGACTAATCCTATTTAATTTATTCATAAACAACCTGGAGGATGGGGGTAAGCAGTGCAATCTCTGTAATTGTGGACGATACTAAGCTAAGCAGGACAATATCTTCTCCGCAGGATGAAGTCAGAATTGAAGAAAAAAAATGCTCGTATTGCGAAATGCTCGTTAACCACGTTACTCACAATCCGAGGTTCTACTGTATAGTGAACCAGGAACCGTTTTTTAGCTCTTGACCTTGGTAAAATTGACCAAAAATTGACCAGTGTTCTGGTTTAACCCGTACAATCTGATTCACAAAGTTAAAACCCAGGGCGCAGCGCGTTCGCAGATCACTACTCTGATACCACATGAGGAAGGAACTTAGAATTCTTATAGAAGGTTCACAACGTTCCACCAAAGAGAAGACCTTCCACCTGCCATGACAGTTTTATGTGTCCCTCTCCTTTGTCTCCTGGAAGCCGCTGACAGTGGCCCCCGGGATCCATCGCCATTCCTGCCTGTCAGCGCACGGACATTTTCCGTATCAACACGTATCTTGATGGAAAGTGTGCCGGTTTATTTTCACCGCCCTGCATAGCGGTTGGATTCCTGGAAAGCTGTTGAGGATTAGAACGGCCTCAAGCCCAATGACAAGAGGACGATGCAAAGCCGCGTTCTGATGGAAACACTATCTATAGGGCTCACATTTATTTATTTCTGTACATCCATGTGAGGATAGAGAGCAAAGTGAATTATTAATATTCCCATCGCCAGTTGTTCTGCCGCGTCTATTTGTGGTGACGGAACGGCGTGCTCTATAGGATAGATAATCATGATGAAAGCTGTTAGAAGGCAAAGCAAGTGATGGGGATCAGGTTTGGGTCATTGCAAGGAGAAGCTCCAATGATGAGCAGAGCCAAACTACGGGACACCTGTCATGGCTTTAAACATAATACAGTAACCTTTTTCTGAGCCATTCTGTATCTGTAGGTCATTCTTATGCCCCGTACACACCATCCGAGTATCGGACGACAGATCTGACGACTTTTTCCGCTTAATACTCGCAAGTAGAAACTAAATAGGTTATTAACCACTTAAGGACCGCCTAACGCCGGTATACGTCAGCAGAGCGGCACGTTACGTCGCCTTTAGGAGTCCAGCTGTAGTTCGCGTGTGTGCCACCGGCCGCGCGCTCGTGACCCAGTCCTGAGCTCCGTGACTGCACTCGTGGGACCCTAGGGTTAGGGGTAGGGGTAGGGTTAAGGGGTAGGGGTTAGGGTTAGGTTTTCCCATTGAAGAAAATGGCTAGGACTAGGAATTGGAACAGGGACCTCCCCCAGAGGTCAAATTTCTGAAGGTGGGTTCCCAGAGGTGAAAGGTCACATGGCGTGACTGACCCACCCCCACCAAAGTGTACCGCCTACCCCAACTGAGTCGGGGGAATGAACAAGTCGGGGTATGTGTCTTGCGATCGGGTCGAAGAGCGGAAGAACGGGAAGAGGTGAGTGCAAACAAACCTTTCCCCGTTCTTCTCTGTGGCAGTGTCACCGACCGTCTGTTCCCTGTCATAGAGAACGACGATCAGTGACGTGTCACGCCAAGCCACGCCCCCTACAGTAAGAGTCACTCACTAGGGCACACTTAACCCCTACAGCGCCACCTAGTGGTTAACCCCTTCCCTGCCAGTGTCATTTTCACAGTAATCCGTGCATTTTTATAGCACTGATCGCTGTAAAAATGACAATGGTCCCAAAAATGGTGTCAAAAGTGTCCGATATGTCTGCCATAATGTCGCAGTCACGATAAGAATCGCTGATCGCCGACATTACGGTACTAGTAAAAAATATATATATATTAATAAAAATGCCATAAAACTATCCCCTATTTTGTAGACGCTATTACTTGTAGACGCACAAAACAAATCTGTAAACGATTATTGTGATTTTTTTAACCAAAAATATATAGAAGAATACGTATCGGCCTAAACTGAGGGAATTTTTTTTTTTTTTATATACCATATTTGCCGGCGTACAAGATGACCCCCTAATTTTCCAGCAAAAATGTTGGTTTTGGGATATACCATATATCTTGGCGTATACTGCACACTTTTTTGCCCTTAAAATCAGGGCAAAATCGTGGGTGCGCGATATACGCCGATACTCGCTTCCCGCGCTGTGTTTGAACTTTGCCGCCGACATATACCGAGCGCAGTACACTCGGGTACAGTCGGCCAGGCTCGGCTCCCCTCGCGGTTATGCGAGAGGAGCAGAGCGTGGCCGAGCGTGCCTAAGGCCGCGTACACACGGCAGAGAACCTCGACGGGCAGAACACATCGTTCCGCCCGTCGAGGTTCTCTGCCGGCCGTCGAAATCGGCGACCCGCCCATCGGGAATGGCAACCAGCCATTCATCCAGGCGGGCCGTCGAGCAAATAGAGAGCGTGCTCTCTTTTCGCTCGACGGGATTCCAGACGGGCGGGGCGAGGTCCTCGCTGGAATCCAGCGAGAACCTCGGTCGTGTGTACGCCGCCTGAGTGTACTGCGCTCGGTATATGTTGGCGGCGGCATTTAAATACAGTGCGGAAGCAGCGGGGAGGACACCACGAAGGCCGCAGACGGACGCCGGACCGGACAAGGCCGTCGATGGACGCCGGGCAAGACACCAAAACTGTAAGTAATAATAAAAAAAAAATCAGGAATTTCACGTCCAGAGTAGGGGTGCGCGCTATACGCGGGTGCGCGCAATAGGCCGATAAATACGGTACTCTCCATATAAGAAGACCCCCTTCCTACTAGTCATGCCTCGCCTCACTGTGCCATTATGTGTCCCATGGCCAGCTTTCCTGTAATTGGGCCCGAGGTGTAACTATGAAGTGTTTGGCGTGTTGTTTTTTTACTCCAAAGACACCTAAGTGCAAAAAAGACACAATTTCACCATTCAATTGCTCTGTTTATATAAGAAACCGTGGCATATATTAGATATTATTGGGGGATAAAAGCTTGCCCCCAGGCTCTATTTTGATCCACAGAGGAATTATTATCCCTCCCCCTCCCCCCAAATAATATATTATTACAAGTAGATCCTTTAAGTTGAGCGCAGGAACGAAATCAGTCAAGCTGTAGAATAGAAATTGAATTAATTGCTTGTTAAAACAGAAAAAGCGTATCTTTTCCATCTGTATCAACATGTAGGAGGTTAAGTGGATTATCTGGACGAAACGTGTCGGGTATTGGGGGCCGTATTTCACAACGGCCGATCTGTCAGTCTTGGAAATTCGGAGGGGTGAGGAGCAGCCGGAGAGGCCCCAGAAGTACTTAGCGTAATTACAAAAAAATGAGATATTTGGAAAAGTTTTCATTTGTTTTGTAATGTTTGTTGTTTTTTTTGCTAAATAGATATTGTAGTGGAAGTGGAAGAGATCCCCTCCCCCCCCCCCTCCTTGTGGAGTGAGTGTCCCCGGAATAGCAGAGGGGATGTTACTGATAATAATTATGTTTATACTGGTTGGGCTCAAAATGAAACTGGGGGGGAGGGGGGTACAGATGTCCATTTATACCATCAGGAGGGACTGAAGGCCCCCATAGGATTAAATATATATGAGCTTCAATTTAAATGGCGCCACACAGGGGCCATGTAGGAAACAGCTAATAATTATTTAGAAGTGGGGTCTCCAAACATTTAGGTAGACATGTGCAATTCGTTTAGTTTCAAATTCATTTTTTAACAAAATTTGAGAAATGTGTTAATTCTGAATTCTCGTATTTCCGAATTTTTCAATTTCCGAAATTTCGGATTTCCGGATTCCCGAATTTTCGTATTTTTTTGCATAATGTGAAAGATAATGTTACGCCGAGTAGATACCTAACTTGTGACGCTTCAAAATTACACACCAATGTTAGGGGGGGCCATCAGTCCTTCTGTAGGGGGCCCGGGCACACAGGGGGGCCCAAAGACCAGAGGGATGCCCTGTGTGGCTCTCGGCAGCAGCTGAAAACCCTCCCGTCGACTTTTAGCTATTGCAGGGAGAGACACAGACACAACTGCCGGCTTCCTTGCCCTGTTAAAAAAAAAAAAAAAAAATGAACCCTGTATTGTTTTAATCCCTTGTAAAAAATAAATAAAAATTGTATAAAAATAATTTGCAAAAATTGTAAAATAAAATAATTTATTTATTTAAAAAAAAATGATAAAATGTTTTTGTTCAAAATTGTTGAAAGCTATTTAAAAAAGGTCTAATTCACACAGCTTCTCTGTTATCTGTGTGTCTGCTAAGAATGATTTTAGTATATTTATTGAGAATTTTTTTTTTAATATATATATTTGAGGGGGGCCCTGCCAGGTAGGCTGTACGGGGCCCCCGTGATTTCTAACAACAGCCCTGTTGCACACGCTTGTGGAATGGCGCCAAACGTCGCTACTTAACCACTTAAGGACCACCTACTGCACATTTACGTTGGCAGAATGGCACGGCTGGGCACATCAACGTATATATACGTTGATTTTAGTACCCAGCCGTGGGTCACGGGCGACCCGGTCCGAAGCTCCGGGACCAGGACCGCGGGATTCACGGACCCGATCGCCGCTGGAGTGCGGCGATCCGTCCCTGGAGCGGAAGAACGGGGAGAGCCGTGTGTACACACGGCTTCCCTGTGCTTCTCTGTAGCCGCAGAATCGATCGCGTCATCCCTGTAATAGGGGGACGCGATCGATGACGTCACACCTACAGCCACACCCCCCTACAGTTGTAAACAAACACATTAGGTCACACATCCCCTACAGCGCCACCTGTGGTTAACTCCCAAACTGCAGCTGTCATTTCCACAGTAAACAATGCAATTTAAATGCATTTTTTGCTGTGAAAATGACAATTGTCCCAAAAATTTGTCAAAATTGTCCAAAGTGTCCGCCATAATGTCACAGTCACGAAAAAAAACGCTGATCGCCGCTATTAGTAGTAAAAAAAAAAAAAAATTATAAAAATGCAATAAAACTATCCCTTATTTTGTAAACGCTATACATTTTGCGAAAACCGACCGATAAACGCTTATTGCGATTTTTTTTACCAAAAATACGTAGAAGAATACGTATCGGCCTAAACTGAGGAAAAAAAATGTTTTTTTATATATTTTTGGGGGATATTTATTATAGCAAAAAGTAAAAAATATTGAATTTTTTTAAAAATTCTCGCTCTATTTTTGTTAATAGCGCAAAAAATAAAAACCACAGAGGTGATCAAATACCACCAAAAGAAAGCTCTATTTGTGGGGAAAAAAGGAAGCCAATTTTGTTTGGGAGCCACGTCGCACGACCGCGCAATTGTCAGTTAAAACGAAGCAGTGCCGAATCGCAAAAAGGGGCAAGGTCCTTTACCTGCATTTTGGTCCGGGTCTTAAGTGGTTAAAAATCCCCATTGGCGACGCTTTAATTTTTTTTTACTGGTTACATGTTTTGAGTTACAGAGGAGGTCTGGTGCTAGAATTATTGCTCTCGCTCTGACGTTCGTGGCGACACCTCACATGTGTGGTTTGAACACCGTTTTCATATGTGGGCGGGACTTACGTATGCGAGCACACAGGGACAGGGGCACTTTAAAAATAAATGTATTGTTAATTTTACTTACATTTTTTTATTTTGACACTTTTAAAAAAAAAAAAATGTTTTGATCACTTTTATTCCTATTACAAGAAATGTAAACATCCCTTGTAATAGGAATATGACATGACAGGTCCTCTTTACAGCCTGATGCCGCGTACACACGATCATTTTTTGTGATGAAAAAAAACGACGTTTTCTGTGAAGTAAAAAAACAACTTTTGTTGCATACACACCATTGTTTTTTTCACAAAAAGCGAGGTTACGTTCACCACTCTTTTCCATTGAAGCTCGCTTCATAACTAGCTTCTGTGCATGCGCGGGTTGAAAAACGTCATTTTAAACAACGTTTTTGCTACACACGGTGACTTTTTGTGAAACAAAAAACGTTTTGAAAAACGACACAAAAAATTCAAGCATGTTGGAATTTTTTTTTGGTCGTTTTTTTGAAGACAAAAAACGACGTTTTGCCCACACACCCGATCAATTTAAATGACGTTTTAAAAAACTTCGTTTTTTTTCATCGCAAAAAACGACCGTGTGTACGCGGCATAAGAGTTGGGGGGGGGTCAATAAGACCCCACATCCCACCTCCAGGCTGGGAAGCCTAAAAAAAAAAACGATCACGGCTTCCTAGCCGAAGCGGCACTTTTTTTTTTTAAGCAGAGGCTGGGCGTGACGTAAAAAACATCGTGCCCGGCCTCCGGCGATCATAGAGACTTCCGGCGACCATCTGGTTCACTGGAAATGGTCAAGAACCGGGGCCGGCGGATCCGTTTTCCGACTCGCCGATCGCTCAGGTGAGTCGGTAGAAGCAACGAAGGGTGGCTGGAGGAGGGGGGGACGTTCCCTCTCGCCGCCCGTTAGAACGATCAAGCAGCGGAACATGATCGTTCTTATGGCGTAGGGAATCACTGGCTGAAAATGGCACATGTGAGGTATCGCCACAATCGGTAGAGCGAGAGTGATAATTCTAGCTCTAGACCTCCTCTGTAACTCAAAACATGCAACCTGTAGAATTTTTTAAACGTCGACTATGGAGATTTTTAAGGGTGCAGGACGCAATTTTGAAGCGTGACATGTTTATCAATATACTCGGCGTAAAAATATCTTTCACAATATAAAAAAAAATGGGCTTTACTGTTGTCTTATTTTTTAATTCAAAAAAATGCATTTTTCCCAAAGAAATTCTGCTTGTAAGACCGCTGCGCAAATACGGTGTGACGGAAAGTATTGCAACGACCGCCATTTTATTCTCTAGGGTGTTAGAAAAATTAAATGTATAATGTTTGGGGGTTTTTAAGTAATTTTCTAGCAAAAAATAAATGTTTTTAACTTGTGAACAATAAATCTCAGAAAGAGGAGAATTACACTATTTATTCTTTTTAGTTTGGGTGGAGTTTGGATGTAGTTTGGATGGAGTTTGGATAGAGTTTGGGTGGAGTTTGGATGGAGTTTGGATGGAGTTTGGATGCAGTTTGGGTGGAGTTTGGATGGAGTTTGGATGCAGTTTGGGTGGAGTTTGGGTGGAGTTTGGATGGAGTTTGGATGGAGTTTGGATGGAGTTTGGATGGAGTTTGGATGGAGTTTGGGTGAAGTTTGGGTGGAGTTTGGATGTAGTTTGGGTGGAGTTTGGATGCAGTTTGGATGGAGTTTGGATGGAGTTTGGGTGGAGTTTGGGTGGAGTTTGGATGGAGTTTGGGTGGAGTTTGGATGTAGTTTGGGTGGAGTTTGGGTGGAGTTTGGATGGAGTTTGGGTGGAGTTTGGGTGGAGTTTGGATGGAGTTTGGGTGGAGTTTGGGAGGAGTTTGGATGTAGTTTGGATGTAGTTTGGATGTAGTTTGGGTGAAGTTTGGGTGGAGTTTGGGTGGAGTTTGGATGGAGTTTGGATGGAGTTTGGATGGAGTTTGGGTGAAGTTTGGGTGGAGTTTGGATGTAGTTTGGATGGAGTTTGGATGGAGTTTGGGTGAAGTTTGGGTGGAGTTTGGATGTAGTTTGGGTGGAGTTTGGATGCAGTTTGGATGGAGTTTGGATGGAGTTTGGGTGGAGTTTGGGTGGAGTTTGGATGGAGTTTGGGTGGAGTTTGGATGTAGTTTGGGTGGAGTTTGGATGTAGTTTGGATGTAGTTTGGATGTAGTTTGGGTGGAGTTTGGATGTAGTTTGGGTGGAGTTTGGATGGAGTTTGAATGTAGTTTGGATGGAGTTTGGGTGGAGTTTGGGTGGAGTTTGGATGGAGTTTGGATGGAGTTTGGATGGAGTTTGGATGGAGTTTGGGTGAAGTTTGGATGGAGTTTAGGTGAAGTTTGGATGGAGTTTGGATGGAGTTTGGATGGAGTTTGGGTGGAGTTTGGGTGGAGTTTGGGTGGAGTTTGGATGGAGTTTGGATGGAGTTTGGGTGGAGTTTGGGTGGAGTTTGGGTGGAGTTTGGGTGGAGTTTGGATGGAGTTTGGATGGAGTTTGGATGGAGTTTGGGTGGAGTTTGGATGGAGTTTGGATGAAGTTTGGATGGAGTTTGGGTGGAGTTTGGGTGGAGTTTGGGTGGAGTTTGGATGAAGTTGGCCTTTAAACGATTACAAAAGCACTTGCAGAACAGACACAACTTGTAACACTAACATGTCATTGGTTTGCTATCTCAGTTTGATTAATGTAGCTTCTGTTGTAGTTTTTATGTGTGTATTGAGTCACCCCCCCACTGCCAATTCGCCAACCCCCCCTCCCTTCAACCCCCATCCAAACATCAGGTCAGGCAGCCTGTGTACTGTCTGGTCTGTAATCTGTGCTGGTGGAATCATCTAATCAGTCAAGAGGTTGAGTAATGGGGGAGAAGAGGGGAATCCAGGTCACATTGGGGGTATGGAATAAACGCTCAGCACTATAGGTTATATCAGGTAAAATTTAAGAGTTCTCATATGGAAAATAAAAATTCCCAGATCATTCTGGCTACGCAGTATCTGTGTGCACAGGAAAAAAAGTAATGAAAAAAAAAGAATAATGAAAAATAACATATCGTACCAATTGTAGCATTTTTGTGTAGTTGGGAAAAAAAATATATAAAAAAAAGTAATATTTGAGTCAATCGTATTGTCATTTAATTTTTTTTAATGTGTATAGGTTTATAAATTATATATATATAAAAAAAAAAAAAAATTACATTTATAATTTTATTTTTTTCAATTAATGGGGGGAGGAGCCAGTAAACTTTCTGGTTTACTTATGGTTGAACATCTTGAGCTTTAGGAGATGATCTAATAAAGGTCTTTAGTATTGATTCGACCCTGGGAAAACATTTTCTTGGGCCCTCCTGAATCTATTTATCAACTATTGTGGGCTCAAGGGGAAGCTGCCTTGGGCCCCCACGACAATGACTGGCCCCGGGGCAGCTTCCCCCTGCCCCTAGACTTATCCACAACGGAAGAATTAGCTTTGTTTCGTTTCTTTTCCGTCCTGTTGATTTGTAATTTTGCTAAACAGGATTTTTCGTGTTCGGATTAATTCGTATTTACGCAAGCGTCCTTTTCCGTGGAATCGGAATGATTCGTATTAAGGTAAGCCTTATTTTTAGTTGATTTATAATTCGTACTTTTTCGGTAGAGTACATTGTTTTCCGTTGATTCGTAACTTTTTTGGTTCGTTGATTCGAAATTTTCCGTGTTTCTCTCACAATGGCGCCGCCCAATGTGCTTCAAACGGATTTGTACTTTTCTATATACATTGCGGTTATTTGTAACGATTCGAAAATCTCGTATTTTACTTTTGACATGCGGCTATTGTCCCCGCCCCTGTACACTATTTTGACAGTAAGTTCAGCACGGTGAGGGAGGAGCAGAGAGTGTTACTGTTGGATGTGTGGTTGGGATCACAACAAGTCGACTTGCTGTTGAATTAGGCCGCATTAACGCATCAACTAATTATGCCAATAGCATTCGGGCATTCGCTATTCGCGATATAATTTATATCGGATTCGGTTTTATTCGTAATTGCTTTGTTCGGATATTCAAATGCTTCCGAAATCTCCCAAAGTTGCTAAATTCGTCCGAATTTCGATTTGTTGCGAAATGAATTGCACAAGCCCAGGACCATAGGTGTGCGCAGCCTATTGTATTAGGGTGTGCACCCCAAATCAAATCAAATGGTACCAATCACTGTGTTCATTCAGAAAGGTAAGGGGCTGGTAAATGACACTACCACTTCACCCACTCATCCTGAAACATCATATGTGTGTGCCTGGAGCAGCAGATGGCAGGAGAGGAGGGATGCCGGTAGTGCTGCATGAGGGTGTACTGAGCTGCATAGGGTGATTAGGGTGTGCCTGGGCACACCTGGCACACCCTGTGCGCACGCCTATGCCCAGGACCCAGTTTCAGAGGCTGCTTTTTAATTAGGCAAATTAGGCGGTCGCCAAAGGCCTCACACTCACAGGGGCCCCCGGGGCCGCCTAACTTACCCAATGTATTACGCCAGTTTTGAGGGACAGTGGTCCTTAACGCTGATGTGCACAGGCAACGTTTAGAGCCCTGACTCAGAAGCGGGGCCGCCAGGATCCCTAACAACCAGTAAATATCGGTGACACCACCCCTTGTGACGTCAATGACTCAGCATGCCCTCAGTCAGTGATGTCACAAAGGGGGTGGGTTCACCAAGTGACATCACCGGGTGGCCCCCGCCCCTTAGTTATTATAGAGCAGGATCTGGGAAGCCCCATGACGCAGACCCCCACAACCACTGGCCAGGGTTGTGGGGAAGAGTCTCTTGTCCTTGAATTATTTTTCCCATAATGGGCGTGAGTGGGGCCCATGGGCATCCGCTGAATTTTTTTCAGAGGGGGCGCTTCGGCAGCGGCGAAACAGCCGCATTTTACCCTTTCTTTGACCGCTAGCGGGGGTTAAAAGTGCCCCCCCACGTTAAAATGTAAAAACACCCCACTGTGCCCCCTGCATCTTTCAATATCCCTTTGTCACTACTGTTTACCCCCTCTCCACAACTGCACCTCTAGACCCCTTTACATTACACAGCACCCTGCACCTCTGGACCCCTTTACATTACACAGCACCCTGCACCTCTGGACCCCTTTACATTACACAGCACCCTGCACCTCTGGACCCCTTTACATTACACAGCACTCTGCACCTCTGGACCCCTTTACATTACACAGCACCCTGCACCTCTGGACCCCTTTACATTACACAGCACCCTGCATCACTGGACCCCTTTACATTACACAGCACCCTGCACCTCTGGACCCCTTTACATTACACAGCACCCTGCACCTCTGGACCCCTTTACATTACACAGCACTCTGCACCTCTGGACCCCTTTACATTACACAGCACCCTGCATCACTGGTCCCCTTTACATTGCACAGCACCTCTTTCCCTTGACTGAAACACTAGACTATATGGACAGTATATTTATTGCAGGTCTAAAAGAGGAACCTTTCGGAATGAGGGACAAATGGATTTGATTCCAGAAGAGAGACATGCACTCTTAATAAAGGGACAACTAGAGGGGAGGGGAGCGCTGCAGTCACCACTTAAATCGTCCCCTGGACCAGTTCGGCCCTGCTCCTGGCTCTCCTTGGCGATTCCAGGGGGGGGGGGGGGGCAAACGACCCCCCTTGCCCTATGGAGCGGACGCCCATGGTGGGGCCCCATGTCAAGTTTTGCCTAAGGCCTCACAAAGCTTAGAGCCGCCTGTGCCCAGTTTATTCTGCACCGGGGTTGGTGGGGGCGATCCAGAAAACCGCCTACTTTTTGCTTTGCATCAGTTTAAAAGAAGATAAGACTATCCCTATTTTAAAATAAAATTATTTTCTAATCCCGTATAATGGGAAAAAAGGGCGTGTGCAAATATTTTTTTCTGGAGTTTCAATTTAATTTCAAAAAATCACAACCAAAAATAATTACACCGTTGACGTTTGGGGATTTTATTCAATGACCTCTGAGCACATGGCGTCCCTCTGGTAACATAAGCGAGCGAGTTCATTTCTCATCGCTCACATCTGGGATTCATCCCACCAAATCTGCCCTTGGAGAGCGAAGAGAGCGCTCGTTACATGAGGGCCCCAGAGAGCGCCAGACGGAGAGGAGCACACATTCCTGACTCGCCAACATCCATCTTTTTTCGATGTGTCCAGTAACGCTCTCCGGTCCTCCGTCCAGAATGGAAAACAAATGATGAAAGTGATGACTTCAGACCTCACGTGAGGTCTCTGGAATGTGGTGGAAGAAGCCTTCAGATTCTTGTGAGACGTCCAAAATTTGCTGCACTTACCACTCCATGATGATTTTCATTGGATGCTAAAATGTTATGGTTTATATTTCTCAACTTTCACCACTATAGTAATACAACGCAATATAAGATAATAATAAGGAAAAGTCAGGGTTGGATTTCAGCATAGCCAACAAAGGCCATGGCCTAGGTTAGTAGGAAATCCAAAATGTTACAGCTGCCATTGTTCCAATAGGGACAACTGTTCTGGTCACAACTAAGAGGGGATTTGCAGTAGATATGTGCATTCCCGTTCGTACGAATGTTCATTTTCGTACCCGCAGGATAATGTGTACATACGAAAAAATTAAAGCACCAAAATACGAAAACTACGAGATTACGAATGAGCCGCATAACGAACAACCGCAAATACGAACGAATGATCCGACGAAAAAAAACGACAAAACGAAAACGGCAAAAGAACAAAAATGACATCTATAACAAAAGATTTACATTCTGTATTTTGTTTGAATCCTTTTTCTGTTTGTTTTCAGTCCTATGTTCATTGTTCATATGACATCTATAACAAAAGATTTGCATACTGTATTTTGTTTCAATCCTTTTTCTGTTTGTTTTCAGTCCTATGTTCATTGTTCATATGACATCTATAACAAAAGATTTGCATGCTGTATTTTGTTTCAATCCTTTTTCTGTTTGTTTTCAGTCCTATGTTCATTGTTCATATGACATCTATAACAAAAGATTTGCATGCTGTATTTTGAATCCAAAATACAAACAGAAAAAAGGAATTTAAAATACAGAATGCAAATCTTTTGTTATAGATGTCATATGAACAATGAACATAGGACTGAAAACAAACAGAAAAAGGATTGAAACAAAATACAGAATGCAAATCTTTTGTTATAGATGTCATATGAACATACGACTGAAAATAGCAAAAGAAAAGGGTTTCAAGATACTGCAAATCATTGACGAAAATTCACGAAAATTATTGTCTAACAAGTAACGAACATGAATTAAACAGAATAACGAACCATCCCGCATGTACGAAAATAAAACAGTAACGAAAATACGAAACGATCGGAATACGAAAAAATCGCGTCATACGAAAAACGAACGGGAACAAACAGGAAAACGGGCGTCTTACGAAAAACGAACGAAAACGAAAAAACGGAACGATACGAAACAGAACAAAAAATGTCTAATTTGCAGTGGCGTCACTATGGGGGTGCAGACGACACCTGGGTGACACCCGCCAGAGGGATGACACCATCAGTGAAGTGGGGACAGTGGGCTCTTTTCCCGGCTCAGTCCGTCAGAGAACAGCCACCTACTGAGCACGAAAAATAAAAGGAATGGGACAAAGGATTGTCCACTGAAGGTAAGTAAGGGGAGAGTCAACCACGGCATAAGTTAATTCAAATTTAGCTTTATAGTGATTCAGATTGTTTCGGAGTGTTTGTTTGGAAAAGGTTGCCGGAAGTATTCAGTCAGGTAACTGGTCAGGTGTCCAGTCAGACGTCTGGAATGCAACGTTACGGGAACCTGCTGATTGTTGCGGAAGTAGGTTTGTTCACGTGCCGCCCTTAGATGTCAGCCGTAAGGAACTCCTTACACTCCTGGATAGGGGGACATGATAAAGCTCGGGGCTGTGCCTTGCGTCAGCTACGTCCACACGTTTTGTGCACATCACAGTGCACTTTGTCAGTTGTTTTTTTTTTAACTATAGTTTGGCACTAGTGAGGCGCACTGTCCTGAATAGGGACACTGTGTTTCCTTGAAATATATATTGTATGTGTACTTTTTCATCAATAAAGCTAAATTAGCATTAACTTATGCTGTGGTTGACCCTCCCTTTACTTACCTTCAGTGGACAATCCTTTGTCCCACCCCTTTTATTTTTCATAGTCCTTTGCTGTAATCCCAGGGGGGCATGAATCTATCTATTGCTGCCGCTGCCGCCCACTATTCAGGTGTCCGACCTCTTGTCGAGCACCGACCATCTAAATTACAGCGGTGAGGGTGTTTTGGAAGTGCCTGACTACTGTAGAACCATAGGCTGTAATAGGCTTCCTGATTAGAGCCTGTGTGCTCTAATTGGCTTCCAAATTGTTAAACAGTGGGCGCATTACTGTATGTTCCCTGTTTAAACAATGCTGTGTTAGGGAATGGCTTCCCTAACACTGACCCCCCTCTCAGCCAATCAGGTGCGCCGGCTCTTTCAAACTGGCTGTATTTGAGGGGGCAAACTGGCATCATTTGAGGGGACAAACTGGCATCATTTGAGGGGACAAACTGGCATCATTTGAGGGGACAAACTGGCATCATTTGAGGGGGCAAACTGGCTGTATTTGAGGGGGCAAACTGGTTGCATTTGAGGGGACAAACTGGCTGTATTTGAGGGGGAAAGTGGCATAATTTGAGGGGGGAAACTGGCTGTATTTTAGGGGGCAAATTGGCTGTATTTAAGGGGGCAAACTAGCTGTATTTGAGGGGAAAACTGGGATAATTTAAGTGGTAAGACTGGCCGTATTTGAGGGGGCAAACTAGCTGTAATTGAGGGGGAAACTGGCTGCATTTGAGGGGGCAAACTGGCTGCATTTGAGGTGGAAACTGGCTGTATTTAAGGGGAAAACTGGCTGCATTTGAGGGGGAACTGGCATAATTTGAGGTGGCAAACTGGCTGCATTTGAGGGGGCAAACTGGCTGCATTTGATAGGGAAACTGGCATAATTTGAGGGGGGAAAGTGTCTGTTTATGAGGGGGAAACTGGCATAATTTGATGGGACAAACTGGCTGTATTTGAGGGGGAAACTGGCATAATTTGAGGGGGAAAAGTGGCTGTATTTTAGGGGGCAAATTGGCTGTATTTAAGGGGGCAAACTAGCTGTATTTGAGGGGAAAACTGGCATAATTTGAGGGGACAAACTGGCTGTATTTGAGGGGGAAACTGGAAAAATTTGAGGAAGCAAACTGGATGTATTTGAGGGGGTAAACTGGCTGTATTTGATGGGGAAACTGGCATAATTTGAGGGGACAAATTGGCATATTTTGAGGGGACAAACTGGCTGCCTTTCAGGGGGAAAACTGACTGTATTTGAGGGGGTAGGTGGCTGCTTTGAGGGGGAAAACTGGCTGTATGTGAGGGGGAAACTGGCTGTATTGGAGGGGGCAAACTGGCTGCATTTGAGGGGGAAAACTGGTGTGCACAGTGGCTGGGTTTGATGGCACAGTGGTGACAATTGATGGGTACAGTAGCTGCGTTTGATGGGCACAGTGGCTGCAATTGATGTTTTTTTTTTCAGCTTGTTTGCACCCCCCCAAACAAATTTGAGCACCAGCCACCACTGAATCAACCCCTGCTCCGCTGATTACAGAGGAACTGAACTAAATGTAGCTATCAACCTACACTAACTAGGAGGGTACCACACATACTGTATAATCCTCCATTGTCTTCCCTGTGCCCATTCCTTGTCTCTGGGAATGAAGGCACCAATTATTACAACCCAAACCCAGCAGGGTAGATCTCAGCCCGGCTCCCTAGGACCTATCATTGGTAGGGGGGCTCTCCCTATCAGTCATAACATTTCTACGAAGTGAAAATAAAAATAATCTGCAGAAAACCAAACAGAACCTAAAACAAACACCGATGTCTGCGCCGGGAGGGTGGTATGTGATCTTATATTTCACAATTATTTTTGAAAACATCATGTAGCAATCTACTCGAGGGGGGGGGGCTTGAAAAAAAGTTTCAATTGCACATTTAGGTCCTCCTGCTGTGCCGCGGCCTGCTGACCTCCTCGCCGTCGCTTTATTATCCACGTTTTATATCTCAGATCATCCCTTGTCTAAGAGTAATTACATTGTCTGCTTTGATACCATCGACCCGAAATGAGAAATTAGTGTACAACTCGGCTAAGACAAATATAATATGACACACACAGACCACATTTCTCGTCAAATCACCACCATCTGTCCCCGTTACTTGGAACTCCTAGTATCCATTTCAAAAAAATTATTTAAGTGCGGTTTAAAAAAAAAAAAAAAAGGTCTCAGAGGAGACGAGAGAAAGAGGCATAGAACCATTTTACTGACATAATTAGATCTGTCATGATCTTAGCATGTTGCCTGCGCCCTGTATGGTAATTAATGAGAATAGAACATTTTTAGGGTTCACATGGCAGATGTAGAGCGGGAGTTTCTGCAAAATATCAAATTCCTTGGGAAGCCGAGTAATCAGAGATCAGAGCGGGAGGCGGGGGGGGGGGGGGTGTCATGGAACCAGGGTGTGCCCACAGTTAAATGTCTTTTCTTTTTTTTTTCAATGCCAGGGTGTGCCAGGGCAATTTTACAGATGTGAATTGGAAACAGATTCACCAAGAGTTCACAGAGCAGGTCAATGCACCCAGCAGAGCGAGTCAGCAAGAGGACGGGCCCATCCTGGTTTAGGTTTGACTAATTTTGCTCAGGAATTATGAGAGATACTTTTTTTTTTATAGGATACTTTTTTTCTAGCATAAAGTATATATTTAGAGTCTTTTTTTTTTATACTTTTTTGTAAATTAAAAAATAAAAACTTTATTTTTTTTATAAATGCCACTCAACTAAAGTTGATGTGCGTGTAACAGCAGGTGTCCCAAAACTTTTGGCAATATATATATTTATTAAAAGTTCACAGAGCAGGTCAATGCACCCAGCAGAGCGAGTCAGCAAGAGGACGGGCCCATCCTGGTTTAGGTTTGACCAATTTTGCTTAGGAATTATGAAAGATACTTTTTTTTTTTTAGGATACTATTTTTCTAGCATAAAGTATGGGCCAGATTCAGGTAGAATCGGCTTACTCTGCGGCGGCGTAACGTATTACATTTACGTTACACCGCCGCAAGTTTTACGGGCAAGTGCTTGATTCACAAAGCACTTGCCTGTAAAGTTGCGGCGGCGTAGCGTAAATCCGCCCGGCGCAAGCCCGCCTAATTCAAATAGGAGAAGGGGACCATTTAAATTAGGCGCGTTCCCGCGCCGAACGTACTGCGCATGCTCCGTCCTTAAAATTTCCCGACGTGCATTGCGCTAAATGACGTCGCAAGGATGTCATTGGTTTTTCGACGTTAACGTAAATGGCGTCCAGCGGCATTCACGGACGACTTACGCAAACGACGTGAAATTTAAAATTTTGACGCGGGATACGCCGTCGTATCTCTGAGATACGAAGCTCGTATCTATGCGCCTGATTCATAGAATCAGGTTACGCATAGATCTCCCTAAGATCTGACAGGTGTAAGTGACTTATAATAATATATATATAATATATATTACAGTGGAACCTGTGGAAGCATTTCACAATACAAGCAATATTATTATTTTTTTTAAATCCTGACTCGGTTTGCGAATGTTGTCAGGCGTTCCAAGACTTTTGGCAATATAGGGCCAGATTCAGATACATTTAGGCGGGCGTAGCGTTTCTCATATACGCTACGCCACCGTAACTTTGCGAGGCGAGTATTATATTCTGAAAGATTTTGCGGCCGAAGTTACGTAAGCCCTCCTAATTCAAATGTGTTTGATGTGGGCGTGTTTTATTTAAATTAAGTGTGACCCCACGTGAATGACGTTTTTTACTAACGGCGCATGCACCGTCCGTGGACGTATCCCAGTGCGCATGCTCCAAATTACGCCGCTAAGACTCATTGGTTTCGACGTGAACGTAATTTACGCCCAGCCCCATTCACGGACGAGTTACGCAAACGACGTAAAACGTGAAAAAAAATTGACGCGGTCCCGACGTCCATACTTAACAGTGGCTGCACTATCTTTTTGGTGGTTTATCTTTACGCCTGAAAACGCCTTACGTAAACGGCGTATCTTTACTGCGGCGGCCGGGCGTACCTTCGTGAATAGGCGTATCTCGCTGATTTACATGTTCTAGGCGTAAATCAGCGTACATGTCCCTAGCATCCAGCGTAAATAGGCAGCGAATATACGACGGCGTAGGAGACTTACCCCGGTCGTATCTTAGCAACATTTAAGCGTATCTCAGTTTAAGAATACGCTTAAAGTTGCGACGGCGCGGATTCGGACTTACGACGGCGTATCTACTGATGCGCCCGTCATAAGTCTTTCCGAATCTAGCCCTTAGTGTATATAATAAAATCTGTATAATACTGTGGATCCTTATATTACGAGCATAATCCCTTCCAGGAGAATGCTCGTAATCCAAAGCACTCGCATATCAAAGCGAGTTTTCCCATAGAAGTCAATGGAAAGGAATTTATTTAAAGTGTTTTATACTTTTTTTTAATATAAATTATAAAATAAAAAATTTTTTTTTTTAGTAAATAAAATCACAAAAACACTCTTTACTGTCATGTTTTAAAAAAAAATATATTTTTTTTATTTTTCTTGAATTTAAGGTATAATATATATTATTACACAGCTTATATTATATACACTATATTGCCAAAAGTATTGGGACGCCTGCTTTTACACGCCATCATCAGAGTGCATGTAGACAGGACAGGGGCGCAATCGTGGGTTGTCAGTGCCTGGGGCAAGGCAAGTAATTTGCGCCCCCTGACCAATGGACTTACCTATTTTCAGCTATCTCCAGTCTGGTCACATGATCCACTGTGTGAGACAGCGGTGGCTGTAGGGAAGAGGAGAGCGTGCTTAATAATGACTGGTAAAGCCTGGACTGGTGGCATCATGCATATGTTACTATGTCTCATCTGTTGTTGGCGCTCCCTCCTCTCCACACTCCTGACAGCGCCCCTCTAAATTTTGCACCGGGGCGATGGCCCCCTTTGAACCCCCCACGCTACGCCACTGAGACAGGATGTGACTTTAAAGCATCTGAAGCACAAAGATGCTATACATTTTTTTGCAAAAAAGGTAAAAACAAGTATTTTATAATTTTTTTTTTTTATTAAAATATTTTATAGTACACAGAGCATTAGCAAAACATTGGTATTAAAAACGTTAATGGACAGAGACAGATTTTGCCAGTATGCGGCACCCTATAGCGGTATTAATCAAGGTAAAAGGGCACCTCTCAGGTTATATGGCAGCGCGGGCCTTCAGCGGTGCCGGGATAAACGGATTAGCGGTATCGCTCTCCGGTCTCTTTGCAAAAACAGGGATTAATCCGCGGTGGATTTCCCGCTCACCTCTGGCTCATTACCGTCTTCTAAAGCGCTTAATTCAAAACAAAATGAGACACAGAAGCATCTGTTTCCTTCACATCATCACATCATATTCTGCAGGAAGATTTATCATCGCTCGATGCCAGTGCTGCATATTCGGAGAAAATTTCCGCACTGAGAATTGTCCAGAAGCCAGCAGACTGGAGGGAGAAGAAAGGACCTTTTCATTTGACACGTAGCACTCCGAGCGCACATGCCATTAGTCGGATTTCACTTCGTAATAATCTCAGGCATGGTTCGGGAAGACATTTATATTCACCAGAACGAAGGGCACTCCGTCCAGGAATAAAATTTCCACTAAAGAGATACACAATAGTCAAGTTACACATACAATGTCAGCAGTGGCGGCTGGTGCTCAAATTTTTTGGGGGGGTGCAAACAAACTGAAAAAAAAAAAAAAACATAAATTGCAGCCAATGTGCCCATCAAACGCAGCTACTGTGCCCATCAATTGCTGCCACTGTGCCATCAAACGCAGCCACTGTGCCCATCAATTGCCACCAGTTTGCCCCATCAAATGCTGCCAGTTTGCCCCATGAAATGCGGCCAGTTTGTCCCATCAATAGCTGCAAGTTTGCCCCATCAAATGCTGCCAGTTTGCCCCATGAAATGCGGCCAGTTTGTCCCATCAATAGCTGCAAGTTTGCCCCATCAAACGCCTCAAGTTTGCCCCCATCAAATACCGCCAGTTTGCCCCATCAAATTCTGCCAGTTTGCCCCATCAAACGCCTCCAGTTTGCCCCCATCAAATACCACCAGTTTGCCCATCAAATGATGCCAGTTTACCCCATCAAATGCTGCCAGTTTGCCCCATCAAATGTTGCCAGTTTGCCCCATGAAATGCTGCCAGTTTGCCCCATCAATAGCCACCAGTTTGCCCCTTAAAATACCACCAGTTTGCCCCATGAAATGCTGCCAGTTTGCCCCATCAAACGCCTCCAGTTTGCCCCCATCAAATGCTGCCAGTTTGCCCCATCAAATGCTGCCAGTTTGCCCTATCAAACGCCTCCAGTTTGCCCCCATCAAATACCGCCAGTTTGCCCCATCAAATGCTGCCAGTTTGCCCCATGAAATGCCGCCAGTTTGTCCCATCAAATGCTGCCAGTTTGCCCCATCAAATGCTGCCAGTTTGCCCCATCAAATGCGGCCAGTTTGTCCCATCAATAGCTGCAAGTTTGCCCCATGAAATGCTGCCAGTTTGCCCCATGAAATGCGGCAAGTTTGTCCCATCAATAGCTGCAAGTTTGCCCCATCAAACGCCTCAAGTTTGCCCCCATCAAATACCGCCAGTTTGCCCCATCAAATTCTGCCAGTTTGCCCCATCAAACGCCTCCAGTTTGCCCCATCAAATACCACCAATTTGCCCATCAAATGATGCCAGTTTGCCCCATCAAATGCTGCCAGTTTGCCCCATCAAATGTTGCCAGTTTGCCCCATGAAATGCTGCCAGTTTGCCCCATCAATAGCCACCAGTTTGCCCCTTAAAATACCACCAGTTTGCCCCATGAAATGCTGCCAGTTTGCCCCATCAATAGCCACCAGTTTGCCCCTTAAAATACCACCAGTTTGCCCCATCAAACGCCTCCAGTTTGCCCCCATCAAATACCGCCAGTTTGCCCCATCAAATGCTGCCAGTTTGCCCCATCAAATGCCGCCAGTTTGCCCCATTAAATGCCGCCAGTTTGCAACGCCATCCTCCCCGCTCCCTCCGAGTCCTTGATGTCTTCTCCCATCCTCTTTATGTCATCTCTGCTATGATTGGACACCTGATAGGCGTCCAATCACAGCGCCTGTCACTTCAGCCAATCAGGTGACCGGTAACCAGACCCGATGCACCTGATTGGCTGAGAGGCAGGTCAGTGTTAGGGAAGCGATTCCCTAACACAGCACTGTTTAAACAGCGAACACACAGCAGTGCGCCCTCTGTTTAACAATTTGGAAGCCGATTAGAGCCTCTGGGTGCAGTATTTGCTAGGGGGCAGAGTTAGGTAGCACAAGTTGGTATTAGTTAGCTAGGGGGAGGCGGGGCCCGGGTCATTCTGGCACCATCTGAGGAAAAGGTAACACACAGACTGATTTTCCCTCCCTCCCTGTTGGAAGTTGTCTGGTATGGGTATTTGTTTTTCATATGTCTTTTGGTTTCAGGTGGCGTTGGCATGGGTCTGGGGTTCCTGAGGGTCGGTTGGTGGTTGGTAGATATATATTATATTTATATATCAGAGATGGTTGGTAGGAGTTGGGGCCTGTCTCGGGATGGGCACCTTTCCTATCTGGTTAAACGGGCTGAAGAGTGAAATGAACAGTGTTGCTCATCTTACTTTAAAAAAGTAATTAGTTACAGTTACAAATTACTTCTCCGAAAAAGTAATTGCGTTAGTGACTCAGTTACTACATTGAAAAAGTAATTAGTTACTCAGCAAAGTAACTGAATTTTTTTTTAATATTCTACAATGCTTTGTTGAGAAGCAGATGAGGGGCGCTTGCCAGGGAGCAGTGAGTTATTACTCCAAGACTAAAGAATGACAGATCCTTGAGAGAAGAAAAGTGGAAACAAATGGTGATCTCGTGTATATCCCAGCCTAGGTGCATCCGTCCCACCATGAATGTGCAGCTAATAGGACTTAAAACCCTTATCCATCTGCTACATATTACATCCAAATAATCCTATGCATTAAGGTAAAAAAACATCTGACAGCACCGCCCCCCCCCCCCCCCCCCCGAGCCCCCGTTTTACTTACCTGACAGTTCGAAATTGCCGGGCGCGTCCACGTCATCCTGTTCGTTCCCAGCCTGGCCATTGATTGGCTAGGCTGAGCGGATTGATAGCAGCGCAGCCATTGGCTGGCGCTGCTGTCAATCACAGCGGATGACGCGGCGCGCCGGGGGGCGGAGCCGAGTGATACAGGCCGCCGCTGTACCACGGGAGCGCGCTCGCAAAAGCTTTCCACCGTGCAAGCTCGCATGAAGGTAGAAAGCTTTTGCGAGGAGGAGCCGAGACAGCCGCCGTGGGACCCCAGAAGACAGCTTTCCGGGACACTCTGTGCAAAACGAGCTGCACAGTGGAGGTAAGTATTACATGTTTGTTATTTAAAAAAAAAAAATATATTCCTGATTTAGTGTTCCTTTAATAAATAAAAATGAAAATGAGGTGAAAAAAATATATACAGGCTGGGCAGTTGGAGCCCTGAGATCAGAGAGACAGGGAAGATGAGAAGGAAGGAACTACAGGGTGAGAAACAAAGTAACAGAGGTATCAAACTCACCTAGCAGAGCTAACATGGGGGGGGGGGGTGGGCGGCTTACACGGTGAAGGATTAGTGATAAAAGCTGGCAGCAGGGAGAGGGGGAGAGACCAGCTTTCAGCTGCTGGAGGAAGAGATCTGGTATTGTTGTCCATCACTAATCCCCCTTTCTGTGTGCTTGGGCCCCCTACTAGAGGACTGGTGGCCCCCCCTATCAGCAGCCCTGCTTGAGCTAGTTCCTGATTGATGGATTTGCTTGGGGAAGATTGTTGTATGCAGAGAACATCTTGCCAATCAGTAAGATGCAGAGGGCAAGAAGGAGATAAAGGCATCAACTGACAGGGTTCCGTATGATTAAATTGAGATGAGGAAGTTCCTCTGGGGAGGAGCCTGAGACACACAATGAGAGTATCTTTTGCTGCTTGCAAAGTAAGGGATGAAACCTTCTGAGGTAGCAAGTTCTGCTGAATCATAGTAGAGAATGGAGCTAAGTAACATAAAAATTGGAGGACAAATTTACAAGTCAAGACTCAACAGTCTTTCTACACTTCAAGGAATGGGACAAGGACAGTGTACATTTTGAACAGAGAAGATAATAAGGCCTAAACTGTGTAAGGGGCCCCAAAAGTTCTGATGGCTGTCCTGAGCGTAGGATATGTTTAAAAAGACTCAAAGCTATTTTTATGCCCTGTGTCCTGGGGAACACTCCCCAAAGTCAGTTGTCACCCACAATAGCTTTCCCGATTTGAGAAGAGTCCCCCCCACCTACTTTTCTTGTGACAGCTCTAAAATAATTTAGGATTTTGGATGGGATTGGACATAAAAGACTCAAAGCTATTTTTTGTGCCCTGTGTCCTGGGGAACACTTCCCAAAGTCAGTTTTCACCCACTCCCCAAAGTCAGTTGTCACCCACTCCCCAAAGTCAGTTGTTACCCACTCCCGAAAGCCAGTTGTCACCCACTCCCCAAAGTCAGTTGTCACCATATTAGCTGTCCCGATTTGAGAAGAGTCCCCCCCACGTACCTTTCTTGTGACAGCTCTAAAATAATTTAAGATTTTGGATGGGATTGGACATAAAAGACTCAAAGCTATTTTTTTATGCCCTGTGTCCTGGGGAACATTCCCCAAAGTCAGTTGTCACCCACTCCCCGAAGTCAGTTGTCACCCACTCCCCAAAGTCAGTTGTCACCAGAATAAGTATCCCTATTTGAGAAGAGTCCCCCCACCTACTTTTCTTGTGACAGCTCTAAAATTATTTTGGATTTTGGATGGGATTGTACATTTGTATAGCTTTTTATATGTGGATTAATTCATGTATTCAGTTTTCTGTCCTTATGAACAATGGAGCAGTATGTAAATTATGGCGAATGGAACATTTCTGTACTCTGTGGTTTCATGTGTACTGTAGATAGAGGGGTGGAATGTCTTTAGACTATTCACAATTTTAGGATCAGACATCTGTATAGTTGGAGAGTTGAGGTTTCAAAAGGTAAATTAAAATAAATCCTATTTGATAGAATGGGATATCCCCCACACATCCACCACATTGTAAATGAAATAGGTTTGCGGGGACGTCTCAACCTTCATCTCAGTTATATGTGAAGGAAGTATTTTCCAATTGTAAGTTAAGGCTGTTAGAGTAATCAATGGAGTGAGAAACATTGTTCTGGTCTGGTTTAGATCATCAAGCTGTATGTGTCCGGCAGTGGAAGTTAATATGATGGTTAGGTCGGTCTTGCTACTGATTTCTGGATATGGATTCCAGCTCTTGATTTATTACTATAAGGGCTATTTCTATGCAGTCTACAGCCATCCATAGGAATCAAGTACAGGATGTGGCTGTATCTGGCTATTGTAACAGCACTGGTGAACAGAGTGAACCACAACTGCGGTTAGCAAGGATTTCAATGCGATTCTCTATGCGACATCTCAGTATTGGGCCCCAGGCGTCACTCCTCGCAACAGGAGTTTGGAGGATCTATACATCTTCTCTGTGTCACATAAAGAAAGGCGTTGAGCTACTAAGCATGGACGCATTACAACATGCGACCAAGGCTTAGCGTTTAATAATATAGTTCAAGATCAATATTCCAATACACCTCAATATGCAAGTGATTATCAGCAAGGGACCCCAGGCGTCACTCCTCACAAACAGGAGTTTGGGGGTTCTCTACATCATATCACTTTAAGCATATAGGGATGTATTAGTCCACTAAGGGAGATGCTATGAAATAGCATCAACCCCTAGCATAGAAAAGTTAGAGCGAACATGTTCAAATAATTAGGACAAGGCCTATAAGCAATTTATACTTCTGTCAAGCACGTAGTAAATAGGAGTTGTAGTAACAACTAGAAGTTGCGTATGAAAGGCAATATTGCACAGGTACCTTGAGAGTACACGTGGTAATACACGAGTTGTAGTGACAACTAATAGTTACGTATGAGAGGCAGTATAGCTCAGGTACTTTGAGAGTACATGTAGTAATACACAAGTTGTAGTGGCAACTAATAGTTACGTATGAGAGGCAGTATAGCTCAGGTACTTTGAGAGTACATGTAGTAATACACAAGTTGTAGTGGCAACTAATAGTTACGTATGAGAGGCAGTATAGCTCAGGTACTTTGAGAGTACATGTAGTAATACACAAGTTGTAGTGGCAACTAATAGTTACGTATGAGAGGCAGTATAGCTCAGGTACTTTGAGAGTACATGTAGTAATACACAAGTTGTAGTGGCAACTAATAGTTACTTATGAGAGGCAGTATAGCTCAGGTACTTTGAGAGTACATGTAGTAATACACAAGTTGTAGTGGCAACTAATAGTTAAGTATGAGAGGCATTATAGCTCAGGTACTTTGAGAGTGCATGTAGTAATACACAAGTTGTAGTGGCAACTAATAGTTAAGTATGAGACTGAGAGGCATTATAGCTCAGGTACTTTGAGAGTACATATAGTAATACACAAGTTGTAGTGGCAACTAATAGTTAAGTATGAGACTGAGAGGCATTATAGCTCAGGTACTTTGAGAGTACATGTAGTAATACACAAGTTGTAGTGACAACTAATAGTTAAGTATGAGAGGCATTATAGCTCAGGTACTTTGAGAGTACAACATTACAACATGCGACCAGAGCTTAGCGTTTAAAAATATAGTTCAAGATCAATATTCCAATACACCTCAATATGCAAGTGATTATCAGCAAGGGACCCCAGGCGTCACTCCTCACAAACAGGAGTTTGGGGGTTCTTTACACCATATCACTTTAAGCATATAGGGATGTATTAGGCCACTAAGGGAGATGCTATGAAATAGCATCAACCCCTAGCATAGAAAAGTTAGTGCTAAGATGTTCAAATAATTAGGACAAGGCCTATAAGCAATTTATACTTCTGTCAAGCACGTAGTAAATATGAGTTGTAGTAACAACTAGAAGTTGCGTATGAAAGGCAATATAGCACAGGTACCTTGAGAGTACACATAGTAATACATGAGTTGTAGTGGCAACTAATAGTTACTTATGAGAGGCAGTATAGCTCAGGTACTTTGAGAGTACATGTAGTAATACACGAGTTGTAGTGGCAACTAATAGTTGCGTATGAGAGGCAGTATAGCTCAGGTACCTTGAGAGTACATGTAGTAATACACGAGTTGTAGTGGCAACTAATAGTTACTTATGAGAGGTGAATAAGGCTCAGGGTATTTGAGTATAGATGACCCTTTAAGATATTCCTTAGGAGACAGTCCTTTAGCACAACAGTATATCCTAAATATGTTGATAGTCAGAAGGCATGATAAACAATAGCAATTGTCTAGCTGGCACATAAGTAGCAGATCTTGCTAAAGCACTACAAGTAATACAATAGCTACTTATCCGGTTTTCAGCCTTCAGTATAGGCAATAGGGATTCTGTGGTGAAGGATGTTCAGCAAGGAAGTCTCCAAAGGTTGTCCCCAGCAATGGCTCCCAGTTGCAATAACTGCAGATGGCACTAAAGGAGTAGTTGAGGCTGGAGCGATCTACCGTCACGGGGAGCGATGACAACCTTCTCTGTAGCGTGGCTGAGCTACGGCTGACAATAATAGAACAAAGCCTGTATGGCTTGTGAATGGCTTTATAGTGGACAGCTGTAGTGCATAGCACTAATTCAAAAGACCGCCGATTCACGGCACACTTCCGCATTCCACGCTGGAACGCACTGCGGCGCCGGGCGATGACATCTTCGCGCGAGCGCCGTATGCGCTCCAGCGTGGAACGCACTATGGCGCTGGAGGTGCCTGTTACAGCTATACACCAGTATGGGCCCAAAGAAATGGATGTTTTTTTTTATCTCTATGACCCTCTTTGTCGATGTGAATGAACCCTAATGCAGCCAGACTAGACATGTGCAAAATGAAAAAAATTGTTTCGTTTCGTTTCGTTTTAATTCGATATTTCATTAATTTCGTTAAATTCGTTAAATTTGTTAAATTCGTTTTCGGAATTCGATCGTTTTCGATAAAAATTCGAAAAAACACGGTCGAATTCGATCGTTTTCAACCAAATTCGAAAAACGGTCGAATTCGAAAAGATTTCTACCGGATTCGAATTAGATCATATTTTGATATTTGATATTTCAACAGAATTCAACAATATTTCATCCGCTATTGTTAATATTTGAACCAAATTCGATGATATTTCAACCGGATTGGAAATTATTTCCACTGGATTTGAAATTATTTCTACTGGATTGGAAATAATTTCAACCGAATTTGAAATTATTTCAACCGGATTTGATTGTATGTATTTGTATTTGTATTATTGTATTTGATTACATTCTATTAAATTCTATTCTGTTCTTTACTATTCTTTGATTTTCATTCTATTGTTTTATTATTTTATATTCTATTTTATTGTATTCTTTTTTAGAAATCAATTTATATTTTTTAGATTTTGATTCAAACTTGCTTTCAATTTTCATTCGAATTTGATTTCGATTCGAATTCGATTCGAATTTCGTTCGCGTTTTTTCGAATTTGTTTAAATTCGTTAATTTTGTAATTCGGAAATTCGGATGCATCCGAATTTACGAAGAATGAAAAATTTGTTCGAATTCGTAATGAAACGAAATGCACATGTCTAAGCCAGACTGCATACCATATATACTTGAGTATAAGCCGACAAGAATATAAGCCGAGGCACCTAGTTTTACCTCAAAAAACTGGCAAAATGTATTTACTCGAGTATAAGCCTAGGGTGAGAAATGCAGCAGCTACTGTAAGCAGAAATTGGGGTCAACAATGCCCATTTGCAGCCTCACTGTGCCTATCTGCAGCCATACTGTGTCCATTTGCAGCTTCACTGTGCCCATTGCAGCCTCACTGTACCCATCTTCATGCCTCACTGTGTCCATCTGCAGCCTCACTGTACCCATCTTCATGCCTCACTGTGTCCATCTGCATGCCTAACTGTGCCCATCTCCCTGCCTCACTGTGCCCATTGCAGCCTCACTGTACCCATCTGCAGCCTCACTGTACCCATCTTCATGCCTCACTGTGTCCATCTGCAGCCTCACTGTACCCATCTTCATGCCTCACTGTGTCCATCTGCATGCCTAACTGTGCCCATCTCCCTGCCTCACTGTGCCCATTGCAGCCTCACTGTACCCATCTGCAGCCTCACTGTACCCATCTTCATGCCTCACTGTGTCCATCTGCATGCCTAACTGTGCCCATCTCCCTGCCTCACTGTGCCCATTGCAGCCTCACTGTACCCATCTGCATGCCTCACTGTGCCCATTGCAGCCTCAAGTACCTAATCTCCAGAACACCGGCGCTGTGACATGCAGTCAGTCTAGTCGGCGGCCGTCCAGTGTAACCAAGCCCCACCTCCTCCTTGTCCTCGTCCGTGATGGAACACTGATTCAGTTTCAGCACATGAGGCTGCAGGTGGGCACAGTGAGGCAGGGAGACTCGAGTATAAGCCGAGGGGGGCTTTTTCAGCAAAAAAAATGTGTTGAAAAACTCAGCTTATATTCGAGTATATACGGTATTTAGTAATAATAATTATAAAAATAGCAATAAACATGCCAATTTTTCTTTATTTTGTTAGAATACCCTTTGCTGGTAGCATGAAGGAGAGCCATATCGCTGCTCCCCTGCACAGCACAGTGGTTTGGCTCTCCGCGGTCTGACACGCCCTCCTGCAAGGGCTGGATGGTGTTGGAAAATCTAGAGTAAAACAATATAAAAGACATAAAATCATCTATATGGACATCATGCATCTATGTAAGTCCGACGCGTTTCGTAAGGATGTAGCAACTCTTCAGGGGCGAATGCAATGGTGATCTATAAAAAGACATAACCATACGGTATAATATTGTAGCTGAATAATAGGAATACGTCATGGATGTATCTTAAAGCAGTACAACCATGGACCCATACATTGCTTTAAATTACCATTCCTCCCAACACCTAACAGATCACAGATACCGATTCAGCTAGAGGAGGCTGCAGTCTCTGTTAAAAGCAATGTGAGATGATATCTAGATATGTGCATAAAATTTGTTTTGTTTTCGTTTTACTTTTTTTTTTTTTTTTTTTTGGGTCATTCATTATGATTCATTACAATCCGTAAATTCGAATTCGAAAAAATCCGTAAATCCAAACATAAGAAAGAAAATCTGAAAAATTCGAAAGAATAACTTAACTAATAATGACTATTCAAAAGTTTGCAAATTCTAAAAGATTCGTAAATTCCAAAAAAAAGTTTTACGAAATTCGATAAAATATCGGAAATTCTACGAAATTCTAAAAATTCGCGGAAATTCAAAAAAATTGGAAATTCCCAAAAAAAATCGGAAATTTGAAAGCCTGAAATAATAACTAGTGTTGAGCAGAATATGCCATATTCGATTTCGCGATATATCTCGAATATATAGTTGAATATTTGAGATATATTCGCTAAATACGAAAATTCGTGATATTTTTTGGAAATGAAATTATTGCGAATTTTCGCTATTGCGAATGCGAATGCGAATTGCGATTGCGAATGCGAAATTTCGAGAAATGCGGAATGGAGCACTCTGATTGGCTCAGAATATTCGTGATATATTACAATACACAATAATTGCGAATATTCGAGAAATGCGGAAGGAGCACTCTGATTGGCTCAGAATATTCGTGATATATTACAATATAAAATAATTGCGAATATTCGAGAAATGCGGAATGGAGCACTCTGATTGGCTCAGAATATTCGTGATATATTACAATATAAAATAATTGCGAATATTCGAGAAATGCGGAAAGGAGCACTCTGATTGGCTCAGAATATTCGTGATATATTACAATATAAAATAATTGCGAATATTCGAGAAATGCGGAATGGAGCACTCTGATTGGCTCAGAATATTCGTGATATATTACAATATAAAATAATCACGCGATATCGCTATTGCCGAATAATCGCATTGCGATTTTTCGGCAATATAAAATGAGCGCTGCAGCTACTCGGCCCAAGGTCTCTAATCATACCAGCAATGCTTTTAGACGTCGATGGGGATCTCCAGGATGTGATCCGTTCTAAAAAAAAAATTGAAAACATTCGAATATTCGAAAATGCGAATATTCGTGAGCAACACTAATAATAACTAACTAATAATAACTTACTAGCTACTAAATTACAGATATTGGAATTTCCTTTCAAATTTGGCTGTTAGTGAACATAATGAATGCGAATTTATCCGAAGTTACAAATTATCGGAAATAACGAATGCCGCATCTAAACAAATGGAACAAAGCAAATTAATAATAAATATTAACCACTTCATTACCGGACACCTAAACCCCCTTCCTGCCCAGACCAATTTTCAGCTTTCAGCGTTGACGCATTTTGAATGACAATTGCGCGGTCATACAACGCTGTACCCAAATTATATTTTTATCATTTTTTTTCCCCACAAATAAAGCTTTCTTCTGGTGGTATTTGATCATCTCTGCGAGGCAAGTTACGTCGGATGACTGAAGCCATGTTTTTCGGCGTATCTTGCTTTGAGAATCGGCGCAAAGATGCGACGGCGCATATTTGTACTTACGTCGGCGTATCTCGAGATACGCCGGCGTAAAGCTTTATGAATCCGGCCCAATATTTTTTATTTTTTGTTAAATAATATCCCATTTTTTTATATATATATATATATATATATATATTTTCCTCGGTTTAGGCCGATACGTATTCTTCTACATATTTTTGTTAAAAAAAAATCGCAATAAGCGTATATTGATTGGTTTGCGCAAAAGTTATAGCGTTTACAAAATAGGGGATAGATTTATTTTTAATTTTTTACTAGTAATGGAGATCTGCGATTTTTTTTTGTCAGGCCTGCAATATTGCAGCGGACACATCAGACACTTTTGACACAATTTTGGGACCATTCACATTTATACAGCAATCAGTGCTATAAAAATGCATTGATTACTGTATAAATGTGACTGGCAGGGAAGGGGGTTAACGCTAGGGGGTGAGGAAGGGGTTAAATGTATTCCCTGGGTGTGTTCTAACTGTGTGTGGAGGGGGACTGACTGGGGGAGGTGACCGATCAGTGTACCTATGTACAAGGGACACAGATCGGTCTCCCCTCTCCCTGACAGGACGTGGAGCTCTGTGTTTAAACACAGAGCTCCACGTCCCTGCTGTCACCGCCGATCGCAGGGTACCTGGCGAACATCGCGGTGCGATGCGCCGGGCACAGTGTTTCCCCGCTGCGCACCCCCAGCGGCGTGCAGCGGGGAATGCACATAAAAGGACGTCCAGTGACGTCCACCCGGCAGTTGAGAGCCGCGCTGTGGATGTCTTTCGTCTACAGCGCGGGTCTCAAGTGGTTGATAAAACATTATTATTATTATTTTTATTATTATTATTAATTCATTACATTACATTCATTCAGATATGGCAGGGGTGGCCAAACTTTTTTTTAAAAAGGGGCCAGATTTGATGAAGTAAACATGCGTGAGGGCCGACCATTTTTTGAACCATTAAAAATTAAAACAACTAATACACGGCCCAACAAAAATTCTCTTGCCATTGTGGCTGTGTGTGGTGAAGAGATGAGCTCGGGCGTGTTATTTGGATACACTGTATATATTTATTTTGTGGCCCCAACGAATCCCAGAGCGCTGCTCACGACTAAGGATGAGCTTGGGCGTGTTATTTGGATAAAACGTATTTATTGGGGTATAACACACGCGGGCTTACCATTGCCATGAATGCAGCCTCACCATTGCCATGAATGCAGCCTCACATGTGCCATAAATGCAGCCTTACATGTGCCATAATTGCAGCCTCACATGTGCCATAATTGCAGCCTCACATGTGCCATAAATGCAGCCTTACATGTGCCATAATTGCAGCCTCACATGTGCCATAGATGCAGCCTCACATGTGCCATAGATGCAGCCTCACATGTGCCCATCTGCAGCCTCGGAGGGCAGACAGAGGGGGGCGGGACGAGTGTCGTCAGATTACAAACAGGGCAATCTCTTGTTTACTCAGTGGCCTCTTTAATACGAAGTCCCGTCTCCTATGATGGTCGTCCAATGGCATCCAATGAGACGGGACTTCCAATACAGACGCTACTGAGTAAACAGGAGAATCTCTTCATGTAATCTGACAGCGCTCGTCCTGCCCCCTCCCTGTCCCCTCTAAGGCAGTGAAGATAAATAAGGTATATATCTTTTGTGGCCCTGGGGGCCACAAACAATATATATATCCAAATCCCCAGGGGGGCCATATTAAATCAACAGGGGGGCCGCATTTGGCTTTGGACATGCCTGAGATACGGCATTCCTTTTTTCAGATAATTGGTAACTTTGGATAAATTCATATTCGTTACAGTTGTTACTTCAGATTTCCGAAATGTCGAGTTTTCAGAATTTTCGAATTTACAAATTTTTTAATTTTTTAATTTCCGAATGTGCAAACTTTCTGATAAATATTCTGAAAAAAAAAAATGTTAAACGGGTTTTCGTTAATTTGGATGTTTCTGAATTTGTCAAAATTTGTAAAAAAAAAACGAATTCGGTACGAAATGAATTGCACATGTCTAATGATCTCTAATAAACCTAACAATTTAATAAAGCTGCATTGGTGGATTTTTCAGTTGCGATGTTTCCTGGTGTTATTCATGCAAAAAATTAGCAATTACAGTGGAACCTCGGAGTGCGAGTAACGAGCGTTTCGCAATACGAACACTGCATTTTTATAAATCCTGACTCGGTTTGCGAGTGTTGTTTCGCAGTACCACGTGCAGTACCACGTTTGGCCTGAGGTGGGGGGAGCCGGAGCCAAAACGGTGCCGAACAAAGCCGATCGGCGCCGTTCGGAGCCATTCGAAAAACGCTCGGAAAGACTTGTAAATACTCCGTCTCGAGCCTTTCCGAGGTTTTCCGAGTTCAGCCAAGGTGTCCTTGGGCCTTTCTGTGTGTTTCTGATGCCGCATACACACGATTATTTTTCGGCATGAAAAAAACGTTGTTTTTGAAAAACGTCATTTAAAAGATTCTGAAAAATGACAAAAAAAAAATTTGAACATGCTGCATTTTTTAACGTCGTTTTAAACTATGTTGTTTTTCGGGTTGTAAAAAATGATGGTGTGTAGGCTAAAATGACGTAAAAAACCCGCGCATGCTCAGAAGCAAGTTATGAGACGGGAGCGCTCGTTCTGGTAAAACTAGCGTTCATAATAGAGATCGCACATTCATCACACTGTAACAGACAGAAAAGCGCAAATTGTCTTTTACTAACACAAAATCAGCTAAAGCAGCCCGAAGGCGAATAGAACTTCCCCTTTATAGTGCCGTTGTGCATGTTGTTGTACGTCACCGCGCTTTGCTCATCATTTTTTTAAAACGATGGTGTGTGGGCAACGTCGTTTTTAACCACTTTAGCCCCGGACCATATTACTGCCCAATGACCAGAGCACTTTTGGTGATTCGGCACTGCGTCGCTTTAACTGACAATTGCGCGGTCGTGCGACGTGGCTCCAAAACAAAATTGGCGTCCTTTTTTCCCCACAAATAGAGCTTTCTTTTGGTGGTATTTGATCATCTCTGCGGTTTTTATTTTTTGCGCTATAAACAAAAATAGAGCGACAATTTTGAAAAAAATGCAATATTTTTTACTTTTTGCTATAATAAATATCCCCCAAAAATATATAAAAAAACATTTTTTTTCCTCAGTTTAGGCCGATACGTTATTTTCGTTAAAAAAAAATCACAATAAGCGTTTAACGATTGGTTTGTGCAAAATTGATAGCGTTTACAAAAAAGGGGGTAGTTTTATGGCATTTTTATTAATATTTTTTTTTTTACTAGTAATGGCGGCGATCAGCGTTTTTTTTCGGTACTGCGACATTATGGCGGACACATCAGACAATTTTGATACATTTTTGGGACCATTGGCATTTTTATAGCGATCAGTGCTATAAAAATGCATTGGATTACTATAAAAATGCCATTGGCAGTGAAGGGGTTAACACTAGGGGGTTAAGTATGTTCCTGGGTGTGTTCTAACTATAGGGGGGGTGGCCTCACTAGGGGAAATCACTGATCTTCTGTTCATACATTGTATGAACAGAAAATCAGCGTTTCCCCCGCTGACAGGAACGAGAGCTTTGTGTTTACACACATAGCTCCCGTTCCCCGCTCTGTAACGAGCAATTGCGGGTGCCCGGCGGCGATCGTACCCGCCGGGCACGCGCGCGGGACTCGGGGGACGCGCGCGGGTGCGCGCGCGCGCCCTACAAGCGGCTAAAGGGAGGACGTAGAGCTACGTGCTCCCGCGTAGCAGTGCCACCGTCCCGCAGTAATATGACGGCGGGCGGTCAGCAAGTGGTTAATGATGAAGTTGGAAAAACTTTGTTTTTTGGACATGCTGAAAAACAAAGTTTTTTTTCAAGCTGAAAAATGATCGTGTGTACGCGGCATCAGGCTCTCTGGCGCCCCCCACCCCACCTCTGTCCACATGTGGTAATGCTTGCTATAGAAGTCAATGCGGAACTAATTATTTTCGTCTCCATTGACTTCTATGGGGAAACTCGCATTGATATGCAAGTGCTTTGGATTACAATCATTCTCCTGGAACGGATTATGCTCATAATCCGAGGCTCCACTGTACATATAAAGTTATATATAATTTTTTAGAGTACGGAGGTTAAGATCGATTTAATTAGTGAGAGTTATGCACTGAACGGGTTTTGGCTTTCTGTGCAGCTCTGTGGATCCTTATCTGGCCGGGGTTTCCATGTTGATTGAGCAGGTGCAAGGCAGCCCAGTCCAGAATGGGAGATGTGATGAAATCTTTGGGGGCCCGGCCGATGGATGTATGATGTTAATGTTACTGTTATTAATTCACTCCCTGGTCATCTCTCGCCTTGATTACTGCAACTCCCTTCTCACTGGCTTACCGCTACACACTCTATCTGCTCTTCAGTCCATCATGAACGCTGCTGCCAGACTCATCCACCTTACCAACCGCTCTGTCTCTGCTGATCCTATCTGCCAATCCCTCCACTGGCTTCCGCTCACCCAACGAATTGAATTCAAACTACTAATAATTACCTACAAAGCCATCCACAACTCTGCCCCCAGCTACATCACTGACCTAGTCTCTAAATACCAACCTAATCGCTCTCTTCGTTCTTCTCAAGACCTCCTACTCTCTAGCTCTCTCATCACCTGCTCCCATGCTCATCTCCAGAGCCTCTCCAAGCCTATGGAACTCCTTACCCCAATCTATCCGTCTATCTCCCTCCCTATTAGCTTTTAGAGGATCCCTGAAAACCCCTCCTCTTCAGAGAAGCCTACCCTTCCCACACCTAGCAACTGAACTTTTCATTTGAGTCCATCTGACCATCCCCCACAGATAACTACCCTTTGTTCCACTTGACCCTCCCTTCTAGATTGTAAGCTCTTACGAGCAGGGCCCTCTGATCCCTCCTGTTTTGATTTGTATTGTGAATGTACTGTCTTCCCTGATGTAAAGCTCTGCGTAAACTGTTGGCGCTATATAAATCCTGTATAATAATAATAATAATAATAATGTCATCTGGAAGCTCACGAGTAACCAATGGAATGCATTCTCAGTGGACATGGGCTGGTCCGAAGGGCGGGGCGCTCTCCGGCACGCTCTCTGGCCATCATCAATGATGTTGAATAATGATCAGAGCATTACATGTGTTCCTGACCTCCGGCCAAAATGACGGGATGGGACGACGTAACGGGAGCGACCAGCACAGCCGGCAGGGCGGGATCCTCCGATACAACGAGCAAAGTATTTTTATCCACTTTGATGATTGAGAAGCACAGGCAACAGTTAGAAGAGCACTTGAGTCACGCATGGAAATTTTCATAGACACGTTCTGCTTATATCTGACCTCCGGCCTTCCCTTCAGTCTTGCACAGTTGTATCGGCTCCTCTCCTGTACTGAATTGGCTTCCTCTAATTTCACTGCTTCTCATAATGTGCATCAGAACCTTCAGCAAGTCAGATAGAGCCCCGCGCCTCATTACCTGGCTGGCTCTTAATGTATGGGGCACCGGGTGCTTGGGGGCCCCATGATAATCTTGCATAACAATATACTTGTCAACCGTCCCGGATTTGCCGAGACAGTCACGCTTCTTGCTAAGCTGTTCCGAGATGGCGGTGTCCATGATAGGGTGACCACATTTCCCAACTACTATTCAGGGACACCCCCCCCTCCCTTCACAAAAATCAGCTTGTGCTGTAACGCATCACAGCACAGTGATTGCACACAAGAGGCGGGATTTATGATTTCTCCAATCACAAGCAGGGGGCGGGGATTGTGCTCCTCCAGGAATTCCCGGCCAGGACAAGTACTGTCGGTGAGTAAAGCGGTGATGTGGCAGCCTTTTTTGGGGGCATCAGATTTGCCGGGGGGTGGTTGTGTCAGTTTTATTCCGGGACACTGTATTGTCCTAAAAAAAAGGTGCCCGGGACAGACCTGCAAAATGCGGGACTGTCCCGGGCAATCCGGGACAAAACATGTACTGAGCCCCTCTGCTACCAGTACTGTTCCCTCCTGATCCCCCCATATTGGGCCCTTTTGCCTACCCCCCCCCCCAATACTGTACTCTTTGTGTTGATAAGTCTTTGATTAATGCCATCTTTTCATATTGTTTAAAATCAATTTTATTAAAAGTAATAATAAATATATGTTTTTTTTCTATCAACTATTCAATTTATACTTAAATTCTTGAAAGTGGGTGTGTAATTTGGGGCAAGCTAGTAGGGGCCCCAGAGTATCAGAGGCCAGGGCCATTTTAATGCAAGGGCACTCCTGGGCACAGCCCAGGGGCCCCAGGTACATGGGGGAGCCCCACAATAATCTTGCATTACATTTTGCTTGACAACTGTCCCGGCTTTGCTGGGAAAGTCATGCTTTTTACTAAACTGTCCCGAACTGGACGTGTCCCGGAACCTATACTGTGCCCTCCTCATCCCACTGTTGTGCCCTCCTGATTCCAGTGTTGTGCCCTCCTGATCCCACTGTTGTGCCCTCCTGATTCCAGTGTTGTGCCCTCCTGATCCCAGTATTGTGCCCTGATGACCCCCCCCCCCGTACTGTGCCCTTCTGCATCCCCCCTGTTCTGTGCCCTTCTTCATCCCCCCTGTACTGTGCCCTTTGTGTTGACTAGTCTTTGATCTATGGAATGTTTTCCTTTTGTAAAATCGATTTTTATTGAAAGTACTAATAAATAGTTTAATTCTATCAACTATTTATACTTTATTTCTTGAAAGTATGTGTGTAATTTGGGGTAAGATGGTAGGGGGCCCCAGTGCATTACTTTGTCCAGGGGCTCATGATGCTAATAAGACGGCCCTGTCAGAGGCCCCACGGGCCAATGATAACATAAAGAAGGCACTGACTGCATCAGAGGCTGGTCTGTGTCAGGCACTTGAGAACTGCATAGGCATTGGGATTTACATGACTGTATCATCTGTCTTCCTCCAAGGAGAAAGATCTGACATCGGTCTCTTCAGGGAATCTCTTATGGGTAGTTTTCTTCTTTTTTTTCTTTTTATGGAAAAGCTTGCTTTTCTGATGATCTGTCTATAGCAATAACCTGCACATGTATGGATTGTAATCAGTGGCGGCTGGTGCTCAAAATGTTTGGGGGGCGCAAACAAGCTGAAAAAAAAGGAGAAGGAGAGTGAGCAGGAGAGGGAGAGCAGGAGAGGGGGGCGAGCAGGAGGAGAGGGAGGGAGAACAGGAGAGGGGGGCGAGCAGGAGGAGAGGGAGGGAAAGCAGGAGAGAGGGGCGAGCAGGAGGAGAGGGAGGGAGAGCAGGAGGAGAGGGAGGGAGAGCAGGAGAGGGGGCGATCAGGAGGAGAGGGAGGGCAAGCAGGAGAGAGGGGCGAGCAGGAGGAGAGGGAGGGAGAGCAGGAGAGGGGGGCGATCAGGAGGAGAGGGGGGGCAAGCAGGAGAGAGGGGCGAGCAGGAGGAGAGGGAGGGAGAGCAGGAGAGGGGGGCGATCAGGAGGAGAGGGAGGGCGAGCAGGAGAGGGGGCGAGCAGGAGGAGAGGGGGGCAAGCAGGAGAGGTGGTGAGCAGGAGGAGAGGGAGAGTGATCAAGAGAGGGAGGGCTGGCAAGAGAGAGGGGTGAGCAGGAGAGGGGGGTGAGCAGGAGGAGAGGGAGAGTGAGCAGGAGAGGGAGGGCTGGCAGGAGAGGGGGGCGATCAGGAGAGGGAGAGTGAGCAGGAGAGGGGGGCGAGCAGGAGGAGAGGGAGGGAGAGCAGGAGAGGGGGCGAGCAGGAGGAGAGGGAGGGCGAGCAGGAGAGGGGGGCGAGCAGGAGGAGAGGGAGGGCGAGCAGGAGGAAAGGGAGGGCGAGCAGGAGAGGGAGGGAGAGCAGGAGAGGGGGGGTGAGCAGGAGAGAGGGGGGCGAGCAGGAGGAGAGGGAGGGAGAGCAGGAGGAAAGGGAGGGCGAGCAGGAGAGGGGGGGTGAGCAGGAGAGGGGGGGCAAGCAGGAGGAGAGGGAGGGCGAGCTGGAGAGGGGGGGCGAGCAGGAGAGGGGGGCGAGCAGGAGAGGGGGGCGAGCAGGAGGAGAGGGAGGGTGAGCTGGAGAGGGGGGGGCAAGCAGGAGAGGGGGTGAGCAGGAGAGAGGGGCGGCGCTCCTGCACCCTTTATGGACGCACCGCCACTGATTGAAATGTTGGCTCCTGTCTCTATCTCTGTCTCGAAAATTCTTCTCTTACGTTGTCACCTCGTTCCATGGGCTTCTTTGTGGCTCAGAGAAATGACATACAGTACAGCCATCGCAGGAGTGCCTGTAGACGGGAAGGGACTGCCAAGAGGTCATTGAAGATCGGCAGCACTGAGATATAATGAATGATGAAAAAAAAGGTGACGAGAAGTATTTTGCTTTAAAAAAAAAAAAATATATATATATATATATATATATATATATATATATTTTTTTTTTTTGATACAAGTAAACTTTATCTATAAGTCCCAAAACTTCCACAGACTCACGTAAACTGTCCCTTGTATCACTTTCCCCGACTCTGAATACATGACGTGGATTCTTCTGATTAATTGACATTTTCTCACACTTTCAGAGTCCTCTGTGGCTGCGAACAAAAAAGCGCTGGTCAGTTTTCCCAATCACACCACAAGTGACAGTGATGTCATCGCCCCCCCCCCCCCTGTTGGCTTCCATCGGACGCTGCATAACAAGCAGGAGCCGGGACTGTGAGACGGCTGTTTGTTTTTCGGGCCAGAGAATGGGTTAAGACGAAGTTTTCCAGCCTGCGAGGCTCGGTGCACATGGTATTCATTCCCCCGTGTGAAATGAGGTCAACACTTTGTTTTGCCTCTTTTTAGAATATTTTTTGTTCCTCTGGCGCTAGCCTGGAACTTTGTGTCCTGAATACACGCAGAATAATCAGGCTCCTTCGTCCCAACACATTTCTGCCATATTGTGACAGTGCTGGGAGCCGCGGGGGGGGGGGGGGGGGTTCCATTTGTAGCTCGGTGGCACTTATTTAAAGGGTCAGTCCTCCTAAATGTGATATTTTAGCAGGGCAGCCATCACAAATTTTGGGGCCCCTCACACAGCTTTAGGCAGAGCCCCCCTGGAGCACAGAACAGGGGGGGGGGGCTGACGAAAAAGAACAAGTGAAATCTCTGGGTCTGTAAGGGGCCCTGGGGACCATTGAGTCCCTTACAGGTGTAATGCAAAAAATAAATGATTAAAAAAAAAACGGGTGGGGGGCCAGCCAGGCCTGTATGGAACCCTGGGGACCATCGGGCTCCTTACAGGTGTAATGCAAAAAAAAAAATGGTAGGGGGCCGACCGGGCCTGTAAGGGGCCCTGTGGACCATTGGGCCCCTTACAGGTGTAATGCAAAAAAAAAAAACAGGAAAGGGGGCCAACCCACAACCCTTGCCTGGTGGTTATGGGGATATGCGAGCAGGTGCTTATCGGAATCTGGAAGACCCCTTTAACAAAGGGGACCCCCATATCGCGGTAACCCTATGTGAATTTGTAATGGGGTACATCGTACCCCTACCATTTCACAAAAAAAGTATCAAAAATTGTAAAAAACACAGGAGACAGCTTGGGACACTACACCCGCCGTGACAGCTCTTAATTAGCTGAGGGCAGGGCCACCCGTCACGAGCGCAGGTGACCCCGCCCCCCTCTGACGCCTGTTGCGTCAGAGGGGGGCGGGGTCACCTGCGCATGTGACGGGTGGCCCTGCCCTCAGCTATTTAAGAGCTGTCACTGTGGGTGTAGTATCTTTCGACGGGATCCTCCCATCCTCCGCTCCAGAATGGATGTACATCGATGGAGCTGTCTCCTGTGTGTTTTACACTTTTTTTGTGAAATGGTAGGGGCACAATGTACCCCGTTACCAATTCACATAGGGGGGTGGGATCAGATTCCAATAAGCCCCCCGCCCGCATACCCCCACAACCACCGTGCAAGGGTTGTGGGGGTGAGGCCCTTGTCCCCATCAACATGGGGACAAGGTACTTTAGGGGGCACAGACCCCCAAAGTAACCTCCCTTTTTTGAGGGCATGTGGCATGGTACTGTTCAGGAGGGGGGCACTCTCGTCGCCCCTCTTTTCCTGCGGCCTGCCAGGTTGCGTGCTCATATAAGGGTCTGGTATGGATTTTTGGGAGACCCCCACGCCATTTTTTAGTTTGGCGTGGGGTTTCCCTTAAAATCCATACCAGACCTGAGGGGGACCCCTATGCCATTTTTTTTAAATTGGCGCAGGGTTCCCCTTAATATCTATATCAGACCTGAAGGTCCTGGTATGGAATTTGGGGGGACCCCCATGCAATTTTTTTTTAATTTTAGTTCTTAATATTTATACCAGACCTGGTAATAGACTGAGGGGGGGAAACCAATTCCCATTTTTTTCAATGACTTTTATCTGTATTGCCGGCACCCGACAATTCATTATAGCCGCGAGTAGTTTTAAATTACTTTTTTTCCTTTAGAAATGTCATTTTGTGCAGGGACTGTTCTAAACACGGGAAAAATGCGCTACTTGACAGGCATACTACAGACACCCCCCTGGTACGAAATTTATAGGAATTTTTCACTTTTTGTGGTTCACTAAAATCACTGCTCCCGAAAATTATTTTGTTTTTAAAACTTTTTTTTTTTTGCATTGATACACGTCCCCTGGGGCAGGACCCGGGTCCCCAGACACTTTTTATGACAATAACTTGCATTGTAGCCTTTAAAATTAGCACTTTTGATTTCTCCCATAGACTTTTAAAGGGTGTTTTGCGGCTTTCGAATTTGCCACGAACACCCCAAATTGATCGCTGTTCGGGCGAACAGTTGAACACTCCAAATGTTCGAGTTAAACTTACGTTCGACTCGAAAATCGGGCTCATCCCTAGTCACAACAAAGGGGCAATAGCAAGAGCAACTGGCAGCAGGCCAGGTAAGTTAACGTTTTTTTTTTTGGTTGCAGGGCAGGTGTGAGGGATGAGCGAGCAGCCAATTTTGCCCAAAGGTGGGCTTTTAACCACTTAAGGACCGCCGCACGACGATGTACATTGGCAGAACGTCCCCTTTAAGAGCCCAGCTGTGGGTCGCGGGCACGCGACCCGGCCCGAAGCCCCCTGACCACGCCTGTGGGACCCGCCAACCCGGTCGCCGTCGATGTCCCGTGATCGGTCACAGGAGCTGAAGAACAGGGAGAGGTGAGTGTAAACACACCTTCCACGTTCTTCACTGTGGCAATGTCAGATATAGGGAACGACGATCACTGACGTCACACGTCCAGCCCCGCCCCCCTACAGTTAGAAACACATATGAGGTCACACTTAACCCCTACAGCGCTCCCTAGTGGTTAACTCCTTCACTGCCAATGTAATTTTCACAGTAATCAGTCCATTTTTATAGCACTTTTTTCGCTGTGAAAATGACAATGGTCCCAAAAATGTGTCAAAATTGTCCGATGCGTCCGCCATAATGTCGCAGTCACGAAAAAAAAACGCTGATTGCCGCCATTAGTAGTAAAAAAAAAAATATTAATAAAAAAGCCATAAAACTATCCCCTATTTTGTAAACGCTATAAATTTCGATAAACGCTTATTGCGATTTTTTTTACCAAAAATAGGTAAAAATACATATCGGCCTAAACTGAGGAAAATTTTTGTTTTTTTATATCTTTTTTGGGGATATTTATTATAGCAAAAAGTAAAAAAATATTGAATTTTTTTCAAAATTGTCGCTATTTTTGTTTATAGCGCAAAAAATAAAAACCGCAGAGGTGATTAAATACCACCAAAAGAAAGCTCTATTTGTGGGGAAAAAAAGGACGCCAATTTTGTTTGGGAGCCACGCCGCACGACCGCGAAATTGTTAGTTAAAGCGACACAGTGCCGAATCGCAAAAAACAGGCCAGGTCCTTAACCTGCATAATGGTCTGGGTCTTAAGTGGTTAAAAAAAATTGAAATAGCATTTACCTAATGTTTCTTTCTCTTAGGTGGGGAGAGGCAGAGGCTCATTCAGAACTGATGCAATTCGAAAAATCTAGGGGCCAGATTCTCAGAGGCGTTACGACGGAGTATCTCAGATACCCCGTCGTATCGCCTTTTTTTTGGACTCGTATCTATGCGTGTGATGCTTAGCATCACTTTTGCATAGATACGCTTCTACATCCGACAAGTGTAATACAATTACACTTTCGGATCGTAGGTGTAATGACAACTCCGGCCACTAGGTGGCCTTTACGTTGTTTTTTCATTTGCATATGCAAATGAAGTAGTACGCCGATTCTCGATCGCTTTTACGCCGCCGCGTACGTCGTTTACGAACTCGTAAGGTTACCCCAGCTTCTATGTGGAGTAACCTTACGAGGTCCCGTCGGATGCCGTCGTGTCCCGTCAGACGCCATGTTAAGTATGGCGTCGGGTCAGCGTCGGCTTTTTCCGTCGCTTACGTCGTTTTACTAACTCGTTCGCGAATAGGGACTTGCGTAAATGACGCTCACATCGTTTTGACGTCGGTTTCAACGACGCTTCCCGACGTGAGCTGGAGCATGCGCACTGGGCTTTTTCCCCGGCCGGCGCATGCGCAGTTCGCGCGACGCGGGGGGCGCGCTTAATTTGAATACAAGCCGCCCCATTTGAATTGCGCGGGTTTACGCTTGGCGATTTACGAGACGCCAACGCAAACTACGGAGCAAGTGCTTTGAGAATAAAGCACTTGCTCTAGCACGCAGCGGCGGCGTAGTGTAAATGGCTTACGCTACGCCGCCGCAAATATATGAGAATCTGGCCCTAGGTATTTCAGATACATGGGGAATTGTATTTTGCAATTTGATACATCTTTTTCACATAAGTATTACTTAGACACATGTGAGTAACAGCATATGCACAAAGGTACAATAAAATGCACAAAAGCGCACATGAAAGTGTTCTCCGGTGTAACCTCTCTCTGAACAGTCAATCAGTTGGATTCTGAGAAATGTTCATTTTTCTTTTATAAGATTGCCACTAGTAACATAATTGCCCCCCTGGTTTACCGAATGATCCCCGGCATGCACAGAAGCTGCTTTTCACACCATTCACACCCAGCCCTTGTAGCTGTCCAGCACAGCCTTCCCCTCGTTCTCCGGCAGCTGGATAAGTCATCACGGTGCTCATTACGGCTGATATCAAGATAATCATGGCAGACGTTTCCTGAAAGTTCAGTTCTGAGAAGATCATTTTAAAGTGTGTAAACTTTTCCTCACCAGCTGGGTAAAATGAAAACACAGGAGTCATCTCCGTTACCTCATCACGGCAAAAAAAAAAAAAAAAAGAAGAGTTTTATGACTTTACCGACTGTAACAGGTATAGCCGGTTCACCAACTTGTCTACTGTTCTTTTGTAACGGCATCTTGGATTTTTTCCTTTTATTCTGCAGTGTTGTGTGACAAAGCTGACCATGGCGCCGCGCCAAATGACCCAACCTGAACTCGTGTTCTGAAGGTTTGAAATGTAGCAGCTCTACCTGGCTACAGGAGAGTTACAACATCAAGAATAGGGATGAGCTTCGAGTTCGACTCGAACTCATGTGCGACTCGACCATTGCCTGTTTGCCGAACAGCGAACTATTTGGGGTGTTCGCGGCCAGTTTGTGTGAACTTTAGAACCCTGTTAGGCCCCATACACACGAGCAGACAGATTTGTTCAAATCGGTCGGGCAGACCGATTTGAACAGATCTGTCTGCTGGGGACGTATTGGTTTGATCGTGTACACACGATCAAACCAAAATCCCCGCCGGCAGACGGCGCGGTGACGTGGCGGTGACGTTGACGCCGCCACGTCACCGCACCAGGAAGTAAAACACTTCCGCGCATGCGTCGAAACCATTTGACGCGTGTGCGAGAAGACATGTCTGCTGGTTAGCGTACTAACCAGCAGACATATCGGTCCGACGGGTTCCCAGCCGACAGATTTCAAAGCATGCTTTCAAATCTGTCGGCTGGCCAAATCCGTCTGCTCGCCCGTACACACGATTGAATCTGTCTGCTGGGACGGTCTGGCAGACCGTTTCCAGCAGACAGATTTGGTCGTGTGTACGCGGCCTTAAAGTCTATGGGACTCGAACGTTTGAAATCTAAAGTGCTAATTTTAAAGGCTAATATGCAAGTTATTGTAATAAAAAGTGTTTGGGGGACCCGGGTCCTGCCCCAGGGGAGTGTTTGGGGACCCGGATCCTGCCCCAGGGGACATGTATCAATGCAAAAAAAAGTTTTAAAAACTGCCGTTTTTTTGGCAGCAGTGATTTTAATAATTCCTTTAAGTGAAACAATAAAAGTGAAATATTCCTTTAAATTTCGTACCTAGGGGGGGGGGGGGGTGTGTAGTATGCCTATAAAGTAGCGCTTGTTTCCCATGCTGTCCCGGCACAAAGTGTCATTTCTGAAGGAAAAAAAGTAATTTAAAATCACTCGTGGCTATAATGAATTGTCGGCTCCGGCAATACAGAGAAAAGTCATTCATAAAAAAAAAAATGGAGTGGAGTTCCCCTTTAAAATCCATACCAGACCTGAATGGTCTGGAATGGATATTTGGGGGGAACCCCACATAATTTTTTTTTAATTTGACGCAGGGTTCCCCTTAATATCCATACCAGACCCTAAGGTGAGTGATTTTGAATGACTTTTTTCCTACAGAAATAACACTTTGTGCAGAGACAGTTCTAAGCACAGCAAACAAGCGCTACTTTACCATATTGCTGTCCAATGACCAGAGCACTTTTTGTGATTCGGCACTGCGTCGCTTTAACTGGCAATTGCGCGGTCGTGCGACGTGGCTCCCAAACAAAATTGGCTTCCTTTTTTCCCCACAAATAGAGCTTTCTTTTGGTGGTATTTGATCACCTCTGCGGTTTTTATTTTTTGCGCTATATACAAAAATAGAGTGACAATTTTGAAAAAAATTCTATATTTTTTACATTTTGCTATAATAAATATCCCCAAAAATATATAAAAAAAAACATATTTTTTCCTCAGTTTAGGCCGATACGTATTCTTCCACATGTTTTTCGTTAAAAAAATCGACATTATGGCGGGCACTTCGGACACGTTTGACACATTTTTGGGGCCATTGGCATTTTTATAGCGATCAGTGCTATAAAAATGCATTGTATTACTATAAAAATGCCATTGGCAGTGAAGGGGTTAACACTAGGGGGCAGGGAAGGGGTTAAGTGTGTTCCTGGGTGTGTTCTAACTGTATGGGGGGGGTGGACTCACTAGGGGAAATCACTGATCTTCTGTTTATACATTGTATGAACAGAAGATCATCGTTTCCCCCGCTGACAGAAACGAGAGCTTTGTGTTTACACACATAGCTCCCGTTCCCCGCTCTGTAACGAGCAATCGCGGGTGCCCGGCGGCGATCGTACCCGCCGGGCACGCGCGCGGGACTCGGTGGCGTGCGGGGACGCGCTCGCACCCCCTAGCGGCCGATTTAAAGCGGACGTAGAGCTACGGGCTCTCTCCCAGAAGTGCCACCGTCCCGCAGTAATATGACGGCGGGCGGTCGGCAAGTAGTTAAAGGAATATTTCAATTTTATTGTTTCACTTTAAGCATTATTAAAATCACTGCTCCTGAAAAACCGGCCGTTTTTTAAAACTTTTTTTGCATTGATACATGTCCCCTAGGGCAGGACCCGGGTCCCAAAACACTCCCCTGGGGCAGGAAACACTTTTTAGGACAATAACTTGCATATTAGCCTTTAAAATTAGCACTTTAGATTTCAAACGTTCGAGTCCCATAGACTTTAACAGGGTTTTAAAGTTTACACAAACTTTTGGTCTGTTCGCAGGTTCTGGTGCGAACCGAACCCAGGGGTGTTCGGCTCATCCCTAATCAAGAAGGCCAGCAGGTATTCTGAGGGTGAAACTACACCACACTGACTATCACACCAGAAGGACCTCCTCACCCCTGGAGGTCATTAGGGACACCTAAGTGGCTCAGTTGGTTGACACTTCACCTCAAGTTTGAATCCTTGACTTATAGGATGCAAAGAATTGGGCACCAGTCACTTTTGAAGAGTCTAATAGAGTTTATCTCCTTCCCGCTGACCGTACGCAGATATGCAACCTGTCATGGACATGCAATAACCTGGCAACTTACCTTTTCCTCAAGTCTCCATTAGAGGCCTGACTCTCATCTGGCTGCCTTCTCTGTTAAACCGGAGAAGCAGGAAGGGACGCCCCCCCCCCCTCCAGTATTTCCACATCCGTGGTCAGGTCTATATTGTTGGTAAACAGTGGATCTAGTAACGCCTTGTTTCCAGTTGATGCGTCTATCATCTGACCAATGAAATTGTCCTGCAAGACATTTAGGAACTGGCGAGCCTTAGACAAATGCGTGGTTCCCTCCGCCCAGTCTATGAATGGATAATTAAAATCCCCCATTATGATAACACTTCCCATCCTTGCTGCTAATCTAAATTATAATAGGAGGTCTTTCTCCCCCTCCTCCCACAGGTTAGGGGGCCTATAGAATACTCCCAGTATTATTTTCCCCTTATGAGCTCAATCTAAGGGTGTCCCTCTGCAACTGACCACTTTTGTAAAGAGGTCTTTCTTTTACTGACCACCATTGTAAGGGAGTCCTTCCTCCACTGACCCCAATGTAGGGGAAGCCATCTCTCATTGACAACTAATGTGAGGGGGTCTTTATTCCACTGACTACCAATGTAAAGGGTCATTCTCCCACTGACCGCTAACATAAGGGGGGCCTTCTCTCATTAACCACTATTATAAGGGGGTTCTTTTCCCACAGGACCACTAATTCATGGGAGTCTTTATCTCACTGACAACTAATCTAGTGGGGTCCTTCTCTCTCTGACCACTAATCTAGGGGGGTCCTTCTCTCTCTGACCACTAATCTAGGGGTTCCTTCTTTCTCTGACTACTAATCTAGGGAGGTCCTTCTCTCTCTGACCACTAATATAGGGGGGTCCTTCTCTCTCTGACTACTAATCTAGGGGGTCCTTTTCTCGCTGAACACTAATCTAGAGGGGGCCTTCTCTCGCTGACCACTAATCTAGAGGTGTCCTTCTCTCTCTGACCACTGATCTAGGGGGTCCCTTCTCTCTGACCACTAATCTAGGGGGTCCTTCTCTCTCTGACCACTAATCTAGGGGGTCCTTCTCTCTCTGACCACTAATCTAGGGGGTCCTTCTCTTGCTGACCACTAATCTAGGGGTGTCCTTCTCTCTCTGACCACTAATCTAGGGGGGTCCTTCTCTCTCTGACCACTAATGCATGGGGGTGTCCTTATCTCACTGTCCACTAATTTAGGGGGGTCCTTCTCTCACTGACCACTAATCTAGAGTGGTCCTTCTCTCTCTGACCACTAATCTAGGGGGTCCTTCTCTCTCTGACCACTAATCTAGGGGAGTCTGTCTCTCTCTGACCACTAATCTAGGGGTTCCTTCTCTCTCTGACCACTAATCTAGGGGGGTCCTTCTCTCACTGACCACTAATCTAGGGGGGTCCTTCTCTCACTGACCACTAATCTAGGGGGGGGTTCTTCTCTCACTGACCACTAATCTAGGGGGGTCCTTCTCTCACTGACCACTAATCTAGAGGGCTCCTTCTCCTATTGACCATTAATGTAAGGGACCACTTTTTTCACTGAACACCAATATAAAGGGGCAATACAATTTTCAATGTCTGAGTATCCTTTTATGTCCCCTACCATTATTTTATCAATTCCATGATCACTATTAAAACGATTTTGCCATACAGAGCAGAAGAATGTTAAAAAAAATAAAAAAAATTCTATTCTGGGTGGCAAATACCGTCAGTTGTAGATATAATTATTTTTATCAGGGGTTACCTGAGACTTGAAAATGAATGCAGCGAGTCCCCGTGGTCATAAGGAAAAGCTTGTTTAGAACAAGGGGGGCAAAGTTCAGGATTTAACTCCTTCAGGTTGGACCACAAAAAAAAACAAAAGAAAACACATTTTACCGAACTAACATCAAAAGCACCCGTAACACATAAAATATTATAAACTCGTTATATAATACACCATACGGGGCTCTCTATATTACTAGAACCTTCAGAAAACGTGGATCCTTTTTTTTTTTCACTCATTGGGAATGTTCGCCAATTCCACAACATTACTACAAAAGGAATTGTTTCTCTTAGGAGCTTCTGGCAACTGTAAAAAAAAAAAAAAAAAGAAGAATTAAACTCAATGAATTGTTTGTATCCTTTCCAGCTGTTCAATGAAATTGTGGTGCATTACCCGAGGTGTACATAATGTGAGGAGGTGCGGATCTGGCATAGAGCGACATCAGGTGATCGGGAGGATCAAAGATTAAAGTCACTTAGACTTGTGCTATAAGTAATTAATTCAATGTAGAAGAGTCAGTGGTGCTCCAGGTGAGCAGAGACAAGAAGACGAGGGATAAAAATCACGAGAGAGATCCTTCTAAGGCCAGGGTCTCTAAACTGCGGCTCTGGGGCTGGATGTGGCCCCTTGTTTGCCTTTATCCGGCCCTTGGGCATTGTCCCCCTCACTGATACAAGAAAACAACAACAGAGCACTATTCTTCCCACTGACACCATTAATGGTGAACTATTCCTCCCACTGACACCAATGATTGGACACTAATTACTACCACCAATGATTGGTCACTATTCCTCCCACTACCACCAATGATGGAGTGTATTCCTCCCACTGCCAACAATGATTGGTCACTATTCCTTCCACTGTTATCAATGATTGGTCATTATTCCTCCCACTGCCAACAATGATTGGTCACTATTCCTCTCACTGTTACCAATGATGATGCACTATTCCTCCCACTGCCACCAATGATTGGACACTAATTCCTCACACTACCACCAATGATTGATCACTATTTCTCCCACTGTTACCAATGATGGGGCACTATTCCTCCCACTGTTACCAATGATTGGTCACTATTCCTCCCACTGCCACCAATGATGAGGCACTATTTCTCCCACTGCCCCAATGATGGGGGCACTATTCCTCCCACTGCCACCAATGATGGGGCACTATTCCTCCCACTGCCACCAATGATGGGGCACTATTCCTCCCACTGCCACCAATGATAGGGCACTATTCTTCTAGATTGTAAGCTCTAAGGAGCAGGGCCCTCTGATCCCTCCTGTATTGATTTGTATTGTGACTGTACTGTCTTCCCTGATGTAAAGCGCTGTGCAAACTGTTGGCGCTATATAAATCCTGAATAATAATAATAATATTCCTCCCAATAATACAAATGATGGGGCACAATTGCTCCCACTGATACAAATGATGGGGCACTATTTGTCCCAATAATATCAATGATGGGGCACTATTCCTCCTAATAATTAAAATTATAGGGCACTACTCCCCAATGATGGGGCACTATTCCTCCCACTGCCACCAATGATGGGGCACTATTCTTCTAGATTGTAAGCTCTAACGATCAGGGCCCTCTGATCCCTCCTGTATTGATTTGTATTGTGACTGTACTGTCTTCCCTGATGAAAAGCGCTATGCAAACTGTTGGCGCTATATAAATCCAATGATGGGGCACTATTCCTCCCAATAATATCAATGATGGGGCACTATTCCTCCTAATAATTACAATGATGGGGCACTTTTCCTCCCACTGACACTAAAAATTTGGGCACTATTTCTCCCACTGCCACCAATGATGGGGCACTATTCCTCCCCACTGACACCAATGATGGGGCACTATTCCTCCCACTGACACCAATGATGGGGCACTATTCCTCCCACTGACACCGATCACGGTGGAACGGTTATCAGTGACAGTGTCACTAGGCAGAATAGGGGAATGCCTTGTTTACAAAGGCATCCCCTGTTCTGCTCTTGCCGAGCGCAATCAGGGGGCCGCCCCAGGAACATCGAGTTCCCGGGTAGGGTGACCATGTGTCCCGGATTGCCCGGGACAGTCACGCATTTTGCAGGTCTGCCCCGGGCACCTTCATTCCAGGACAATACAGTGTCCCGGAATGAAACTACACAGCCACCCCCCGGGCCAATCTGATGCCCCCCCAAAAAAAGCACCGCTTTACTCACTGACAGTACTTGTCCTGCCCGGAAATGTCTGGAGGAGCACAATCCCCGCCCCCTGCTTGTGATTGGAGAAATCATAAATCCTGCCTTTTGTGTCCAATCACTGTGCTGTGATTCGTTACAGCACAAGCTGATTTTTTGGAAGGGGAGTGTCCCTGAATGTCTCTGAATGGTAGTTTGTAAATGTGGTCACCCTATTCCCGGGACCCGCGGCCGCACTCGCGAGGCCACGCGGCGCGCGCGCCCGCTGGGCCGCAGATTCAAATGGACGTACCTGTATGCCAATCTGCCTGCCCGTGCCATTCTGTCGAAGTAAATAGGCGGTCGGCAAGTGGTTAACAGAAATATTTTTGCATTTTAGTGCTTTTTAGACATTGTGAGAACACGTTCTATTAGGAGATATAAAGTTTATAACCCTGCCAGTATGAAATGCCATTCCGGAGCCCCCCCCCCGCCGAGAGTGTACCCGTCCCATGATATCCGCTTATATAACTGTCCCGGTCTTGTGAGATCCAGTCAGAGGGATACTTTGGCACGGCTTGAAACGTCTTTCTGCTGCCAACCGTTTTACGGCACGCGATGCGTTCGGTTCTATCAGCAGAACTCATGACGGAATCCACATGATGAAGGCGTCGGCATCGGACGTAACGCTTTGTTCTCCGAATTATTAATCTCTATTTTTTTTTTTCCCATGTAACAATCCCAGTGCCGTCGTCCCTGGAGATTCGGATTCTGATAAGATTTTGAAATGGTTTTCCATAAATGTTTTCCCACCGCAAGCTCATCTCTGTGGAATGTCAGGAACTGGAAAGAACATTTAAAGACGCTCTCCATATCTACAGCGTGCAACCGGAATTTCAGGCTGACATCATCAGACGCAGATGAGTGCAGCTCTGTCCCGGATACAGGGAAACCTCAGTTTATGAGGAACGCGGCTAACGAGCGTTTTGAAAGACGAGAAACTTTATTTTTTTTTTATTCTGACTCGGTTTGCGAGTGTTGTCTCACAACACGAGCAGAATTCAAGATAATGGGCTCTGCAGTACCGCATTTGGCCAGAGGTGCGGGGGGGCGCTCAGAACGGTTCGGAGCAGTGTACAGTAATACTGCTCACTGATTGGTTGCTAGAGGTTACAGCACATCATCTCTTCACTGCTGAGGGGCATGATATACATATGAATGCCGCCGGGCTCAGCTATTTACATATGAATACTGTTGTTATCAGGAGAGGACTGGCAGCCTTAGGCCTGGGGGGCAAGTCCAGTCAAGTGGCCCATAGAACGTGGAAAAGTGATGGATCGAGGAAAACAGTCTAAGATTTTCCATGATCACAAGAGTCCTCACAGAGGCCCCCCATACATCAGAGTCCGCACAGAGCCTCCCCTTACATCAGAGTCTGCACAGAGTCTCCCCTTACATCAGAGTCCGCACACAGGCCCCCCTTACATCAGAGTCCGCACAGAGGCCCCCCTTACATCAGAGTCCGCACAGAGGCCTCCCCATACATCAGAGTCCGCACAGAGCCTCCCCTTACATCAGAGTCCGCACAGAGGCCTCCCCTTACATCAGAGTCCGCACACAGGCCCCCCTTACATCAGAGTCCGCACAGAGGCCTCCCCTTACATCAGGGTCCGCACAGAGGCCCCCTTTACATCAGAGCCTCCGCTTACAGAGTCCGCACAGAGCATCCCCTTACATCAGAGTCTGCACAGAGTCTCCCCTTACATCAGAGTCCGCACAGAGCCTCCCCTTACATCAGAGTCTGCACAGAGTCTCCCCTTACATCAGAGTCCGCACACAGGCCCCCCTTACATCAGAGTCCGCACAGAGGCCCCCCCTTACATCAGAGTCCGCACAGAGGCCCCCTTTACATCAGAGCCTCCGCTTACAGAGTCCGCACAGAGCCTCCCCTTACATCAGAGTCCGCACAGACCCCATATACATCAGATCTGATGTAAGGGGTGTTCTGGGATGTCAGCGCTGGTGTGCGCTGAGGCTGAGCTATGTGTGAGATGAGACATAGCTCAGCTCTGCAGCCATCTACCTCGGAGCTGACACAGGCACGGCTGCACAGTGGGAGGTGAGCGGGGGCCGTGACCTGTGTTAACAGAGCTCCAGCAGGCATATTCCTGCTCTGCAAAAACAGCATTTGGTAGTGGTGGCCGGTGGCTGGGCATAGTGTCACCAGCCCGGGGGGGGGGGGATTTCCACCCTGCCCCCCCTGCCAGTCCTCCCCTGGTTGTTATTTACATTTAAATGATGGTTATTTACATGTAAACACATTGGCCCGGATTCACAAAGCACTTACGCCGACGTATCTCCAGATACGCCGCGCAAGTACAAATATGCGCCGTCGTATCTGTGCGCCGGACCCACAAATTAAGATACGCCTAAAAACTGACTTCATCCCACCGATGTAACTTGCCTACGCCGGAGTAGAGTGGGCGCATATTTACGCTGGACACATGTGGTACTCCCATTGATTTTCTACGCAAATATGTAAATGAGGGAGATACGCCGATTCACGAATGTACTTGCGCCCGCGCATGTTTTAAGCGGTTTGCGTAAGTTTTACATTCGGAGTAAAGTTATTCCCCATAGATGAGGCGCAACCCATGCAAAGGTATGGACCAGGGAACACAAGCCTACGTATTGTACGTTGGACGTCTGTGAATATGGGCCGACGTGGGTCTGGCTGGGCGTAGGTTACGTTCACGGCGTACACAGTGATCCGGCGTATCTTAGGCAGTTGTTCCGACGTGGTTGTGCGCATGTCCACGTCTCGACGCATGCGCAGTTCATTTTAAGTACTTGTCTGGCGCCCGGCCCATCATTTGCATGGGGTCACGCTTCATTAGCATGGATCACGCCCACTTCCACCTACTTCCACTTACGCTGGCTTACGCCTACGAAATATACGCTACGCTGGCGCAGAGTTGGGAGTATTTGCTTTGTGAATTCCATGCTTCCCTCTCCGCGCTGCGCCGGCGTAGCATAAAAGACATACGCTACGGCAGCATAAATATGCACCGATGTATGTGAATCCGGGCCAGGGTCTGCAGGTGAGTCATCTGTACACAACAATAGGGCAGAGCCCTAGTAGCAGCACTGAGATATCAGGACACAGCACAGGACTAAAACTTCAAGGGACAAGGGAATTTAAACTGGGATAGTTGGCAAGTATGAGGCAGCTGCTTTGGGCCCCCCGACAAATACAGGGCCCAGGGCAGCTTCCCCTTTTGCCCTGCCTTATAGATGTCTCTGGGTTTAATACCGCTTTAACTAGTAGAAAAGCAAGGAGATGAAGGACGTCGTATCTCTGTTTCTGAGGCGTTTTTTCAATGTGACTGATTCTTAGAATCAGTTACGCATAGATTTGGCATAGATCAGACTGGCGTAAGTCACTTACACCGTCGTATCTAAGTTGCAATGTTACGCTGGCCGCTAGGTGGCGTTTCCGTCGATTTCTGCGTCGAATATGTGAATGATCTAGATACGAGTATTCCCGAACGTATTTGCGCGGCGTCGTCGTAGTTTACGTCGTTTGCGTAAGCGTAAGGTTACACCTGCTATATGAGGGGTAACCTTGCGTAGGTGCGGCGTACGCCATGTTAAGTATGGACGTCGGCACTAGTGTTGCTCACGAATATTCGCATTGCGAATATTCCCTACGAATATTGCATATTCGAGTATTCGCGAATAACTCGAATATCGCGGCGAATATTCGCTATTTCGAATATTCGTATTTTTTCAAATTTCGCAATCAATTTCGCAATCAATTTCGCATTCGCACTAGCGAAATTTTGCATTAATTTTTTTTTTTTTATAAAATATAGCGAATATTCGTAAATATCGAATATTTGTGATATTTAAAAAAAAATTGCGAAATTTCGCAATCATTTTCGCTTTCGCATATGCGAAATTTCGCTATTTTTTTTTTATATAAATATCCCAAAAAAAATAGCGAAATTTCGCATTGGCGAAGTTTCGCAATTTTTTTTTTCATAAAATATCACAAATATTCGATATTAACGAATATTCGCGAATATTCTTCGAAATATTCGCGAAAATATCGCGAAATCGAATATGGCGTATTCCGCTCATCACTAGTCGGCACAGCGTCGTGTTTTTCCGTCGTTTGCGTAAGTCGTTCGCGAATAGGGATTTGCGTAAGTTACGTTCTCGTCGAAAGCATTGACTATTTGCGACGTGATTTCGCGCATGCACACTGGGATACGTCCACGTTCAAAAAAAGCGTCAAAAACGTGGGGTCACAACACATTTGCATAAAACCCTCCCACCTCTTCCACATTTGAATTACCTGGGCTTACGCCGGGCCATTTGCGCTACGGCTAGCCTAAAGAGGATACGCTACGCCCCGCTCGGATATACGCCGGGATACGAGAATCTGGCACAGGGTCTGCGGTTGAGTTATCTGTGCACAGCAATAGGGCAGAGCTGGGCAGCATTAGTAGCAGCACTTCACACTGAGATATCGGGACACAGCACAGGACTAAAACTTCAATGAATTTTAACTGGGATAGTTGGCAAGTATGAGGCAGCTGCTTTGGGCCCCCCGACAAATACAGGGCCCAGGGCAGCTTCCCCTTTTGCCCTGCCTTATAGATGTCTTTAACCAGTAGAAAAGCAAGGAGATGAGATGTTCATTTGTAGTGTGTAATGAGCGATTTTGTTCTACTTTGTAGTTAATCCAGAGTTTTTCCTTAACATTTGGGAACACCTCCATGCCAGTGGTTGATGTTGTTTAGTCTCTGAAGGGAAATATTTGGGGGCTATTGCTGATTGTGTTGTGCTGCTTGTCCTCACAGTAAACAGTTTGAGATGAAGTATCAATGGCGGATTAACTGTTTAATCAGATGTGCCAAGAATGCAGCTGCTCTTTGTTATTTGTTAGACAACTATGAATGGATTCTATGGCTGGTGACGTATATTTGCAGCGTTGGCCGTTCTCTCCTCTTTGATCACAACTGTGCTGATAAAACACTTGAATGTCAGCAATGGCTATACATTTATATCATGTTCTCCCTAAAAAAAAAGAAAAAAAATAGACAAAAAGGCTACAAAAAATTCGATACTTACCAGAAGTGGCTGTTACTAGGCAGATCGTCCTAATCTGCCACTTCCTCACCTGCGGTGGTCTCCTTTCTTCTCCTCCTCGCGCTGACTCTTGGGAAATAGGGAGTGCTGTCTTCTGGGACCTTGTGTGTGTGTGTCCCAGGAGACATCCGCTCATTCACATAGTGCCGCGCGACTCGCGCATGCGCAGTAGGGAATTGGGAAGTGAACCCGCAACGCTTCACTTCCTGATTCCCTCACAGAGGATGGCTTTGGCTGCCGACATCGCGGGCACCAGGTGGGTCCCTGTAAAGCCCCAAATCACGGGCATTTAGCTGTCCATTGTTAGCCCCCGAGCAGCGAGCACCGGGACCGTTCTGAGTGTGGCCGAGACCGAGTCCTAACAAATGTAACCGAGTGCCGCTGCTCCGATTGTGGCCGAGTCCTGCCGAGTGCCGCTGCTCCGATTGTGGCCGAGTCCTGCCGAGTGCGATAGCAGGCCCCGCCTTCTCGAGCCAGCCTATGATGGACGTCCCACTGAAATAATGCCGGGATCGCGGGACGTGTGACGTCGATCATAGGCGCTGCTAGCTCCAGAAGGTGGGAATTACAATACCGCCGCCACCCCACATCACTAAGATGATCCCCGCTCAGAGCTCGGGCTGGCGGCTCTCGGATAGATCGGGAGAAATCAAGCCAGCGGAGAAGCGATTGGGCGATCGGGCGATCGGGTGATAGCAAGGTAAAAAGGCAACTAGGTCCAACAGGCAGCAAAGTAAATGCAAAATCCAAAGTCAGGTAGGTGTATGTAGGTCAGGTATTTGGTGTATGTATGTCAGTTTATGTATGTCAGGTAGGTGTATGTCAGGTAGGTGTATGTCAGGTAGGTGTATGTATGTCAGGTAGGTGTATGTATGTCAAGTAGGTGTATGAATGTCAGGTAGGTGTATGAATGCCAGGTAGGTGTATGTATGTCAGGTAGGTGTATGTATGTCAGGTAGGTGTATGAATGTCAGGTAGGTGTATGTATGTCAGGTAGGTGTATGTCAGGTAGGTGTATGTATGTCAGGTAGGTGTATGTATGTCAGGTAGGTGTATGTCAGTTAGGTGTATGTATGTCAGGTAGGTGTATGTATGTGAGTTTAGTGTTCAAAATTTATGGGCAATGGTAAGCCAGGCAGCAACCAGCAAGTGAGCTTACCCCCCACTGCCAAGCCCCTGGTCTTCTTGCCACCTACCAACGCCCCTGGCGGGCACCCTGGACAGGAAAGTGTCCTTATTAAAAGTCAGCAGCTACAGTGTTTGTAGCTGCTGACTTTTTTTTTTAACGCCGGACCTCCGCTTTAAAGCCACACATCGAACATAGATCAATGCTTCTTATCCCAATGAGCCCCTGGGGGTACCTGTGTTTGTGTGAAGACCCCTGAGGCCACATATGCAGTGTGATCACTCCAGCCTTAAAGGGGAGGCTGGCTTCTGCTCAGCCTGCACCTTGCCAGTTGAATCGCTGCCCTCTCATTTAAGGCTTCTTTCTAGGGAGGAAGTCCTATATGACCCAAGAAGGGAGATATAAATACCAGGGTATGGAAGTGTGGGTTCTGATGGTAGCCTTGATGTGCCGTGACTACGACAGCTCCAGGGGCGGACTGACGATTAGGGCACTCGGGCACCGACCGAGGGCCCCATGGCCAGTAGGGGGCCCCATGAGCAGGGACAGTCACACTCTTTAAGAAGGTGTTCCATTACAGCTCAATCCTGGGGTTTGTCAGAAGCAGTGGCATCGAGTCTAAATACAGAGGCGTAGCTTGAAGCTTGTGGGCCCCGATGCAAAAGTTGACCTGGCCCCTGGTCTGTTCTCACCCTGTGCTCCTCTCCATTCAGGAAATGGTCACAGCTTGTCCCTCAGCCAATGAGAACGGATGGGTGTGGACCGTGGAAGGCAAAGTAGAAGCCCAGTATTGGAACGTGGCTGTGGCACCCTTGGGCAGATTGGAGCTGGACTTTGTGGAGAATAAAATAATATGACAGGGAGGCTGCAGGGGCCCCCTGGAGCTAGGGGTGGGGTTTGCGATTGTGACTAGTGTTGAGCAGAATATGCCATATTCGATTTCGCGATATATCTCGAATATATAGTCGAATATTCGAGATATATTCGCTAAATACGAATATTCGTGATATTTTTTGGAAATTAAATTATTGCGAATTTTCGCTATTGCGAATGCGAATGCGAAATTTCGAGAAATGCGGAATGGAGCACTCTGATTGGCTCAGAATATTTGTGATATTTTACAATACAAAATAATTGCGAATATTCGAGAAATGCGGAAGGAGCACTCTGATTGGCTCAGAATATTCGTGATATATTACAATACAAAATAATTGCGAATATTCGAGAAATGCGGAATGGAGCACTCTGATTGGCTCAGAATATTCGTGATATTTTTTGGAAATTAAATTATTGCGAATTTTCGCTATTGCGAATGCGATTGCGAATTGCGATTGCGAATGCGAAATTTCGAGAAATGCGGAATGGAGCACTCTGATTGGCTCAGAATATTCGTGATATTTTACAATACAAAATAATTGCGAATATTCGAGAAATGCGGAAGGAGCACTCTGATTGGCTCAGAATATTCGTGATATATTACAATACAAAATAATTGCGAAAATATTCGAGAAATGCGGAATGGAGCACTCTGATTGGCTCAGAATATTCGTGATATTTTTTGGAAATTAAATTATTGCGAATTTTCGCTATTGCGAATGCGAAATTTCGAGAAATGCGGAATGGAGCACTCTGATTGGCTCAGAATATTTGTGATATTTTACAATACAAAATAATTGCGAATATTCGAGAAATGCGGAAGGAGCACTCTGATTGGCTCAGAATATTCGTGATATATTACAATACAAAATAATTGCGAATATTCGAGAAATGCGGAATGGAGCACTCTGATTGGCTCAGAATATTCGTGATATTTTTTGGAAATTAAATTATTGCGAATTTTCGCTATTGCGAATGCGATTGCGAATTGCGATTGCGAATGCGAAATTTCGAGAAATGCGGAATGGAGCACTCTGATTGGCTCAGAATATTCGTGATATTTTACAATACAAAATAATTGCGAATATTCGAGAAATGCGGAAGGAGCACTCTGATTGGCTCAGAATATTCGTGATATATTACAATACAAAATAATTGCGAATATTCGAGAAATGCGGAATGGAGCACTCTGATTGGCTCAGAATATTCGTGATATTTTTTGGAAATTAAATTATTGCGAATTTTCGCTATTGCGAATGCGATTGCGAATTGCGATTGCGAATGCGAAATTTCGAGAAATGCGGAATGGAGCACTCTGATTGGCTCAGAATATTCGTGATATTTTACAATACAAAATAATTGCGAATATTCGAGAAATGCGGAAGGAGCACTCTGATTGGCTCAGAATATTCGTGATATATTACAATACAAAATAATTGCGAATATTCGAGAAATGCGGAATGGAGCACTCTGATTGGCTCAGAATATTCGTGATATTTTTTGGAAATTAAATTATTGCGAATTTTCGCTATTGCGAATGCGAATGCGAAATTTCGAGAAATGCGGAATGGAGCACTCTGATTGGCTCAGAATATTTGTGATATTTTACAATACAAAATAATTGCGAATATTCGAGAAATGCGGAAGGAGCACTCTGATTGGCTCAGAATATTCGTGATATATTACAATACAAAATAATTGCGAATATTCGAGAAATGCGGAATGGAGCACTCTGATTGGCTCAGAATATTCGTGATATTTTTTGGAAATTAAATTATTGCGAATTTTCGCTATTGCGAATGCGATTGCGAATTGCGATTGCGAATGCGAAATTTCGAGAAATGCGGAATGGAGCACTCTGATTGGCTCAGAATATTTGTGATATTTTACAATACAAAATAATTGCGAATATTCGAGAAATGCGGAAGGAGCACTCTGATTGGCTCAGAATATTCGTGATATATTACAATACAAAATAATTGCGAATATTCGAGAAATGCGGAATGGAGCACTCTGATTGGCTCAGAATATTCGTGATATTTTTTGGAAATTAAATTATTGCGAATTTTCGCTATTGCGAATGCGATTGCGAATTGCGATTGCGAATGCGAAATTTCGAGAAATGCGGAATGGAGCACTCTGATTGGCTCAGAATATTCGTGATATTTTACAATACAAAATAATTGCGAATATTCGAGAAATGCGGAAGGAGCACTCTGATTGGCTCAGAATATTCGTGATATATTACAATACAAAATAATTGCGAATATTCGAGAAATGCGGAATGGAGCACTCTGATTGGCTCAGAATATTCGTGATATTTTTTGGAAATTAAATTATTGCGAATTTTCGCTATTGCGAATGCGATTGCGAATTGCGATTGCGAATGCGAAATTTCGAGAAATGCGGAATGGAGCACTCTGATTGGCTCAGAATATTCGTGATATTTTACAATACAAAATAATTGCGAATATTCGAGAAATGCGGAATGGAGCACTCTGATTGGCTCAGAATATTCGTGATATTTTACAATACAAAATAATTGCGAATATTCGAGAAATGCGGAATGGAGCACTCTGATTGGCTCAGAATATTCGTGATATATTACAATATAAAATAATCGCGCGATATCGCTATTGCCGAATAATCGCATTGCGATTTTTCGGCAATATAAAATGAGCGCTGCAGCTACTCGGCCCAAGGTCTCTAATCATACCAGCAATGCTTTTAGACGTCGATGGGGATCTCTAGGATGTGATCTGTTCTAAAAAAAAAATTGAAAACATTCGAATATTCGAAATAGCGAATATTCGCCGCGATATTCGTGTTATTCGCGAATACTCGAATATGCAATATTCGTAGCGAATATTCGCAATGCGAATATTCGTGAGCAACACTAATTGTGACCCCTGCAACCCCTTATGCTACGCCCATGTCTAAATACATATACTGCTCGGTGGCGTATATATTTAGAAGTTACGAGACATCATCGGAGCATCACCTTCAGAGCCCGCACTGTTAAGGTGGCACTGCCCATTAGAGGCTCCCAGTACATTTATTGGGTCACCAGTTTTACATTTCCTGCCACTCTTCATGTCACCAAGCTAGGTGCCCCTCCACAAAGGCCATGCCACATTAATGTTGCATCAGAAAGATGGCTGCTTTGTGGTGGCCATCTTTAAACCTGGGGGCCCCATGATCCCCTAGTGCCTGGGGGCCCCATGAGTTGTCAGTCTGCCCCTGGGGAGCTCTTCATCAGTTCAATCATTTAAAAATCAACCATACAAGATACAGTTCCTGAGGTGCCTCCAGGTACCCTCAGGTGGGGCTCATGGACAGTTGTAGTAGTAGGCCTTACCCACGGGTGTCACCCCTCTGGCGGGTGTCACCTGGGTGCGGCCCGCACCCCCCGCACCCGCCTAGCAACGCCTCTGCTTGATTGTGTGAGAATCACCCCTAATGCCGCGTACACACGATCATTTTTTGCGATGAAAAAAAACGACGTTTTCAATCATGAAAAAAAACGACGTTTTTCAAACTTCATTTTCCAAAACGACGTCGCGTACACACCATCGTTTTTCTACAAAGCTCTAGCAAAGCGCGGTGACGTACACCACGTCCGACGGCACTCTTTTCCATTGAAGCTCCGTCTCCTAACTTGCTTCTGAGCATGCGCGGGTTTAAAAACGTCGTTTTCAACATCGTTTTGCCCACACCCCATCACTTTTTTTGACACAAAAAACGACGTTTTGAAAAACGACACAAATAATTCAAGCATGTTGCAATTTTTTTTGGGTCGTTTTTTTGAAGACAAAAAACGACGTTTTGCCCACACACCATCAATTTAAATGACGTTTTAAAAAAACGTTGTTTTTTTTCATCGCAAAAAATGATCGTGTGTACGCGGCATGAGAGTCAACAGTCTAACACATGGGTCCTCAAACTACGGCCCTCCAGTTGTTCAGGAACTACAATTCCCATCATGCCTAGTCATGTCGGTGAATGTCAGTGTGTTACAATGCCTCATGGGATGTGTAGTTCTGGAACAGCTGGAGGGCCGTAGTTTGAAGATCCCTGGTCTAACATATATTGTTTGTATTGACCCAAGGGAAAGGAGGGGGTACCAAGCCCAGTCCTCCTCTGAATGTGCAAGTCTCAAACTTAAACAGAATTACATTTTCTTAACCCGGCAAATCGTCTCAAATCCACGTACTTCCACTTTATAATTTTAAGGTTTGTCTGGAGTTCTCCTTTAAAGGGGTTGTAAAGGTACAAGTTTTTTTACCTTCATGCATCCTATGCATGATGGTAAAAAAACATCTAGCAGCACCGCCCCCCCCTCCCCGAGCCCCCGTTGTACTTACCTGACCATTCGAATCTCCCGGGCGCGTCCATGTCGTCCTCTTCGGTTCCCAGCCTGGTCGTTGATTGGCTAGGCTGGGCGGATTGATAGCAGCGCAGCCATTGGCTAGCGCTGCTGTCAATCAGGGCGGATGACGCGGCGCGCTGGGGGGGCGGAGCCGAGTGATACAGTCGGCGGCTATGGCCGCCGCTGTATCACGGGAGCGCGCTCGCAAAAGCTTTCCTCCATGCGAGCGCCCTCGCATGAAGAAGGAAAGCTTTTGCGAGGAGGAGCCCAGACAGCCACCGAGGGACCCCAGAAGACAGCTTTCCGGGCCACTCTGTGCAAAACGAACTGCACAGTGGAGGTAAGTATCACATGTTTGTTATTTTAAAAACAAAAAAATCCTGTGTTTAGTGTCCCTTTAACTCTAAACAGTCTACGAAGCCAAAATTCCTTCTTGCGAAACTGTGTTCTGTATTTACAGCAAAGTTTGGGCAGAAATAATTCCAGGCCTGTCCCCGGGGCGTCACGTGACCTCCAACACCCAAAAAAAAAAAAAAGGATTCATCATAATAACAAACGCAATCAACACCGAGGCTGATATTTATTTTTATACGGCTTAGAAATGTGAAAAATGTTCATCTTACACCAGCGGGATTTCCCGGAGGGGGGGGGGGGGGTTGTCGGGGGACAAAACCACAAAATACGCGTATAATACACAAGCTCAAAGGCGATGGAAATACGAAACTTCTGCAAATTACACTTCGGCCGTTAAGAATAAATGACCGATACATTTAATAGATATTGGTTTTCAACCTGCCGCGTTTTTATTACGCCGCTCTTTGAAGTTACTGATGATTATTAACAAACCGCTAAGTGGCCGCAAAAAGAGAGAGACGGAGTCGCATAATTACAAACAGACGTTGAGACTGGGATTAATCGCTGGGCTGCTTGGATTAATTACAACACAAGTAGACGCAACAAATGTATCAATTTGATAGAATTTTATAAAAGAAATATTATTTTCATTTCAATTGAAACCAGAAAATGTTACGCTGGGTGAGCGGGATTGGAGTGGGACGCTGGTGCATCCACCTCTGGCGCTCTATACCAGCAAATGAAAACAAAAAAGAGGGTTTTTGGGACTTTAACTGAGATGCGTTTTTAAACAAACAGTAGTATAAGTAAAATAGTAAACATTCATAACCAGGCTCCTACTTACCACCCAAACAGCAAGCCAAATTCAAGTGTCTAACTGTATATGTTAAAAGCAGAGGATTGGTTGCACGCATTTGCAAATACATGAGTAAGCTGCAGAGCCGTCGCCAAGGCTCTCTGCGATTCTGCCAGCAAATGTGCCCACTTCAAGCACCCAGTCTATGATAAAAGGGGACCTAGTATTAGGTGTATGTGTTTTCATATAAAGTGTTTTCAAACCAGTGGCCGCTGGTGCTCAAAAATGTTGGGGGGGGGGCAAACAAACTGAAAAAAAAAAAAAACAATTGCAGCCACTGTGCCCATCAAACGCAGCTACTGTGCCCATCAATTTCCACCACTGTGCCCTCAAATGCAGCCACTGTGCCATTAAACACAGCTACTGTGCCCATCAAACGCAGCTACTGTGCCCATCAAACGCAGCCACTGTGCCCATCAAACGCAGCCACTGTGCCCATCAAACGCAGCCACTGCACCTATCAAACAGAGCCACTGCGCCTATCAAACGCAGCCACTGCGCCTATTAAAGGCAGACACTGTGCCCATCAAACGCAGCTACTGTGCCCATCAAACGCAGCCACTGAGCCCATCAAATGCAGCCACTGTGCCTATAAAACGCAGCCACTGCACCTCTCAAACGCAGCCACTGTGCCATCAAATGCAGCCACTGTGCCCATCAAACGCAGCCACTGTGCCCATCAAATGCAGCCACTGTGCTCATCAAATGCAGCCACTGTGTCATCAAATGCAGCCACTGTGCCCATCAAACGCAGCCACTGTGCCCATCAAATGCAGCCACTGTGCTCATCAAATGCAGCCACTGTGCCATCAAATGCAGCCACAGTACCCATAAATTGCTGCCACTGTGCCGTCAAATGCAGCCACTGTGCCCATCAAATGCAGCTACTGTGCCCATCAAATGCGGCCACTGTGCCCATCAAACGCAGCCACTGTGCCATCAAACGCTGCCACTGTGTCATCAAATGCAGCTACTGTACCCATCAATTGCTGCTACTGTGCTCATCAATTGCTGCCAGTGTATCCATCAATTGAAGCTACTGTGCCCATCAATTGCCACCACTGTGCCCTCAAATGCAGCTACTGTGGCCATCAAACACAGCCACTGCGCCCATCTATTGCTGCCAGTGTGCACATCAATTGCCGCTACTGTGCCCATCAAATGCTGCCAGTGTGCACTTACCTGTCTCGGTGGGGCAGCGGGCCACGGCGGTGTCCTCCCGTCCTCTGTTCCCATCCCCTGCAATAATTGGATGTTTGATAGGCATCCAATTACAGCCCCTGTCGTTTCAGCCAATCAGGTGACAGATAACAGACCCGAGCACCTGATTGGCTGAGCGGTGGTTCAGTGTTAGGAAAGCGAATGTATGACTTACCTAACACAACGCTGAGTGAACAGTGAGCACCTTGCATGGCGCGCGCTGTTCACCTTTTTGGACGCCTATTAGAGCCTACAGCTCTAATCAGGTGCTTCCAAAAAATACCCCGCCGCTGTAATTCTCTATACCAGAAAATGCATCTACTGTGCCCATCAATTGCCACCACTGTGCCCTCAAATGCAGTCACTGTGCCCATCAAACGCAGCCACTGTGCCCATCAACGCAGCCACTGTGCCCATCAAACGCAGCCACTGTGCCCATCAAACGCAGCCACTGTACCCATAAATTGCCACCAGTATGCCATCAAACGCAGTTACAGTACCCATCAATTGCTGCCAGTGTGCCCATCAATTGATACGAAAGGCAAATCGTACTTGGAAGTGCAGTTGCTATAGATCTGAGGAGAAGATCTGAAATGAGGGGAAGCTCTGCTGATTTTATCATCCAATCATGTGCAGGCTAAAATGCTGTTTTTAGTTTTCCTTGCATGTCCCCCTCAGATCTACAGCGACTGCACTTCCAGGCGCACTTTTAAGTGCACTTTGCACTTGTAGTGGATTTGCCTTTCATAAATAACCCCCATAGGGCCAGATTCAGGTAGATGGGAGCATCTTTGCTCTGGAGTAACGCTTCTCATTTACGTTACTCTGCCGAAATTTCAGGAGCAAGTGCTGTTATTCATGAAGCACTTGCTCCTAAAGTTGCGGCAGCGCATCGCAAATGAGCCGGCGGAATTCAAATTGGGCGGGTACGGGGCGTGTAGTATTCAAACTAAGCGCGATCCCGCGGCGAACGTACTGCGCATGCGTCGAGTGTCAATGCATCCCAGTGCGCATGCTCCAAATTCTGTCAGTGAACGTCAATGACGTCACATCCCCATTCATGAATGTTTTACGCAAACGACGCGATTTGTTTTTTTTCCGACGCGATGACGACGCCTATACTTAAAGCGGTATTTCACCCTAAATATAAGATCTCCCATGCGCTTCAGCATACTGGCGTCAGCGCCAGTATGCTGGGTTTTTTTTTTTTTTATAGCACACTTACTGTTTTATCGTAGAAATCCTTTTCTGTCCCCCGTGGTGGACGGCGCCAGTACAGCGCGTCACATCTTCCTAAGATACCCGATATGGACTCGGGTATTTCCGGCGCTATGCGGCGCCTGCGCACAGACCTAGGAGCTGACTGCGCAGGCGCCGTATTTCTCCGAGTCCTACGGCTATGGCGCGTCACGCCCTCCGAAATAGGACTCGGAGAAATACGGCGCCTGCGCAGTCAGCTCCTAGGTCTGTGCGCAGGCGCCGCATAGCGCCGGAAATACCCGAGTCCATATCGGGTATCTTAGGAAGATGTGACGCGCTGTACTGGCGCCGTCCACCGCGGGGGACAGAAAAGGATTTCTACGATAAAACAGTAAGTGTGCTATAAAAAAAAAAAAAACCCAGCATACTGGCGCTGACGCCAGTATGCTGAAGCGCATGGGAGATCTTATATTTAGGGTGAAACTCCGCTTTAACATAGGATACTCCACTAGGGGGCTGCTTTATCTATACGCCGCGTATCGCTTCCGGAAACGTCGTAAAGTCACTGCGTCGCGCCTGAAAAAGATCGTGAATTGCCGATTCCCGCTCATTAACATATTTTTTGAGCGTAAATCGGCGGGACGCCCCCGGCGCCATTTTTAAGTTGAAGTAAAGATGCGATGGCGAAATTCAATTGCGCCTGGTTATAGAAAACAAAAACGCCGGCTTAAAGTGACAGTTAGGCTGGTGGATCCATTGAACCGCCAGCCTAAGGCGGCGTACACACGGCCGAGGTTCTCGCTGAAAACCAGCGAGAACCTCGCTGGAATGCACATTCCAGCGAGGACCTCGGCCGTGTGTACGGTCTTGGCGAGCTTCCCGTCGGGAAGCCCGTCGAGCAGAAATAGAGAGCACGCTCTCTATTTCCTCGACGGCCCGCCCGGAAGAATGGCTGGTTGCCATTCCCGACGGGCGGGTCGCCGATTTCGACGGCCGGCAGGGAACCTCGTCGGGCGGAACGATGTGTTCTGCCCGTCGAGATTCCCTGCCGTGTGTACGCCGCCTTACTCTACCTGAATCTGGCCCATTGTGTTTTTTTTTTTGTAATTGCCGCTCTTCTTTTGTTTATAGCGCAAAAAAATGAAAAACCGCAGAGGTGATCAAATACCACCAAAATATCGCCCTAAACTGATGAAGACATTTTTTTTATATATATATATATATTTTTTTTGGGGATATTTATTTCAGCAAAATGTTAAAAAATATTGCATTTTCTTTAAATGTTGTTTATAGCACAAAAAATAAAATCCGCAGAGGTGATCAAATACCACCAAAAGAAAGCTCTATTTGTGGGGAAAAAGGGACGCCAGTTTTGTTCGGGTGCCACGTCGCACGACCGGGCAATTGTCAGTTAAAGCGGCGCAGCGCCGAATCGCAAAAAACATTGCCGTTGGTTGAGCAGCCAAATCTTCCGGAGCTGAAGTGGTTAATCGCGGTGTCATCACTTGTTGGCACAGGCGATTCCCACCGGTGCCACCATCAGGCCGCAAGTGAATGCCAATCTTAATAAATCACACATGGCGAGGACTTAACAACATAAACATCGCCCCGGCCTGACATAACATCCAGAGAGGGGAGGATTCTCTGAGAGTCTTATAATGACACTTAATGGCTTCATTTTGTCATCTCTGATCTCCTAACAGTCCGGATCTGCCAATGGTGTGGATGGAGGAGCACAAGGGAAAAGGGGGGGAGGGGGGGGGGGGTAAAACGAAACACAGGGAGTCTGACATTGACAGGTGAGTGACACCGAAACCAACCAATCATATGTGAGAAGATAAATGCACTATTATGAGATTATATACTGGAAACAGAAGTACGACAGATAACTGGGGGGGGTTCATAGTTTAGTGGTTTATGTCTTTTAACCACTTCAGCCACTGATCATATTGCTGGTCAAAGACCAGGCCACTTTTTGCGATTCGGCACTGCGTCGCTTTAACTGACGATTGCGCGGTCGTGCGTCGCGGCTCCCGAACAAAATTTCTGTCCTTTTTTTTCCACAAATACAGCTTTCTTTCGGTGGTATTTGATCGCCTCTGCGTTTTTTTATTTTTTGCGCTATAAACAAAAAGATAGCGATAATTTAGGAAAAAAAAGCAATATTTTTTTACTTTTTGCTATAATAAATATGCCCAAAAAACATATATAAAAAAAATATTGGACGGGGCACATTTAAATTTATTCTTATTTATTTTACCTTTTATTTACCATTTTTACACTGTTCTTTTTAAAAAAAAAATTGTGTCACTTTTATTTCTATTACAAGGAATGTAAAGTCCCTTGTAATAGAAAAAAAGCATGACAGGTCCTCTTAAATATGAGATCTGGGAGTCAAAAAGACGTCAGATCTCATATTTACACTAAAATGCAATAAGAAATAAAAATTAAATGTCATTTGAAAAAAAAAAAAAAAAAAAGGTCCCTTTAAGTGCTATTGGCGGAAGTGACATCCGCCCTGCAATGATATGTAGACGGATGGGGGCCATCTTCCCCTCACTTGTCTCCATGCTAAGCCAGGGAGCAGACACAATGGCCACTGCCGGCGCTTCCGGTAAGCAGCGGAGGGCACCGGAGAGTGGCGGGAAGAAAGGGGGCCTCGCCTGCCGCCAATAAAAGTGATCTTGTGGCGAATCTGCGGCAGAGACCACTTTTATCTTGATGCCAAGCCAGGGAGCAGACACGATCGCCTCCGTCACATCTCATATTTACACTAAATTCAATAATAATAATAAAAAAAAATGTCATTTGAAAAAAAAAAAAAATCGGGTTTAGAGCTATAGGCGGAAGTGACGTTCTGACGTCGCTTCCGCCCTGCAATGATATGGAGACAGGTGGGGGCCATCTTCCCCTCACTCGTCTCCATGCCAAGCCAGGGAGCAGACGCGATCGCCTCCGCCGCTGCCGACGGCTCCAGTAAGCGGCGGAGAGCGGCGGGAGGGGGGGTGCCATCGATAAAAGTGAATTTGCGGCGAATCCGCCACAGAGATCACTTGTATCTTGAAGAAGAGGTTCCCGGGATAATGGCAGCTAGCTGCTACCATAACAACGGTATCCCTCTTCAAAGTACCGACGCAAAACGACGGCGGCCGGTCCGAAAGAGGTTAAATAATATATTGTACCTGACACAGACACTTTTAGACTTTAGGATAGTACGGTAGGACAGCGCATCATACGGACTGATGACCCCGTTCAAGATAAACGACTGGACAGTTCTCATTTATTTTCTGATCTCCATTTATGTACCTTCCCAGAATTGTTCCCCCCCCGGCCGATACATTGTCACACATTGTAGCGATTATGTGAAGGAGCGGGTTCCTGAAAAACGCAGCTCTTTATTGTGCGGGACGCGGAACGCAATCCAGATGTGGAAGCTGCACGATAACATACACACGTCTTGTGTAACTCCTGACGGTATGCTACAAATGTAAAACATAAAGGGCAATATCAGACACAGATGGCTTCTGAAGGATCAGGACCCCCTCCTTTTAAAGCCCAGGAGGGCCCCCCATACCAACCACACCAAATATTATGCATAGTTTATTTACAGTGTAATATCATATGTGGTACAAGTTGTATATTCCTACATTCAGTACATTGGAAATTAAATCCTTATATATTTAGTCATCCTTGATATCGTCACTATAGCTCAGCGACATCATTTCTGTACAACGTTACGGAGCCTTGTGAAAGAGGGGGAGCCAGGACCATCAGTGTCCCCAGCCAGCGGAGCCCGGTTCATCGGACACACGGGGGCGGAGGGTTGGGGTTGGCAGCGGTAGTGGGGTGGAGGCTGATCACTTCCTTGTGTTCAGTGGAGAGTGGGGAGGGGCAGGGCTGTCTTAATGAGAGGGCACTGCCCAGGGGCCCCAGCTGCATGGGGGGCCCCTGCACTTTCCCCAAAGCAGCTGGTCATTGAGTCCACGCTGCCCCGAAATTGGGGGCCCCATGATGGCCCTGAGAGTGATGGATACACAGGGGAGACAGGCTGGCAGCGGTGCGCGATGCTGTGCAGAACCATGCCTATTATTTCACAGCCAGCAGGGAGGGGCGGGGCCAGAGCGCCAGTAATACTCTGACCCCGCCCCATGCAGCTTGAATGCTCAGGAATTGAAAGGCTGCGGGTAGGGACTGGACGGGGCAGCACTGAGAGCCCGCCTGCGGAAGTAGCATTGTGGATGGTGTCATGGCGTGTCCAGCTGTCCAGCACTGTGTGCACTGAAAGGCATGGAATGCAGGGAGGGATGCCCCTCTTTCTTCGGTGTCCAATCTATCCGCCGCAATGTCGCAGTCCCGCTAAAAATCACTGATCGCCACCACTGTTATTGTACTAATGACACGGAATGGCAGGAAAGGGGTTAATATCGGGGGGGGGGGGTAAATGTGTTCCCTCATTGTGTGTTTTAACAGTATGGGGGTGAATGGGCTGCCTGGGGAAACACACAGATCTGTCTTCCTGCATAGCAGTGTGTGATCTTCGTTGTAAGAATGGAGATCTGCCATGTTTACACAGGCAGATCTCCGTTCTGTCACTGTGGGGGAACAATCGCCGGTGGACATCGAATCTGCTTCCACCTGTTGATTGGCTCCCTCGCTGGCCAGTGGGCGCTAGGGTTGCCACCTGTCCGGGGATTCACCCAGACAGCCTGGGTTTTGAATCATGTGGAATGAAACCCGGGCATATAACTCAGACCGGGTCACGATCATGGGTGGCCGGCGGACATCGAGTTCGCCCCACCAGCTGATTGGCTCTTCCGCTGGCCAGTGGGCACTAGGGTTGCCACCTGTCCTGGATACACCCAGGGAGATCCCTGTCCTGTCACTGCGGGGGAACGATCGTGGGTGGCCGGCGGATATCGAGTCTGCTTCTACCTGTTGATTGGCTCCCCCGCTGGCTAGTGGGTGCTAGGGTTGCCACCTGTCCTGGATTCACCCGGACAGTTCAGGTGTTGAATCATGTGGAGTGAAACCCGAGCATATTACTTAGACCGGGCCACGATCATGGGTGGCCAGCAGACATCGAGTCCGCCCCACCAGCTGATTGGCTCCTGCGCTGGCCAGTGGGCGCTAGGGTTGCCACCTATCCTGGATACACCCAGGGAGATCCCTGTTCTGTCATTGTGGGGGAACTGTCGCGGGTCGCCGGCGGACATCAAGTCCGCCCCATCAGCTGATTGGCTCCTCCGCTGGCCACTGGGGGCGCTAGGGTTGCCACCTGTCCTGGATACACCCGGAGAGATCCCCGTTCTGTCACTGCTGTGGAACGATCGCGGGTGGCCGGCGGACATCGAGTCTGCTTCCACCTGTTGATTGGCTCCCCCGCTGGCCAGTGGGCGCTAGGGTTTGAATCATGTGGAGTGAAACCCGTGCATATTACTCAGACCGGGCTGTGGCTCCCCAAGTAACACAAACCTATTGCCGCCCGGGAGCTGAGAGCGGCTCTCTGGGGGCAGGTTCAGTATCACTGGGGGGGGGGGGGGGCGATGATGTCAGCAAGAGCAATTTGGCCACACCCACTGTTTGCCATGGCACCCTATGCACACCGCATTACCACTCTCCTTGGGGCACCCACAGGTGTCCTGGGCCGCTAAAATGTTCGGTTTCGGCTTGAAGAAAAGGTGTCAATCCTAGTGGGCGCACGTGCCCGCCCACAAATCGCTGTGTACAAGCCGACGTACACCTACAGCGATTTGCGGGAACTTGAACTTTTGTGGCTTTTATCAGAGCCTAGTCACACAGGTGCGATGCTTTTCAGCACCGTCCCTTTAATTAGAGCAAAGTTGAATAGTTTAAACTTTTTTTTTTTATCATTTCCATCCTCACCCCCGGGTGACTCGTGTTCTGCGGTTTCCTCTCTCCTCATAGCCTTCGTACCAGCAGACAGTCTTCTAGGAAATGATACAGCGACTTATTGCCCTTATCTATTCCTCAGCGCCGAGTCATCGGTATCCACCCTGCTGGAGGCTCGTCACTGCGTCATCATTACTTCCCGGAATCAGGACAGAATTTGGGATTAACGATCGTCTTGTTCCCTTCTGTAAATAGATTGAGCGGCTCATTTCCTATTTACTTATCAGTGCAGATGAGTCGCAGCTCAGGAGGTTTCCAATACGGAGGGCAGAGAGTTTAGAGAGTTTTTTAACCACTTGCCGACCAGCCGCCATCATTGTACTTAAGCAGGTTGGCTTGTTTCCCGCAGGCCGCCATCATTGTACTGCGGCAGCAGTGGCGGCTGGTGCTCAAAATCTTTGGGGGGGCGCAAACAAACGAAAAAAAAACCCCATCAATTGCAGCCTCACTGTGCCCATCAATGGCCGACACTGTGCCCATCAAACAAAGCCATTGTGCCCATCAAACAAAGCCACTGTGCCATAAAATTGTCGCCACTGTGCCGTCAAACGCAGCCACTGTGCCCATCAATTGTTTCCACTGTGCCCATCAATTGTCGCCACTGTGCCATGCCATCAATTGTCGCCACTGTGCCCATCAATTGTCGCAACTTTTCCCTGCCAAATGCAGCCACTGCACCATCAATTGTCGCCACTGCGCCATGCCACTGTGCCATGCCAAACACAGCCACTGTGCCATCAATTGTCGCCACTGTGCCCATCAATTGTCGCCACTGTGCCATCAACTGTCGCCACTGTGCCCATCAATTGTCACCACTGTGCCCATCAATTGTCGTCACTGTGCCATGCCAAACACAGCCACTGTGCCATGCCATTGTCGCAACTGTGCCATACCATTGTCGCCACTGTGCCATGCCAAACACAGCCACTGTGCCATCAATTGTCGCCACATCAATTGTCACCACTGTGCCCATCAATTGTCGCCACTGTGCCATGCCAAACACAGCCACTGTGCCATGCCATTGTCACCACTGTGCCCATCAATTGTCGCCGCCGTGCCATGCCATTGTCGCCACTGTGCCATGCCGAACGCAGCCACTGTGCCCATCAATTGTCACCACTGTGCCCATCAATTGTCATTACTGTGCCATGCCAAACGCAGCCACTGTGCCATGCCATTGTCGCAACTGTGCCATGCCATTGTCGCCACTGTGCCATGCCAAACACAGCCACTGTGCCATCAATTGTCGCCACATCAATGGTCACCACTGAGCCCATCAATTGTCGCCACTGTGCCATGCCAAACGCAGCCACTGTGCCATCAATTGTCGCCACAGCAATTGTTACCACTGTGCCCATCAATTGTCGCCACTGTGCCATGCCAAACGCAGCCACTGTGCCATGCCATTGTCGCCACTGTGCCCATCAAATTGTCGTCACTGTGCCATGTTATTATCGCCACTGTGCCATGCCATTATCGCCACTGTGCCATGCCATTGTCGCCGCTGTGCCATGCCATTGTCGCCACTGTGCCATGCCGAACGCAGCCACTGTGCCATCAATTGTCACCACAGCAATTGTTACCACTGTGCTCATCAATTGTTGCCACTGTGCCATGCCAAACGCAGCCACTGTGCCATGCTATTGTCGCCACTGTGCCCATCAATTGTCGCCACTGTGCCATGCCATTATCGCCACTGTGCCATTGTCGCCGCTGTGCCTAAACAATTGTCACCACTGTGCAATGCCATTATCACCACTGTGCCATACCAAACGCAGCCATTGTGCCATGCCATTGTCACCACTGTGCCCATCAATTGCCGCCAGTTTGCCCCAAAATACAGCCAGATTGAACCTGCCTGGCACTTACCTTTCTCGGTCAGCCATCCTCCTCCACGAGATTGATGTCTTCTCCCACCCTCGATGTCGATTCAGCCAATCAGGTTACCGGTAACCAGATCTGTTTCACGCCAAGCGTAGGAATCAACTTTCAACAGCGTGGACCCCCCCGCCTATTTTGGGCAAACTCATCACCCCTAGCGCCAAAGTCAAAAGCCTAGGGGTCATTTTTGACTCCTTTATGACAATGGACGCACAAATAGGGTCAGTGGTCAGCGGATCTCACCATCTACTGCGCCTACTACGCAGACTCACTCCGTTCATCCCTAAAGAAGACCTAGCGGTCGTGGTGGGAGCAATTGTAAACTCCAGGCTGGATTATGCAAATGCCCTTTACCTCGGCCTCCCCAAGTACCAAATCGCTCGTCTGCAAGTCGTTCAGAATACGGCCGCCAGACTTGTGACTGGGAAAAAACCCTGGGAATCCATCTCACCTTCACTGAGATCCCTTCATTGGCTGCCAGTCAAAGACAGAATTGCTTTTAAAGCTCTCTGTCTTACCCATAGATGTGTCCACGAGAGTGCCCCCCTTTACTTATGCGAATTAATAAAAGCGCATAATCCAAATTGCGTTTTGCGATCCACGAATCAGAACCTGCTCCAGGTTCCGAAAGCCAACTTCAAGTCCAAAGGAGAGAGAAGATTTGCGATCCAAGGTCCCAGACTATGGAACGCTTTACCAACCAGCATTCGGTTGGAGGAGAACCACCTAGCATTTAGGAAAAAGGTCAAGACTTTTCTCTTTTGATATCAAAGGAGACTGGAACAACAAGCGCCCAGAGGCGATTCAGTTCGCATGTGCCGCGCTATATAAGTTTTCATTCATTCATTCATTCATTCATAAACAATGTTACGTTGTATCTCTCTATCTCCTGTCCGAACAATGTTTGTAAACAATGTTACATTGTATCTCCTTATCCCCTGTCTTTTCAATGTCTATAAACAATATTACTTTGTATCCCTCTATCTCCCGCCTGAACAATGTTTAAAAACAAATGTTACTTTGTATCTCTCTATCTCCTGTGAACTTACCCTTTAACCACTTGCCTACCGAGGACGGCATATGACGTCCTCAACTTTGTGCGGTGATATCTGAATGATGGGTGCAGCTACAGGCATCATTCAGATATCACCGCCTTCTGCCGGCGATTCTGTGCATCTGGTGCTTCCCCGCCCCCCCCCCCCCCCCCATGCCATCGGGGGCCTGGAGAAAGAATCGGCCGGCGCTGGCTGGGAAGCATAGAGATGACTGGTGACCAGATGACCAGTCATCTCTATGACCGTCGGAAGCCCGGGCGCGACGTTATGACGTCACGCCTGGTACCGGGAAGTAAACAAAGCTGCAATTGCGGCTGTCAGCGTGAGATCTGTGATTTTTTTTCTCAATCTCATGCTTTCCAGCCTGGAGGAGAGATGTGAGGTCTTATTGACCCCGCCTCTCTCCATAAAGAGGACCTGTCACACACTATTCATATTATAGGAATAAAAGTGATAAAAAAAAAAAAATGTAAAAAAAGTTTAAAAATAAAAAATGTAAGTAAAATAAAAATAAAATTATTATTTTTTTTTTTTAGACGCCCCTGTCCCCAGTAGCTCGCGCTCAGAAGTGATCACGCGTCTAAGTCCCGCCCACATATGTAAACGCTGTTTAAACCCCACATGTGAGGTATCACCGTGTGCGTTAGAGCGTGTGCAACAATTCTAGCACTAGACCTCCTCTGTAACTCGAAAATAGTAACCTGTAAAAAATGTTTAAAGCATCGCCTATGGAGATTTTTAAGTACCGAAGTTTGGCGCCATTCCACGAGTGTTCGCGATTTTAAAGCGTGGCATGTTAGGTATCTATTTACTCGGCGCAACATCATCTTTCACATTATACAACAAAATTGCGCTAACTTCACTGGTTTTTTATTTTTTAATTCATGAAACCGTTTTATTTTCCCAAAAAAAGGCCTTTGAAAAATGATTGTGCAAATACTGTGCGAGAAAAAAAGTTGCAATGACCGCCATTTTATTCCCTAGGGTGTCTGCTAAATATATATATATATATGGTGTTTGGGGGTTCTGAGTAATTTTCTAGGAACATTTTTTTTTATTTTTACATGAAGGAGAGAAGTGCCAAAATAGGCCCGGCTGTCAAGTGGTTAAAAGCCATTAAAGGTTCTGAAATTCTGGTGAAGCTCCATAAATCTTGGCACTTGTATTTATTTAGTTGGATTTGTGTTATTGTTGTTACATTATATTGTTATTTTTATGTCTCAGAAATGATTGAGTTGTTTCCATATACAGAGAATATCGGTTTTTGCACTTTAGCCAAATCCGCCCACCGTATGCAATTCTTCCGGCGCCGCCGAGCGCCATGGCGACCCCTCCGCACACGTCGTCTCCGCCGAGGATTTCAGCTGCTTCCACAAACCGGCTGAGATGTTTGTTTTGGGTAGTGTTGCTCACGAATATTCGCATTGCGAATATTCGCTACGAATATTGCATATTCGAGTATTCGCGAATAACACGAATATCGCGGCGAATATTCGCTATTTCGAATATTCGAATTTTTTCAATTTTTTTTTTAGAACAGATCACATCCTAGAGATCCCCATCGACGTCTAAAAGCATTGCTGGTATGATTAGAGACCTTGGGCCGAGTAGCTGCAGCGCTCATTTTATATTGCCGAAAAATCGCAATGCGATTATTCGGCAATAGCGATATCGCGCGATTATTTTATATTGTATTATATCACGAATATTCTGAGCCAATCAGAGTGCTCCATTCCGCATTTCTCGAAATTTCGCAATTATTTTGTATTGTAATATATCACGAATATTCTGAGCCAATCAGAGTGCTCCATTCCGCATTTCTCGAAATTTCGCAATTATTTTATATTGTAATATATCACGAATATTCTGAGCCAATCAGAGTGCTCCTTCCGCATTTCTCGAATATTCGCAATTATTGTGTATTGTAATATATCACGAATATTCTGAGCCAATCAGAGTGCTCCTTCCGCATTTCTCGAATATTCGCAATTATTTTATATTGTAATATATCACGAATATTCTGAGCCAATCAGAGTGCTCCTTCCGCATTTGCCGAATATTCGCAATTATTGTGTATTGTAATATATCACGAATATTCTGAGCCAATCAGAGTGCTCCTTCCGCATTTCTCGAATATTCGCAATTATTTTGTATTGTAATATATCACGAATATTCTGAGCCAATCAGAGTGCTCCTTCCGCATTTGCCGAATATTCGCAATTATTGTGTATTGTAATATATCACGAATATTCTGAGCCAATCAGAGTGCTCCTTCCGCATTTCTCGAATATTCGCAATTATTTTGTATTGTAATATATCACGAATATTCTGAGCCAATCAGAGTGCTCCATTCCGCATTTCTCGAATATTCGCAATTATTTTGTATTGTAATATATCACGAATATTCTGAGCCAATCAGAGTGCTCCATTCCGCATTTCTCGAAAAATCGCAATAGCGAAAAATCGCAATAGCGAAAAATCGCAATAGCGAAAATTCGCAATAATTTAATTTCCAAAAAATATCACGAATATTCGTATTTAGCGAATATTTCTCGAATATTCGACTATATATTCGAGATATATCGCGAAATCGAATATGGCATATTCTGCTCAACACTAGTTTTGGGTGGAGAAGACCCCACCGCCCTCTAATCACCCCCAAGGAAAACAAGCGATAAGAACGCCCCGCGCCACCTTCCTGTGTCTCCGGGAGGATCGCAGAACTGCGCTGTGTTTATTATTGTCACACAGAACATGCATGTGTCCCGGGGGATCGTATAACGCGCATTATCGCAGCCTGCGCCCCGGGACATACCCTGAGGACCAACCTATCTGAGTGTAGAGATCATTTTTACTTGTATGTGTGAGTAAACGCAGTCAGCACCACTGCTTTTCAGAGAGGAGATACAAAGTAACATTGTTTATAAACATTGATCAGACAGGAGATAGAGAGATACAAAGTAATCTCTATGCAAATACAGCCTGCTTAAGAACCTCCCAAAAATCCGCCCACTGTTTGCATCAGGACTGAGGGCTCTTGAGATGAGAGGAGTACTGAGTACAGGGTGCTGCACTCTGCTGGCTCCTCCCACCAGTCATGCTCTGCCTGCATTGCATAGAGGAGCACTGAGACTGAATGAGGACATTGGGCCAGATTCACAGAGCGATTACGCCGGCGTAACAGGAGATGCGCGGCGTAAGTCTAAATGTGCGCATGCGTTTCGATACTCCGCATCCCCAAAACGAGATACGCAAGAAATCTACTTTTTTTTGTCCAGCGTAATTTCGTTAGACAGGCACATCCGTCCACGCAAAACTGCGCTAGACACACCATTGATTTGCTATTCAAATATGCTAATGAGGGAGTTACGGGGATCCACAAAAGAACGTTGGTGCAGCGCAGGCTACGCAGTGTGCGCAACAGCAAAATGTCCTGTCTAAAATTAGACCATATAAAAGGTGGTCTAAAATTAGACAATTCGTCTATATGTCAGAGAAAGCAACACTGTTAGTGAGGAGCTGAGCAGTCACACTTGCTGCCCAACAAACTGTATGCCAACATGCCAGTGGCATCCGTGCTCATAGCTATACTACTGACTTTAGATGAGCAAAGAAGGAGGAGGGCACGGAGGAGGGCACGGAGGAGGGCACGGGAGAGGTTTTTTTTTTTTTTTTCCAAAACCTTTTTCTTTGCTTTAAGAAACATTTTTACAAAAAATATACATACATATATACATCAATACATAACATACATACAAATTACAAACACGGTCTCACTATCTTTCAATAGCCCTTTAAAACCTTGATGGATATAATAATCTAATCTGATACAAGCCCCTCACTCTTCACTTGATATATCACACACGCATAGACATCTTTGGCATGAGAGATTCTGAGGTGTCTCGCATCTTCAGATTCACCCCTCATGCCATCCTGGAATTAACCACAACCCTGCAGGAGCCCAACACATGACACCACCCATGACACCCATGACAGCTACATATACAATCCTAGCCCCATCCCCACAGATTTCAAACAGAACTTGTATGGGGACAGCTGGCTGGTTGGTGAGTGACATGGGTGGCAGGCATGACTGCCCCCCCCCATGATGCACACATCACAAGGGGCACATGCATTACTAACATCCTCCTGTCTTTTCCCTTCAGGGTGACTCTGCATATGCACTGGGACCCCATCTCATGACTCCTATACGGAACCCCCCTAACCAAGGCTACCCCGTCTTCTGAGGGAAGAGCAGAGACACATCACATCCTCATCACATTGGATTGGCACCAGTCCACCATGCAGGACTTGTGAGCAGCAACGCCACGCCAAGGCTCCAATTATGTCACTGTACATTCATACACCATTCACACGGACCTGGGGATCACTTCTCCACCACAAATGAGGGTGACCCCTTTTCCCGCAGGAATGTCACCCCCACATTCCAAAATCATACACAAACAGAACCAAAAAAAAATTGACGAGCAAAAATATAATTTAAACAAAATAACAACAAAGAAAACACATAAAAGACAAAAATCACTCTGCAAAACAGTCCCCAAATATCTCAAAGACACGTCACAAACAAACAAACGCTAAAAAACAACAGAACAAAAGCACCTTGCTGTATAGGGAGGGATACAAAGGGATGTGCTTTTGCAAAGGAAGTGCGTTTGTGTCTGTCTATTTATGCTGTCTGCGTAGTTCACTAAGTTGCCCGGGTCCACTTCCAATTTCACTGATTGCGCCGTTCCCGAGTTGTGAGCATGCGCACAGAGGTGCTGACCATGGTCTGCTTCAAGCGCGCATGCGCGAGCCGGCCGGCCCTTCATTTGCATTAGGTCACGGCTCATTTCAATGTAACACGCCCACATCCTTCCCAATTTGTAATACTCCGCCTTACGCCTCTGAAATAACGTTACGCATGCGCAATTTTGTGCGTAAAAGCGACGAGAATAGGGTGATTGCGCGGCTACATTGCGCAAGTCTAACGTAAAGGCGGTGCGCTACGCCGGTCCAATAATGCGCAGATGTACCTGAATCTGGCCCAAAGTCTTCATACTTCATACATTATTATTATTTTTATTATTATTGTTGTTGTTACTATTAATACTATTATTATTATTGTTATTAATATAATAATAATAATTATTATTATTATTAATAATAATTATTATTAATAATACTATTATTAGTAGTACTATTATTATTACTGTTAATATTATTAATAATACTATTATTATTATTATTATTGTTGTTGTTATTATTATTATCGTTATTTATACTATTATTCCTTTTATTATTATTATTATTATTAATACTATTATTGTTGTTGTTATTATTATGAATAATAATACTAATATTATTATTGTTATCGTTATTGTTTTTTATTTTTGCTCGTCAATTTTTTTTTGGTTCTGTTTGTGTATGATTTTGGAATGTAGGGGTGATATTCCTGTGGGAAAAGGGGTGTCACCCTCATTTGTGGTGGAGAAGGGATCCCCAGGTCTGTGTGAATGGTGTATGAATGTACAGTGACATAATTGGAGCCTTGACGTGGCGTTACTGCTCACCAGTCCTGCATGGTGGACTGGTGCCAATCCAATGTGATGAGGATGTGGGGTGTGTGTGCTAGGGACCACAGTGGTGTGCATGCATGCATTCTCATTGTGCCATGATTAATGTGTGTGTTTAACGTGCAAAGATGCATAATGTGAGCTGGCATGAGATGGGGTCATGAGATGGGGTCCCAGTGCATATGCAGAGTCACCTTGAAGGGAAAAGACAGGAGGATGTTAGTAGTGCATGTGCCCCTTGTGATGTGTGCATCATGAGGGGGGACAGTCATGCCTGCCACCCATGTCACTCACCAACCAGCCAGCTGTCCCCATACATGTTCTGTTCGCAATCTGTGGGGATGGGGCTCTGATTGTATATGTAGCTGTCATGGGTAGTGCCATGTGTTGGGCTGGTGATGTCCTCCTGCAGGGTTGTGGTTAATTCCATGATGACATGAGGGGTGAATCTGAAGATGCGAGACACCTCAGAATCACTCATGCCATAGATGTCTATGCGTGTGTGATATATCAAGTGAAGAGTGAGGGGCTTGTATCAGATAAGAATATTGTATTAGATTAGATTAAATGGTAAAGTTTATATAACCAAAAAAAAAGTTAAAAAAAAAAAAAAAATCCCGTGCCCTCCTCAGTGCCCTCCTCAGTGCCCTCCTCCTTCTTTGCTCATCTAAAGTCAGTAGTATAGCTATGCGCGACGATGCCCCTGGCATGTTGGCATACAGATTGTTGTGCAGCAAGTGTGACTGCTCAGCTCCTCACTAACAGTGTTGCTTTCTCTGACATGTAGACGAATTGTCTAATTTTAGACCACCTTTTATATGGTCTAATTTTAGACAGGACGTGCAGCTGTTGCGCACAGCGCGTAGCCTGCGCTGCACCAACGTTCTTTTGTGGATCCTCGTAAGCATATTTGTCTAGCAAATCAATGGTTTGTCTAGCGCAGTTTTGCCCGGACGGATGCGAAATTACGCTGGACAAAAAAAATTAGATTTCTTGCGTATCTCGTTTTGGGGATGCCATGCATCGAAACGCACGCGCACAATTAGACTTACGCCGCGCATCTCCTGTTACGCCGGCGTAATCGCTCAGTGAATCTGGCCCTTTGTTTTAAAATCTCCTTAGCGTGCTGATGTGGGGGGGGGGGGGGGCTGGTCCAAGGAATTGATGGGCATCAAGTGGCTGTGTTTGAGGGGCACAGTGGCTGATTTTGATGTCACAGTGGCGGCAATTGATGGGCACAGTGGCGGCAATTGATGGACACAGTAGCTATGTTTGATGGGCACAGTGGCTGCAATTGATGGGGTTTTTTTTTCAGTTTGTTTGCGCCCCCCCAAAAAAAATTGAGCACCAGCCGCCACTGAATGTAAAGAAAATAAAGGGGTCTAGTTATATGCTGTATTTGCTGATTGGTATGTTGGTAGGTAGGTGGGTGCGCGACAGTGGGGGGAGGGGGTGGGGCAGAAGAAGGATAATACATTAAACATTAGCTTTAATGAAAATGTACCCAAAGACATAATAGTAAAAACATTATAAAAAAAAAAAAAAAAAAATTCTATAAAATATTCTCAGCCTGCAGAAAGTCTTCATTGAGGATCAATGTGCAGTAACAGGTCATGCAGATCTGTTCTTCATAAGCTATAAATGAAGGGGGAGGGGCGCTCAGGCTGGGCCCCCTGACCCCGGGGGCCATGTTGCAGTTGCACCCTCTGCACCTCCCGTTCCTCCAATGTGAATCCTATAAAGAGCCGGCTGCCCCCGGGCTGCTGTAAAATTAATCAGGACACATAAAAGGGTTTAATGCTTACCAGCCATGCTGTGACCCCGGACAAGCATCAAAAGCTTTATTTACAACAGGAGAGGGGGGAGGGGCACAAAAGGAGGGACGTGGGGCGAATGGCGCAGATTGCGTTACTAAAAGCCTGGATGGGCGATCGTTTTCTAATAAGCGGATGATTGGCGGACTCAGACATATGGTTGGAATAGGAGATGATGCGTCCTTCCAAAGGATTACTAATGCAGAATTACACTAATCACTTCCAAACTCCCCTCCCCCGAATATTGGCGCAATGTATGGAAAGAATTTTCAGCGTTTAGTCACAAAACACAAAAAAAAACGTGAGTCATCCGGATTGTTGAGGTGAGTAACGAAGCAAAGAACAGGCGTGTGACCTTCGCACTACTTGGCGTTCTTCTATTCACCAAAATCGCAGCAGAGCGAAAGACGGATTCTAATTATCCTTTAATCTATAAAATACGACAAGAAGGACATGTGAAGAGACTCTATACAATAACAATAAACGTGTAAGTGGCGGTAATAAGAGCGCGACGGGCGCAACTCTGGGCTTCTTTTTTCATCTGAAGTCTAACCTGTCTCGATTTTGGCTTCCTTGATTCCTCCTTCTGCCCCACCACCCTCCCCCCACTGCCGCGCACCCACCTACCTACCAACATATCTATCAGCAAATACAGAATATAACTAAACCCATTTTATTTTCTTTACATACAGTGGCGGCTGGTGCTCAAAAATTTGGGGGGGGCACAAACAAACTAAAAACAAAACAAAAAAAACATCAATTGCAGCCACTGTGCCCGTCAAACGTAGCTACTGTGCCCATCAATTGCCACCACTGTGCCATCGAACGCAGCTACTGTACCCATCATCAATTGCTGCCAGTGTGCTCATCAATTGCCGCTACTGTGCACATCAATTGCTGCCACTGTGCCCATCAATTGCTTACACTGTGACCATCAATTGCTGCCAGTGTGCCCATCAACTGCTGCTACTGTGCCTATCAATTGTTGACACTGTGCCCATCAATTGCTAACACTGTGCCCATCAATTGCTGCCACTGTACCCATCAATTGCTTACACTGTGACCATCAATTGCCGCCAGTGTGGTCATCAATTGCCGCCAGTGTGCCCATCAATTGCCGCTACTGTGCCCATCAATTGCTGCCAGTTTGCCCATCAATTGCTACCAATGTGCCCATCAATTGCCGCTACTGTGCCCATCAATTGCCGCTACTGTGCCCATCAATTGCTGCCAGTGTGCCCATCAATTGCTAACAATGTGCCCATCAATTGCCGCTACTGTGCCCATCAATTGCTGCCAGTGTGCCCATCAATTGCTTCCAATGTGGCCATCAATTGCCGCTACCGTGCCAATTAATATTATTATTATTATTGTAATTAATAAGTGTTAATCATTTTTATTATTATTTATTTTCCATTCAGTTATTTTTACGCCATTCGGTGCAGCTGTATTATCTGAGCCCAGGCCAGTGTGTTGATGTTCCATCTAATTATTATTATTATTGTTATTATTATTACTAATAATAATAAATAATAACTTGTATCAATTACATTTCAATTTGCAAACTTTGTACTTTTTTTAAATGATACATTTAAATGCTGTTCATGATACTTTTTTTTTTTTTTTACTAATAGCTCATTGGTCGGGTCTCAGCAGATTTTCTCTCCCCTTTCTTCCAGTCCAGGTAGTCTTGATGTCATGTAGTCCTGATAATAATGGTCCTTCAAAGGCTCTGTAATACTTATATTAATAACTATTATTGTTATTAGTATTCAAAAAAAGTCAACAATAATAATATTAATAATTATACAAATAATAATGCATTTTTATATTTTTTATTATCATTATCAATATTATTATTATTATTAGAATTAGGAGTAATAATAGTAAAAAAAAAAAAAAACATTATTATTTTGTTATTAATAAGTGTTAATAATTGTTATTTCCATTCAATTATTTTTACGCCATTTTACGCCATTCGGTGCAGCTGTATTATGTTCATGTACCATTATTATTATTATTATTATTAATAATATTAATAAATAATAACTTGTATCAATTACATTTACATTTGCAAACGTTGTACTTTTTCTAAATGATACATTTAAATGCCATTCATGATACTTTTAATTATTATTTTTTTTTTACTAATAGCTCATTGGTTGGGTCTCATCAGATTTTCTCTCTCCTTTCTTCCAGTCCAGGTCCAGGTAGTCTTGATTAAAGTTAGAATTAATAATAGTAAAAAAAAAAAAAAAAAAATCATTATTATTTTGTTATTAATACGTGTTAATAATTGTTATTATTATTTTTTTTCCATTCAATTATTTTTACGCCATTCAGTGCAGCTGTATTATCTGAGCCCAGGCCAGTGTGTTGATGTCTCATCTTATTATTATTATTATTATTATTATTATTATTAATAATAAATAATAACTTGTATCAATTACATTTACATTTGCAAACTTTGTATTTTTTTTAAATGATACATTTAAATGCCGTTCATGATACTTTTATTTTTTTTATTTTTTTTTAACTAATAGCTCATTGGTTGGGTCTCACCAGATTTTCTCTCTCCTTTCTTCTAGTCCAGGTAGTCTTGATGTCATGTAGTCCTGTTCAGGGCCGTCTAAATAGCATCATGGGCCCCTGGGCAAAGTAATGCTCTGGGGCCCCTACAATGATGACAGTGCAGGTAAACAGACATCAAGTAGGTAGGAGGCAGACTGCCTCCCCTGTGTATCTATCACTGCCATCACTGTCAGTGGCATCATGGGGCCCCCAATTTCGGGGCAGCGTGGGCTCAAGGACCAGCTGCTTTGGGGAAAGTGCAGGGCCCCCCATGCAGCTGGGGCCCCTGGGCAGTGCCCAGGTGTGCCCTCTCATTAAGACAGCCCTGGTCCTGATAATAATGGTCCTTCACAGGCTCTGTAATCTCCGGCTCTGGTAAAAGGAAATGGATTTGGTCTACAGTTGCATTTTATGAATGACAGTCCCGGTGATGGTTGTCAATGCAGGTGGTCCAAAATGTTTACTCCTCCATGGAGCCCGAGACCCGCAGGAATTGCAATGAAATAGTAAGAAAACAAACTGACAGCTCTCAGTCCGCAGAGAAAAGCGAAAAACAGCAAATGAGCGGGTAATGAGTTTAGAGCAGCCCGTCTACACGGCGTGCCATCCACGCCCCATTCACAGCCAGGCATGAGCTCTTCTAAAGAGGCATTGACTTCCCTGAGCAGTCTCCTGGCATTGGGAGACAGGACAGGAAAGGTGGACCCGGCGGTGGAGCACAATGCTGTGGCTTTCTAGGTAAAGTCACTGGACGGCTCTGGACATACTTAAAATAGCGCTGTTTATTTAAAATGGAGGCATCGTTTATATGATAGATTTTATGGCTCGCAAAAAGCGAACAGCAATGGTGACTTTACAGCGCAATAGGGAGGACTGGATGCAAGTTTATCACTGAAGGAACTATTCCTCTAGTTGTGTGATGTAGTCTTCCCTGCTGTTCTGAACAAGCCTGGATGATCGTAAAAATGGAGGCTGTTTAATAATATGTTTATTTTTTTAAATAATAATACATTTTTATTAGGTTCAAAAGATACAAAGAGGAAACATGTGATCACTTTCGGCACTCATCGATACGTCACCATGCAGCCCATGCTACACAAGTTTTCTGTACAGTAATCAAGCCAATGGTTCTCAACTGCCAGGCTGTGGCCTCCCTCCTCCTGAACCTCCAGCCAGCTGTAGTTTTCCCAACTTGCCACAGTGCCCCCCAACCTCCCATTGTAGTCTGCAGTGACCCCAGGCCACCCCTCAAACTCCACAGTGCTTCCGAAACCTTCCACAGTGTCACCCAGCCGCCCTGCAGTGCCACCTAGATTACTGCAGTGCTTCCAGTCCCCCATAATGCTCCAACAGAGTCCCACAGTGCCCCCCCAACCTCCTAAAGTGCCATCCAGTCTTCCATAGTGCCCCAAATAAAGCTCCTAAACACTTGGAGAGATTTCCAGCCCTTCCAGGGTTCCCAGCCTCTATAGTTGCCCCCAGATCCCTCCAGAAAGATCATGTTCTACAAGGCTATCAAGTCTGCTCCAGAGTCTCCAAACCCCCTAAAGAAGTCCCATCCCCACACAGTGCCACCTAGATTTCTGCAGTGCTTCCAGTCCCTTATAATGCCCCCAACCTCCAACACAGTCCCACAGTGTCCCCCAACTCCTAAAGTGCTCTTCAGTCTTCCACAGTGCCAAACGCAAAGCTTCCAGACAATTGGAGAGATCCCCAACCCCCTCCAGCAATCCTAGCCTCTACAGTTTCCCCCAGACCCCCTCAGAAAGATCATGTTCTACAAGATCATCAAGTCTGCCCCAGAGTCTCCAAACCCCTAAAGGAGCCCCATCCCCCCCACAGTGCCACCAGCCCCCTGCAGTGCGGCCTAGATTTCTGCAGTGCTTCCAGTCCCCTATAATGTCCCCAACCTCCAAAAGAGTCCCAAGGTGCCCCCCAACCTCCTAAAGTGTCCCCCAGTCTTCCACTGTGCCAAAAGCAAAGCTCCTAGACACTTGGAAAAAACCCACAGCCCCCTCCAGGGATCCCAGCCTCTAAAGTTGCCCCCAGAGCCCTCCAGAAAGATCATGTTCTACAAGACCATCAAGTCTGCCCCAGAATCTCCAAACCCCCTAAACGAGCCCCTTTCCCTCCACAGTGCCACCCAGTCCCCTGCAGTGCCACCTAGATTTCTGCAGTGCTTCCAGTCCCTTATAATGCCCCCAACCTCCAACACAGTCCCACAGTGTCCCCCAACCTCCTAAAGTGCTCTTTAGTCTTCCACAGTGCCAAACGCAAAGCTTCCAGACAATTGGAGAGATCCCCAACCCCCTCCAGCGATCCTAGCCTCTACAGTTTCCTCCAGAGCCCTCCAGAAAGATCATGTTCTACAAGATCATCGAGTCTGCCCCAGAGTCTCCAAACCCCTAAAGGAGCCCCATCCCCCACAGTGCCACCAGCCCCCTGCAGTGCCGCCTAGATTTCTGCAGTGCTTCCAGTCCCCTATAATGCCCCCAACCTCCAACAGAGTCCCAAGGTGCCCCCCAACCTCCTAAACTGCCCCCCAGTCTTCCACCGTTACAAAAGCAAAGCTTCCAGACACCTGAAGAAATTCCCAGCCCCCTCCAGGGATCCCAGCCTCTACAGTTGCCCTCAGAGCCCTGCAGAAAGATCATGTTCTACAAGACCATCAAGTTTGCCCAGAGTTTCCAAACCCACTAAAGGAGCCCCTTCCCCCCACAGTGCCACCCAGTGCCGTCTACATTTTTTGCAGTGCTTCCAGTCGCCTATAATGCCCCCCACCTCCAACAGAGTCTGACAGTGCTCCCCAACCTGCTAAAGAGCCCTCCAGTCTTTCACAGTGCCCCAAGCAAGGCTCCCAGACACTTGGAGAGATCCCCAGCCCCAACAGTTGCCCCCAGATCCCTCAAGAAGGCTTATGCCCTACAAAGCCAGTATGGTGAGCCCAGGTAGAGGGAAATCATGGAAAGGTGAGATATTTTAAAACAAGTTTGTTCATAAACATAAACCTAGGTACTCCATAGGAGATTGTAGTGTGATGGTCTAGTGTGATGTGAAGATACAGTAGGCTGTCAGTTTTTCCGTTCTCATTCAATGGCAGTCAGTGAGTCAGCCTAGTTGGCTGCCTGAGCAACAATCCAAACCAACTAAATTCCATCTTTTATGGTACAATATTTTGTCCAGTATTCTCGCCCGTTACTATCAGCATTCAAACTCTAATGAAGGGGAGTGTTGAGCCCCTGAAATGCATTGTTTTTTTCTTGTGACTTTCCGTAATGCGAAATAAAGATTTACTGGTCTTCCACTACACCTTTGTCAGTGCTATTTATCTTCCATGGTCCATCGACACTTCGGCTTCTATGGTTTGCATCCAATCAGAGCAGTGCACCCCTTGAAACAAGCCATGGCCAATCAGAGCTTCGTCTTCTGACTGACCACATTCAAGCCAGCGGGGGTCTTCTGTCTCTGTAAGCCAGCAGTCAATCAGATGGCACCCTTCTCCTCTTCCTCTTCGCTGCCCAAGCAATGCTATTACTAGCTAGCTGCCATGCCCCTGGTAAGCCTTCCTGCTGTCCAATCTGCAACCTTGTCCATAAATTCCTGTGTACTGATCTCTGGCATGTTACTGGTAATCTATGTCTGCTGCCTGCCACAACCTCTGGAGTATTTATGGTAATCCATGCCTGCCGCCTGCCTTGACCTCTGACTTGTTCTTTGTTTTTATGTCTGCTGCCTGCTCTGATCTCTATCATGTTCCTGGTAATCTGTGTCTGCTGCCTGCCCTGACCTCTGACTTGTTGTTTGTTTTTATGTCTGCTGCCTGCCCCTGACCTCTGGCATGTTCCTCGAGATTTATGTCTGCTGTCTGCCCTGACCTCTATCATGTTCCTGGTAATCTGTGTCTGCTGCCTGCCCTGACCTCTATTATGTTTCTGGTAACCCATGTCTGCCACCTGCCCTGACCTCTGACCTGTTCCTGGTATTTCATGTCTTTAGACTGCCCTGACCTCTGGCATGTTCTTAGAAATCTGTGTCTGCTGCCTTCCCTGACCTCTGACGTGTTCCTGGTATTTCATGTCTTTAGACTGCCCTGACCTCTGGCATGTTCCTGGAAATCTGTGTCTGCTGCCTGCCCTGACCTCTGGTATGTTCCTGCAGATTTATGTCTGTTGCCTTCCCTAACCTCTGACGTGTTCCTGGTATTTCATGTCTTTAGACTGCCCTGACTTCTGGCATGTTCCTGGTAATCTGTGCCTGCTGCTTTCCCTGACCTCTGGCATGTTCCTGGAGATTTATGTCTGCTGCCTGCCCTGACCTCTATCATGTTCCTGGTAATCTGTGTCTGCTGCCTGCCCTGACCTCTATCATGTTTCTGGTAATCCATGTCTGCCACCTGCCCTGACCTCTGACATGTTCCTGGTATTTAATGTCTTCAGACTATCCTGACCTCTGGCATGTTCCCTTGCAATCTGTGTCTGCTGCCTTCCCCAACCTCTGGACTGTTCCTGGTGTTCCCCTGTTGCTCTCATAAGGAGGTCCCAGGTGAATACAGGGTGGCTTTTAGATTCCACGTCCCGGGGGATCATACATCACCTGCTATCATGTGGACTCTGCCTCATACTTTAGTGACTCCTGATTCCACGCCCAGGTCCCATCTGTTCCAGTGTGATCCAAGTCCAGTATCTAAGTCCTTCCTTCTCCAGCATGGTTACCCGTCCTCAGTGTTAGTTCCCAGGTCTAACCTGCTCCATGGTGCTCTGCTTTACCATGAACCAACTACAGTGGAACCTTGGATTACGAGTATTATCCATTTCAGGAGAATGCAATGTAATCCAAAGTACTCGCATATCAAAGCGAGTTTTCCCATTGAAGTCAATGGAAATTAAAATATTCCGTTCCGCATTGACTTCAATGGCATGCCATACCGCATGCGGCCAGAGATGGGGGCGCCGGAGAGCCTTGTAAAAACTAGCCTGCACATGGGTGAAAGGGCACTGAGCAGGGGCGGACTGACCATTTGGGCACTCGGGCACTGCCCGAGGGCCCCATGCCACTAGGGAGGCCCCAATCTCAGTAAAACCAGGAAAAGTAGGTAAAAATCTGTGTTTTAAAAAAAAATCCGAAGATTATAGCTGACCCTCCTCTGAAGTACCTTTTCAGTGTGTGTGTATGTGTATTCTGTGTGTATGTATACTATGTGTGGATATTGTGTGTCTGTGTGTGTGTATACTGTGTATGTATACTGCATGTGTGTATACTGTGTGTGTGTATACTGTGTATGTATACTGTATGTGTGTGTGTGTATACTGTGTGTGTGTATACTGTGTATGTATACTGTATGTGTGTGTGTGTGTGTGTGTATACTGTGTGTGTGTATACTGTGTATGTATACTGTATGTGTGTGTATACTGTGTGTGTGTATACTGTGTGGCCCCATAATCTATTGCCCAGGGACCCCATAATCTCCCATTGCCTGGGGGTCCCATAATCTCCTATTGCCCTGGGGTCCCATAATCTCCTATTGTCCGAGGGCCCCATGATCTATTGCTCGGAGGCCCCAAAATCTCCTATTGCCCGGGGGGCCCCATAATCTCCTATTGCCTGAGGGCCCCATGATCTCCTATTGCCCGGGTCCCCATAATCTCCTATTGCCAGAGGGCCCCATAATCTATTGCCCGGGGGCCCCATAATCTCCTATTGCCCGAGGGCCCCATAATCTCCTATTGCCCGAGGGCCCCATGATCTCCTATTGCCCGAGGGCCCCATGATCTCCTATTGCCTGAGGGCCCCATGAGTTGTCAGTCCGCCCCTGGCACTGAGTCTTATCCATCCTGTTTTGGGTTTTAGTGCTCTACCAACACACCTATTGTCGGTACATATTTTTCCCATCACTTCTATATTACGAACAATAGGAACCTCATTTTCATCCACCCTTTCCTCCTCATCCCAACTTTCCGTGTCAAAGGGATTTCTAAATTCAGAACTCTTCCGCGTGTCATCCGAGGTGAACACAAATATCGCGGGCGGGACGCCTATTTACAGAAGTGGAAGTTTCTCGACAACAAGCAGCACAATCTTATCAGCGCAGCCTTGTGTATCAGAGGGGCCCGAGGAGGAGAGAACGCCCATCTCTAAACAAAAACATTCCGCCTAGAAATGGAAGCCAAGGTTTAGGATTGTGATGGTCCCGGGAGTGAGGCGGGGAAAAAAAAAAAGGGAGTGTGCGCTGGGAATGGAAGGAAGGCGATTATCCTACACGGATAAAGGGAACCTGTCAGGATTGAGATATGGAAGGCACCACTGCCAAATCACTTTTAAAAAGGGACCTCAAAGTTTGTAAGAGTAAATTCCTGATATCAGACACGTGCAAAAGGAAAAAATTTGTTTCGTTTCGTTTTAATTCGTTATTTAATTAATTTAGTTAAGTTAGATTTGTTAAATTCGTTTTTGGAATTTGATCGTTTTCGTCCGAATTCGAAAGAAACCGGTCGAATTCGAAAACATTTCTACCGGATTCGAAAATATTTTAACAGAATTCAATAATATTTCATCCGCTATCGTTAATGTTTTAACCAAATTCGATGATATTTCAACCGGATTGGAAATTATTTCAACCGGATTTGATTGTATGTATTTGTATTTGTATTATTGTATTTGATTACATTCTATTAAATTATATTCTGTTCTTTACTATTCTTTGATTTTCATTCTATTGTTTTATTATTTTATATTCTATTTTATTGTATTCTTTTTTAGAAATCGATTTATATTTTTTAGATTTTGGTTCAAATTTGCTTTCAATTTTCATTCGAATTTGTTTTCTTTTTATTTTTTTTATCATTTTTTTATTTATTTTTTTAAGTGTATTTTTTGTGCGTGAACTCGAGAGAGAGAGGAGCCGGACTGCAGGAGTTGGGAGTAGGCAATCTGCCATCCTTCTCCATGCCCCCAGGTGGCAATGGCGGGTGTGAGGGGGGGCCTCCCACTCACCCCGCCCTACCTGCTCCACTTGGGAGCCCAACTGGGACCCAACGAGACCCCAACGGGGCAGAGGGACTCCCCCTATGAGGGAGCGAGGAGGTCTAGCCCACCCAGCCAGCCCCGTAGGTCCTTCGCCTCTCTTTTTTTCTAGGAGACCGCATGGCCAAAGTGCGTGTGTGTTAAACCAATTTCGTGTGCGTGCAAGTGTGGTGGTGGTTTTTGTGGGGGGGGGGTGGGCATACTAAGCACAGGCGTACCTTGCATAGCAAGGGCTGAGACCACCAAACTCAATTCACATGTAGCCGAGGCCGGGATCCGAACCCTTGGTCGAATTTGTTTTCGATTCGAATAGAATTTGTTTTCGAATTCGGTTCGATTTTTTTTTCCGAATTCGAATTTCGTTCGCGTTTTTTCGAACTTGTTTAAATTCGTTAATTTTGTCATTTGGAAATTCGGATGCATCCGAATTTCCGAATAATGAAAAATTTGTCCGAATTCGAACTCGTAACGAAACAAAATGCACATGTCTACCTGATATCACAATAGGCAAGAACATTTTTTTATCACTATCATTTTATTATTATAAAGACATCCTGGAGCTCCAGTCCAGTGATTACGCCTAGGCTGAGGTGATGTCATTTGCAGTCCAAGGACCACGGCTATGGAACGCTCTACCAACAGACATCCGCATGGAAGAAAACCATCGGGTCTTCAGGAAGAAGTTCAAGACCCGCCTCTTCTGAAGGATTAGGACGCCGCCGCATGGAAAGCTCCTTGAGGCGATTTAGTTTGCATGTGTAGCGCTATACAAGTTATTCACTCACTCAGTCTGCTGCAGGCAGGAGGAAGAAAGAAAGCAGAAAGACAGCCAAGCAAAATGGCATTTTCATTAGCAGAGCTCAGCAACGGCAGCGACCTTAATTCCCCCAACTGGACTAGAGATGTGCATGACGGAAAAATGTATTTCGATTCAGATTTATTTATTACCGTATATACTCGAGTATAATCCGACCCGAATATAAGCCGAGGCACCTAATTTTACCACAAAAAAAATGGGAAAACGTATTGACTCGAGTATAAGCCTAGGGTGTCCATCTGCATGCCTCACTTTGCCTCACTGTATCCATGTGCATGCCTCACTGTGCCCACGTGCATGTCTCACTGTGCCAAACTGTGTCCATGCCTCACTGTGCCCATGCCTTACTGTGCCTCACTGTGCCCATGCTTCACTGTGTCCATGTGTATGTCTCGCTGTGTCCATGCCTCACTGTGTCCATGCCTCACTGTGTCCATGCCTCACTGTGTCCATGCCTTACTGTGCCTCACTGTGCCCATGCCTCACTGTGCCCATGCTTCACTGTGTCCATGTGTATGTCTCGCTGTGTCCATGCCTCACTGTGTCAATGCCTCACTGTGCCCACGTGCATGTCTCACTGTGCCAAACTGTGTCCATGCCTCACTGTGCCTCACTATGTCCATGCCTCACTGTGCCCATGCCTTACTGTGCCTCACTGTGCCCATGCCTCACTGTGCCCATGCCTCACTGTGCCCATGTGCATGTCTCACTGTGCCAAACTGTGTCCATGCCTCACTGTGCCCATGCCTTACTGTGCCTCACTGTGCCCATGCCTCACTGTGCCCATGCTTCACTGTGTCCATGTGTATGTCTCGCTGTGTCCATGCCTCACTGTGTCCATGCCTCACTGTGCCCACGTGCATGTCTTACTGTGCCAAACTGTGTCCATGCCTCACTGTGCCTCACTATGTCCATGCCTCATTGTGCCCATGCCTTACTGTGCCTCGCTGTGCCCATGCCTTACTGTGCCCATGTGCATGTCTCACTGTGCCAAAATGTGTCCATGCCCCACTGTGCCTCACTATGTCCATGCCTCACTGTGCCCATGCCTTACTGTGCCTCACTGTGCCCATGCCTCACTGTGCCCATGCTTCACTGTGTCCATGTGTATGTCTCACTGTGTCCATGCCTCACTGTGTCCATGCCTCACTGTGTCCATGCATGGAATAAGAAAGACAGTTTACCGCTCAGAGGTCCCAGGGAACTGCAAGGTGGAGTCCAAACACCTGGGTGCCGGCACTGCAATAATATGCAAAAATATGTAGAGAAAAACCGGGACGGCCGCACTCCAAAAAAATGGTTCCTTTTAATAAAACTGGTCACAACATGAACATATCACAGCAAAAAATCAGAAGAAGGACTGACGCGTTTCACACTATCAGACAGTGCTTATTCATGTGTCCATGCCTCACTGTGCCCATGCCTCACTGTGTCCATGCTTCACTGTGTCCATGCCTCACTGTGCCCATGCCTCACTGTGTCTATGTGCATGCCTCACTGTGTCCATGCTTCACTGTGTCCATGCCTCACTGTGCCCATGACTAGACTTACGTTTTAACATGGGAGTTTCCCCACATTCACCGGAGAAATTACCATTTAACATGGCAGTCTAAGGAAGGGGTGCCTGGCTTTGAAAAATTGGTGCTCCCGGCCGTAGGTCCCCCAGACAATAAACTTTGCACACTTATAGAGGAGTAAAATTTGTGCCAAGTTCCGGGTCCAGGGGACCTACGACCGGCTGGTACTTTGTCCCCAAAATCACGGGAGAAATTACCGTTTAACATGGGAGTCTATGGAAGGAGTGGCCCGGCTTTGAAAATCGGTGCTCCTCGGCCATAGGTCCCCCGGACAACAAACTTTGCACACTTGTAGAGGAAGAGTGGGGCTACATGTGTGTGCCAAGTGGGGTCGAGGGGACCTACGGCCGGCCGGTACCGGGTCCCCAAAGTCCGGGAGATCAGGCACAAAAATGAATTGAATAAAAAAAAAAAAAAAAAAACATTTGGAAATTGGAAAACTATTCAAAATCGAAATCTTTTCGAATGTGAAAATTGTATATATTTATATATATTTTATATTCTATTCCTTTATAATTGAAAAACTTTTCAATTTAAAATGTTTTCAAATTCGATAACTTCAAATAAAAAAAAAATGTAATTCGAATTTAAAAACTATTTAGAAAAATTTGCGAAAATGATTCGTCAACAATTAGAATTTCGTCCAAATTTTTTTTTTTCGTTATTTCGAATTTGGTGCTATTCTAATTTGGAAATTCGGATACATCCGAATTTCCTTAAAAAAAATATATATTTTCCTTTATTTTCTATTCTATTCTATTTGGAAATTGGAAAAACTATTCAAATTCGAAAACTTTTTGAATGTGAAAATGTTATATATTTATATATATTCTATTTTACTCTCTTTGGAAATTCGAAAACGTTTCGAATTTGAATAGTTTTCCAATTTCCAAGAGAATAGAACAGAATAGAAAACTTTTCGAATGTGAAAATTATATATATATATATATATATATATACATGTTTTTCTATTCTATTCCTTTATTTTCTATTTTATCTTTTTTTGGAAATGGGAAAACTATTCGACTCAAGACGGTTTCGAATTCGAAAACTATTTAAATTGCAAAAAAAATCTAATTTAAAAACGATTTTAAAACTATTCAAATTCAAAAACTTTTCGAAAGTGAAAATGTTATATATTTTTATATATATATATATATATATATATATATATATATATATATATATATATATATATATATATATATATATATATATATATATTCTACTCTATTCCTTTATTTTCTATTCTATTTTATTCTCTTTGGAAATTTGAAAACTTTTTGAATTTGAATAGTTTTTCAATTTCCAGGAGAATAGAACAGAAGCGAAAACTTTTCGAATGTGGAAATGTAATATATTTATATATATTTATATATATATATATATATATATATATATATATATATATATATATATATATATATATATAAAAATATATATGTGTTTTTCTATTCTATTCCTTAATTTTCTCTTCTATTTTATCCTTTTTTGGAAATGGGAAAACTATTCAAATTGCAAAAAAAAAAAAATCTAATTTACAAACAATTCGAAAACTATTCAAAAACGATCTGAAACTGTTCAGAATTTCATCCAAATTTTTTGTTTTTCGAATTTGGTACTGCTCTAATTTGGAAATTCGTATACATCCGAATTTCCTATAAAAATAAAATAAAAAAAGGAAATTCGTCCAAACTTTAATTTTCGGAACAAAACAAACCACACGTGTCTAGTTATTGTGGAATATACGTTGAGCTTTAAAAACTCTGGCCCAGATCCACAAAAGAATTACGCCTATTAATATGCCGGGTAAGTTCGAGGATGCGCCGTCGTATCTATGCGCTCAAACCAAGATACGCCTGAATTTCGGCTTAATACGACCGGCGTAAGTCTCCTACGCCGTCGTATCTTAGTTGCATATTTACGCTGGCCCCTAGGGGCGCTTCCGTAGATTTACGCGTAGAATATGCAAATTAGCTAGATACGCCGATTCACGAAAGTACTTGCGCTTGGCGCATTGATATACGTTGTTTACGTAAGGTGTACGACCGGCGTATAGTTACCCCTGCTATATGAGGCGCAGACAATGTTAAGGGCCAGATTCTCAGAGGCGCTACGACGGGGTATCTCAGATAGCCCGTCGTATCGCCGTTTTTTCCCCCGGGTATCTATGCAAGTGATTCTTAGAATCACTTTGGCATAGATACGGGTGAAGATCCGACAAGTGTAATACAATTACACTTGCGAATCATAGATGTAATGACAACTCCGGCCACTAGGTGGCCTTTACGTTGTTTTCTCATTTGCCTATGCAAATGAGGCTACTACTTAGATTCCCGAACGCTTTTACGCCGCCCCGTTTTCGTCCGCGTAAGGTTACCCCTGCAAAGATGTGGAGTAACCTTACGCAGTACCGTCGGATGCCATGTTAAGTATGGCGTCGGGTCAGCGTCTGCTTTTTCCGTCGGTTACGTCGTTTTACTAAGTCGTTCGCGAATAGGGCATTGCGTAAGTGACGATCACGTCGTTTTGACGTCGGTTTCACCGACGCTTTCCGACGTGAGCTGGAGCATGCGCACTGGGCTCTTTGCCCGGCCGGCGCATGCGCAGTTCGATTGCCGCGGGGGCGCGCTTAATTTAAATACAAGCCGCCCCCTTTTAATTACGCGGCCTTACGCTGGGCCATTTACACTACGCCTCCGCAAACTACGGAGCAAATGCTTAGGGAATACGGCACTTGCTCTGTTAAGTTGCGGCGGCGTAGTGTAAATTGCTTACGCTACGCCAAGGCAAATATATGAGAATCTGGCCCTAAGCATGGACGTCGGAACAGCCATCGAATTTTACGTCGTTTGCGTAAGTCGTACGCGAATAGGGATGTGCGTAAGTTACGTTCGCGTATCTTAGGCATTCTATCCAACGTGATTCTGAGCATGCGCACTGGGATACGTCCACGGGCGGCGCATGCGCCGTTCGTTCGGACATGCATCTACATGGGGTCACGGTTAATTTAAATACAACACCTGCCCCCTACCTGCCTACTTTGAATTACGCCGGCCCATTTACGCTACGCCGCCGTAACTTAGGATGCAAGTGCGTTGTGAATACAGCACTTGCCTCTCTAAGTTGCGGCGGCGTAGCTACGCCCGCACAAAGTTACGCCCGGGTAAGAGAATCTGGCCCTCTATTTCCACCTTGACAGGTCCTCAGAGTTCCAGAAAACTTGGCCTGCAGTGACACAAATACTAACAACTTGTTTATAAACAGAGCTCTCTGCGGGACGCTATTTAAAAAAAAAAAAAAAAAACACAATAGCTTCACCGGGTTTAGTCATGCCGGCTTTTTGAAACATATGATGTCATCAGTTTGGCCGCGGCCGGCACGCTTCCATACGCTGTGCAGGATTTTTTGTTGTGAGTATTAAAGAGACGATCTTTAGAGCCGCGGCAGATGGTGAGGAGTTTATGAATCATCTTGGACTCGTAACGTTGTAATCAACACTTCATACGGAGGAGAAGATCCAGCCTGTAACAATGCGATGAACTCGGATCGCTGTCAGACTTGTTAACAAACTTTTCTAATCAATATAAATCGTTTTCCTGTCGATGGGCTCCGAGCTTAATTAATAAGCGTTCTTCTAACGCAAACAGCTGCTAAAAACCGCTACATGTGATCTGTTGGCTCATCTCCATCCTTTTGCTGGTCATAGGAGGGCTGCAAACACATACACTCAGTACCTGACATCCTCGGGGGGTTATGGGGCATTCAGCTTTCTTTCCTGGTTCAGATATACACAACTGTGCAAAAGTTTTAGGCAGGTGTGAAAAAATGCTGTAAATCAAGAATGCTTAACGAGTGTTAATCAATTATTTGTATCAATTAACAAAAAGGAAAGCAAATGAACAGAAGCAGTGGTGACTCGTGTATTTTTTTCGTTTGGGGGGTTGCCACCTGTACGGGATTCACCCAGACAGTCCGGGTTTTAGATCTTGTGTCCAGGTTTCAGTCCACCTGAAACCCAGACACATAAGTGGCAGCCCTGCAGCACCAGTCCTCCTATCCACCTTTCCTCTCCTGTCAGGAGGGGCTTTAACTGGAGTACAGACTGGCCTGGGGGGATTATACTGGGGGATAGACTGACCTGGGGGCATTATACTGGGGGATAGACTGACCTGTGGGGGGGGGGGATTATACTGGGGGATAGACTGACCTGGGGGGATTATACTGGGGGACAGACTTACCTGGGGGGATTATACTGGGGGACAGACTGACCTGGGGGGATTATACTGGGGGATAGACTGACCTGGGGGGGGGATTATACTGGGGGACAGACTGCCCTGGGGGGATTATACCAGGGGACAGACTGACCTGGGGGGATTACACCGGGGGACAGACTGACCTAGGGGGAATATACTGGGAGACAGACTGACCAGAGGGGATTATACTGGGGGACAGACTGACAAGGGGGGATTATACTGGGGGACAGACTGACCTGGGGGGATTATAGTGGGGGATAGAGTGACCTAGGGGGATTATAGTGGGGGATAGAGTGACCTGGGGGATTATACTGGGGCATAGACTGACCTGGGGGGATTATACTGGGGGACAGACTGACCTGGGGGATTATAGTGGGGGATAGAGTGACCTAGGGGGATTATAGTGGGGGATAGAGTGACCTGGGGGATTATACTGGGGCATAGACTGACCTGGGGGATTATACTGGGGCATAGACTGACCTGGGGGGATTATACTGGGGGACAGACTGACCTGGGGGGATTATAGTGGGGGATAGAGTGACCTAGGGGGATTATAGTGGGGGATAGAGTGACCTGGGGGATTATACTGGGGCATAGACTGACCTGGGGGGATTATACTGGGGGACAGACTGACCTGGGGGGATTATACTGGGGGACAGACTGACCTGGGGGGATTATAGTGGGGGATAGAGTGACCTGGGGGATTATACTGGGGCATAGACTGACCTGGGGGATTATACTGGGGCATAGACTGACCTGGGGGGATTATACTGGGGGACAGACTGACCTGGGGGGATTATAGTGGGGGATAGAGTGACCTAGGGGGATTATAGTGGGGGATAGAGTGACCTGGGGGATTATACTGGGGCATAGACTGACCTGGGGGGATTATACTGGGGGACAGACTGACCTGGGGGATTATACTGGGGCATAGACTGACCTGGGGGGATTATACTGGGGGACAGACTGACCTGGGGGGATTATAGTGGGGGATAGAGTGACCTGGGGGGATTATAGTGGGGGATAGACTGACCTGGGAGGATTTTACTGGGGGACAGACTGACCTGGGGGGGGGATTATACTGGGGGATAAACTGACCTGGGGGAAATATACTGGGGGACAGACTGACCTGGGGGGATTATACTGGGGGATAGATTGACCTGGGGGATTATACTGGGGGATAGACTGACCTGGGGGAATTATACTGGGGGACATATGGACCTGGGGGGATTATACTGGGGGACAGACTGACCTGGGGGGATTATACTGGGGGACAGACTGACCTGGGGGGATTATACTGGGGGACAGACTGACCTGGGGGGATTATAGTGGGGGATAGAGTGACCTAGGGGGATTATAGTGGGGGATAGAGTGACCTGGGGGATTATACTGGGGCATAGACTGACCTGGGGGGATTATACTGGGGGACAGACTGACCTGGGGGATTATAGTGGGGGATAGAGTGACCTAGGGGGATTATAGTGGGGGATAGAGTGACCTGGGGGATTATACTGGGGCATAGACTGACCTGGGGGATTATACTGGGGCATAGACTGACCTGGGGGGATTATACTGGGGGACAGACTGACCTGGGGGGATTATAGTGGGGGATAGAGTGACCTAGGGGGATTATAGTGGGGGATAGAGTGACCTGGGGGATTATACTGGGGCATAGACTGACCTGGGGGGATTATACTGGGGGACAGACTGACCTGGGGGGATTATACTGGGGGACAGACTGACCTGGGGGGATTATAGTGGGGGATAGAGTGACCTGGGGGATTATACTGGGGCATAGACTGACCTGGGGGATTATACTGGGGCATAGACTGACCTGGGGGGATTATACTGGGGGACAGACTGACCTGGGGGGATTATAGTGGGGGATAGAGTGACCTAGGGGGATTATAGTGGGGGATAGAGTGACCTGGGGGATTATACTGGGGCATAGACTGACCTGGGGGGATTATACTGGGGGACAGACTGACCTGGGGGATTATACTGGGGCATAGACTGACCTGGGGGGATTATACTGGGGGACAGACTGACCTGGGGGGATTATAGTGGGGGATAGAGTGACCTGGGGGGATTATAGTGGGGGATAGACTGACCTGGGAGGATTTTACTGGGGGACAGACTGACCTGGGGGGGGGATTATACTGGGGGATAAACTGACCTGGGGGAAATATACTGGGGGGACAGACTGACCTGGGGGGATTATACTGGGGGATAGATTGACCTGGGGGATTATACTGGGGGATAGACTGACCTGGGGGAATTATACTGGGGGACATATGGACCTGGGGGGATTATACTGGGGAACAGACTGACCTGGGGGCATTATACTGTGGGATAGACTGACCTGGGGGGATTATACTGAGGGATAGACTGACCTGGGGGGATTATACTGAGGGATAGGCTGACCTGGGGGGATTATACTGGGGGACAGATGGACCTGGGGGCAACGCTGTATCCTGGCCTAGGCCAACAAGGCCCAGGCCTAGGGCAGCACTTTGCAGGGGGGCAGCACGGAAAGTGTCCCCGCAGGCTTGCGCTACACTGTTAGTGCCAGTCTTATGGGGCGGACTGGGCTGAGAAGCAAATTAGTCTAGCGCCCCCATTAAGTGGCGTCACTGCTTCCGGTATGCGGGTGGCCAGCAATTTTCCACATGGGGGGGGGGGCTGCTTCAAATTTTGACTGGACCACAAACCTTCCTCACTGTGCTATATGTTTTCTGCTGCACCATTGGCATGGTTATATCTTCTTAGTCCTTTCCATCAAAGTATTAGAAATTTCTGCTTAAAGTAGAACTATAGGCAACACTTTTTTTTTTTTTTCATTTTTGATAGAGTAAGTGGGGGTTTTGTACCATCCCTGTCCCATTGCAGAGATTTTCCTGCCCCATAGCCAAATAGGAAGTGAGAGGAAATCTATGCAAATTAAGGGAATTCATTGCCTCCCCCCCCACCAGGCCCTTAGCCCGGACTTGAACATTTCAGGGCGGGTCTTTAACAGCAATGGGTTTGGTCTTGACAGGAAGGGGTGGGTCATATTTAAATTAGGGGGTGCACAAGTTGAGTCAGGCCTAGGGCAGCACAAAACCTAAATACACCACTGCCTGGGGGTATTATACTGGGGGATAGACTGACCTGGGGGGGGGGTGTTGTCCTGGGGTACAGACTGACCTGGGAGGATTTTACTGGGGGACAGACTGATCTGGGGGGATTATACTGGGGGATAAACTGACCTGGGGGAAATATAATGGGGGACAGACTGATCTGGGGGTATTATTTTGGGGGAAAGATTGACCTGGGGGATAAACTGACCTGGGGGGATTATATTGGGGGACAGATTGACCTGGGGGATAAACTGACCTGGGGGGATTATATTGGGGGACAGATTGACCTGGGGGATTATACTGGGGGACAGACTGACCTGGGGGGATTATACTGGGGTACAGACTGACCTGGGGGGGGGGATGTACTGGGGTACAGACTGACCTTGTTTTATTTAACTACGCTCATTAAGCTTCTCCCAATAATAACACAATTCGCCCACACCCACTGTTCATCACTGATGCTACATGCGGTGCAATACTACTCTTATTGGGGCACCCACATTTATTTTACAATCTTATAGTGTAAACTGAAAAAAAAAATGCTTTGCGTCACTAAAGTGTTCGGGTTTGGCTTGATGAAAAGGTGGCAACCCTAGACAGCAAACAATCACCCCCACCCCGCGGCACCTCAAAGCCCCCCACCCTAACTCCCCCGCTCGATGTCTGCTGGTCGGTCCACTTACCCCATCTAGGCGGCGGGCCATGGCGGACATCAAGGAGCTGCTTGGATTAGGACATCAGCAGGCATTGCGGAAAACAACCACCTGGCGCCACCTCAATGCCCCCACCCAAACCCCCCCCCCCCCCGTTCGCTGTCTGCTGGTCGGTCCACTTACCCCATCTAGGCGATGGGCATCTGGGACATCAAGGAGCGGTGGGAATTAGGGCATTGGGGGACATCAGGCTGCGGCAAGCATTGGGGCATCGGATAGCGGCTCCTGTGTCTTCTCCTCCTCCCCTCCTCCTAGGCATCCAATAGGATCGCCTGTTCTTTCAGCCAATCGGGTGACTAGTATCAGACCCGATTCTCAATTGGCCCGGGAGGAGGATCAGTGTTGCAACAGCGAATTTTCATTTGCTGTTGTAACGCGTGGGTGGGCTCATAGCGCAATGCTCTGCGCTGCATGCCCACCCTATTTTGAAGCCTATTAGAGACTATGGGCCAGATTCAGGTAGGAGAGCGGATCTTTATTCTGGAGTAACGTTCGTCATTTTCGTTACTTCCGCCGAAACTTTAGGAGCAAGTACTGTATTCACAAAGCACTTGCTCCTAAAGTTGCGGTGGCGTAGCGAAAATGAGCTGGCGGAATTCAAATTAGGCGGGTAGTGGGCGTGTATTATTTAAACTAGGCGCACATACTAGGTGCACATACGGCGAACATACTGCGCATGCGTCGACTGTCAGTGCGCATGCTCCAAATTCTGTCAGTGAACGTCAATGACGTCAATCCCCATTCACTGACGTTTTACACAAACTACGTTAAACTTTTTCAATTCGACGCGATGACGACGGCCATACTTAACATAGGATACTCCACCTAGGGGGCATGTTTTTCTTTACGCCGCGTATCGCTTACGGAAACGTCGGAAAGTCACTGCGTCGGGCCCGCGTACGATCGTGAATTGCCGTCTCTCGCTGATTTACATATTCTTGGCGTAAATCAGCGGGAACGCCCCGAGCGCCCATTTTAGAATTGCAGTTCCGATACGACGGCGAAATACAATTACGCCGCTTGTATCTGAACTCAATCCCGGCGTATCTTGTTTTCTGCATACAGAAAACAGATAAGCCGGCTCAAAGTGTGAGTTATGCTGGCCTATCACTGATACTCCAGCGTAACTCTACCTGAATCTGGCCCTATAGCTCTAATCAGGTGCTTCAAAAAAACACCCCCGCTGCTGTAATACAGGCACCCAGCGTCCAGAAAGGGGCCGGACACATGAATAAGGGGTGACGGCGGCGATGGATAGAGCATTGCATCGCCAGAAGGTGGAGGGGGTGGCGGCCGTGGATAGAGGGGGTGGCGCTCGTGCGCCCCTAATGAACCAATCAATACTTGGTGTGACCATCCTTTGCCTTCAAACCAGCATCTGCTCTTCTAGGTAGACTTACACACAGTTTTTGAAAGAACTCGGCAGGTAGGTTGTTCCAAGCATCTTGGAGAACTAAGCACAGATCTTCTGTGGATGTCGTCTGCCTACAATTCTTCTGTCTCTTCAAGTAATCCTAAACAGACTCCATGAGGTTGAGATCAGGGTTCTGTGGGGGGGCCAAACCATAACTTCCAGGACTCCTTGTTCTTCTTTACACTGAAGATAGTTCTGGCTGCATGTTTTTGGCCGACTCAATATTGAACCCTACGGACTAAGACAGGGATGCCATTAAAGTTCATGTGCGTGTAACGGCAGGCGTCCCCAAACTTTTGCTAATATAGTGTATATCATGACAAAACCAATTGTAAAGGAGCGATATCACTTTACATGTTGTTTTTCTGTTCTCAGAAAGAGAAAATCCACATTGTACATTGCAGCAGAGAGGAGAGAAGAGCCAAGAGGTAAAATGTGGCCTGAATTAACTTTTAAAATCACTAAATTGCAATAAGGCCGCCGCTTTGCACTCCGGTGTGGAAGGGGGTAATTACTGGCCGGGTTCTCCAAGGAAAGATTGGCTGGGTCACCCATGTTTCGGGTTATATAAGGGCAATTAAGGGAAATACAAATCAGTAAAATTTGCAACGGTTCTAGAATAGCAAAATTGATAAATTCTTATGTTACAGGCTAAATAAATAAAAAAATCAGGAGTGTGACAAAGTGGGGGAATCGGGTGCCATATTAAAAAAATTTAGGTGCAGAGAAATAAGTGAATACGAAGCTCCCATGGGCCCAAACATCAATCCAACATCCCTAGCTGAGTTTCATCTGAATCCACACTTCCAAGAGTGTCAATCTTGGGGGGTCCCAAGAGTGTCAATCTTTGGGGTGGGCGGATCTCAGTGGTTCCTCCCTCTGGCCCCTACATCACAACAGAACACAGTACTGACCAGAGGTGTAACTAGACCCTTCTGGGCCCGGTGCAAGAAACCAGAAAAGGCCCCCTTGATCCCAAGCCAGGCCCCCCACCCCCACTGCCTGTGCAGGTTGAGCCCCCTCTGTAGTGGAGAAAGTAGACTGCACCTGCCTACACTTGGGGGGAACTGTACCCCATTGTTGATGTCATTGGGAGGAATTGTCCCCCTTCTTTGGTGTCAGTGGGAGGACATATGCCCAAATGTTGGAGTCAATGGGAGGACATGTGCCCAATCACTGGTGTCAGGACATGTGCCCAATCACTGGTGTCAGGACATGTGCCCAATCACTGGTGTCAGGACATGTGCTTATTATTAACTGGTGTCAGGACATGTGCCCAATCACTGGTGTCAGGACATGTGCCCAATCACTGATGTCAGGACATTGCCCAATCACTGGTGTCAGGACATTGCCCAATCACTGATGTCAGGACATGTGCCCAATTACTGGTGTCAGGACATTGCTTAATCACTGGTGTCAGGACATGTGCTCATTAACTGGTGTCAGTACATTGCCCAATCACTGGTGTCAGGACATGTGCCCAATCGCTGGTGTCAGTTATCAGTGGCCGCAAAGAGTACCACCCCCCAGTCGGACTATCTGGTCGGGAGCACTTACCTCAGCGCTTCGCCTGGGATTCGGCGGTGGCTTCCTTTTCTCCTCGGCGGACAGTTGGTACCATCAGCCAATCAGAAAACGGGTCTCAGACCTTCTTCTGATTGAGGATCAGTGTTTCAATAGCGAATATCGATTTGCTGTTGCAACAACTGGGTGGGCTCCTGGCGCCATGCTCTGCACCACGACCCCATCCTATTTTATTTGAAGCCTATTAGAGCCTCTGGCTCTAATTCCGTGCTTCGAAAAAAAAACACACCCGCCATTGGAATCCATGGTCCGGCGTCCCTGATGGACGGGCCGTCACTGGTCAGAATAGTACCCCAAGGGCCAGATAAAAGCAAGCAAAGGGCCACATTCGGCTCCCGGGCCACAGTTTGATGACCACTGCATTAGAGCATTCAGAAGACTAAAGCAACCTGTGACCAATTGAGTATTTATGGGACTAGACCAACCTATAGCCAAACAGACCCTTAAAACTTTTACAAGACTCCAGTTCCAAACCAGCCTGTAGCCAATCGGAGCATTAGAACATTGTCAGAGCTAGAGCAACCTATAGCCAAACAGACCCTTACAACATTTACAAGACTGGACAAACCCATAGTCTATGGAGACATTAGAATACTCCCAGTTCCAAACCAGTCTGTAGCCAATCGGAGCCTTCGAAAATTGACAGAACTAGACCAACCTATAGCCAACGGACCCTCAAAACGTTTACAGGACTGGACAAACCCAAAGTCCATATAGACATCAGCCTATAGACAACACCATCAGAGCATTAGACTATTGACAGAACTAGACTAACTGTAAGAGAAGTTTCGGCTAACAGGCGTGCATATTGGTGCATGCGCGGGCACGCACAGGTGCGCGCCAATGCTTGCGCGCATGTGCACGTATGGGCGCCAAGTGAGCCTATTTAAACTGAACCCTGACACATGAACATTGCTGAGTGGTCTTTCAGCTAGTGCCTGTTACCTGATCTGTTTCAGCTTCCTATGTCTTGACCAGGCTTGTCATGGAAGGCATTCCAGCATCAGTGACAATGCCAGGAGAATCCAATCCTGGCGCGTGCGCAGTGGCACGTGTGCGGGCGGCGGGAGCGCGTGCGGTGACGGCATTTGGCACCAATGCTCCCTATTTAAACAACTTGATCCCTTACCAACTTGCTGTCCGATCTACAGCGTATCCTTGGAGAACCTCGCACTTGCATACCTGTTGTATACTGATCACCTGACCCGGCTTTCCCTGACCTCTCCTGCAAGCAACGTGCCTCTGAACCCGGCTACGTCTGACCCCCACACCTGCTCTGCCCCTAGGCTCTGTTCTCCGCCCGCCAGTGACACCGACCCGGCCTGAACCTTGACTACCCCTTTTGGACTTGGCTCTGGCTTCTTACCTGCCCGCCTGTGTGTGTCCCGGTCTGCCTCACCCGCTTGATTCCTGTCCCTTTTGTGCTGCACCTCTACCCCAGCTTGCCGCCGGCATCCTGCCAGGACCTTGGAGCAACTTCCTGCTGTTGCATCGGGCCGCTACTCAGCTTACCACCAGGCGCTTGTGCCCCTCTGAACTCCTGACCCCCTGTCTACTCTACCAGGGGTTCCTGAGTCAGAGGCATACGAGAGGCCGCTCCCTGCACATTGGGCTCCACTACCAGGTATGTGACAAGGCTTCACCTGAAACTTCTACTTGACCTCCGCATGCCTACCTGATCCCGGCTTATGTTTAACTCCGCTTCTGCCTGATGTTCCTGTACCTTGCTGCCCGTCTGTGTACCAAACCTGGCCTGTGTCCCGTCTCTGCTTCTGCCTCTTGTCTCGTTACCTGCTCTGTTGATGACCTCCTGGCTTACGTTCCATCTGTTGACCCAGCGATACAGAGATCCAGTTCTCAGAGCCTGCCCATCGCTCTTCAGCCACCTGGTTCCTGCCAAGGCTCAGCCAGCACCATCCACTGCTTCGGCCCTCGTGCCACTCTGTGTCCTTCACTCCCTATCATCACTACCAGGGGTGTTGGACAGAAGGTGCAAGAGTAGTCCCCTCTCCAGCTCAATCTCCACCAGGTACGTTACACAGGGCTGGACTGGGACAGAAATTTGGCCCTGGACTTCATCCAGACTGGCCCACTATGACAGGTCTCTCCCATGGCGCCATACAACTCTCGCACCCCCCCCTGGCCACCTAAGCGCCCTCTCCCCCTTCACTAGCCACTAGCCGTTCTACTTTATTAGAGTAGAACTGCTGGTACTGGTACTCTTATAGGCAGTACCAGTGGGGAAGCTAGACATTATTTCACCCGGGGGCAAAGAATCAGTTTGGTGCCCCGTTATGGGACAAGATTAGGCAGAAGTGAGAAACCCCCCTGCTCCTCTGGTCCTCCCCCTGCCAGGTGAACACTGCGGGTAGGGAGAGACAGAGGAGCGGAGGAGGATGGCAGTCCGCTGTCACTGAAGACGGCCCACTGAGCCATCGGCCCACCGGGATGGCCAGTCCATCACTGATGTGACACCAACCTATAGCCAATTAGATCATTGTAACTGCTGTAAAGAAATTTAAATTTTATGAAATTCGAATTGACAGACAATATTTATGGCAGAGCAAGCCTGGCGGGTGCCAAAGCAATGTCCTTTCCATCCTCACCTTGACGTAGGAGCTCCTTACGGTAAACACCGCGGGCTGATCTAGTGACACCTGTGTGACATATTTACATCAGTGACTGAATCCAGACCGATACAGTTAATGTGATTAGCGGCACAGAGTATAAACTACATGGCGGTGTTTAGACTAGGTGAGGCATGAATAATGCTCAGTCCGTGCCTGCTCTGCGTTTTATACCCTTTTGATGTCAAACCCGTCTTCTTTCTTTAATCTATGGATTCTCCTTCTCCGTTTTAGGGCAACGCGCCAGGGCACTCTCTCGGAGTTCAGACTCTTCTCATCTTTTTCTTGGGGGACGACCAAACGTCCAACAACAGCGACTGAAATGTGTTTGCCAAAAAAACGTCGCTTAATTGTTTTAATGTGAGATTTTGGCTTGGAACGCAAGGCCTGATATCTCTATCTCACGATATTGTCAGAACTCGCCTTGAGTGATCTGCTTTGGAATTTGGAGATTTTGTTCATGTCTTTCGACGTTATTTATCAAAAATAATGTGTGGAGTTATTGGAGTCAGACATGAGCACATTTTTATTATATTCTAAGGTGTGTCGGGTTTAAAGAACTCAAGGGGCGCTCCCAGCAATCCAATAAAACACATTTTTGGCTAGTAGTGGTCACCGTGGATCTGTAAAAATCTTTTTTTATTTACCTATACGGCATGTTTCTGCTTCTCTGGATGTCCCCCCAAAATTCTGTAGCCCTCAAGAACATAAAACACAATTTTATTGAGCCTGTCATTGTGTCCCAGCACCATTTCCTGCACCCCCTGAACCCAGGGTGCTGCTTAAATGCCTCCCCTGCCCTTTTTCTGCGCCTGAAAACTGAAGCTAATGATTTTTTCTATATTTTGGCCAGGTGACTGCATTATAATGAAAGTCGAAATTCGGCGATCCAGGGAACGGCTGAACTTGTTTAACCACTTCAGCCCCAGGCCATTATGCAGCTAAAGGACCTGGCCCCTTTTTGCGATTCGGCACTGCGTCACTTTAACTGAAAATTGCGCGGTCGTGCGACGTGGCTCCCAAAATTGGCGTCCTTTTTTTCCCACAAATAGAGCTTTTTTTTGGTGGTATTTGATCACCTCTGCGGTTTTTATTTTTTGCGCTATAAACAAAAAATAGCGCGACATTTTTGAAAAAAATGCAATATTTTTTTACTTTTTGCTATAATAAATATCTCCAAAAAAGGTAATTTCTACACTGGTCACCAACGTAATAGGTAATTTCTACACTGGTCACAAACGTAAGAATTAATTTCAACAATGGCCACCAATGTGAGAAGTAATTTCTACACTAGTCACCTATGCAAGATGTAATTTCTACACTGGTCACCAATGTAAGGCCGCGTACACACGATCGAATCTATCTGCTGGAAACGGTCCGACGGATCGTTTCAGCAGACAGATTCGATCGTGTGTACGGGCAGACAGACGGGTTTTTCCAGCAGACAGATTTTAAAGCATGCTTTAAAATCTGTCTGCTGGGAACCCTTCCGTCCAACATGTCTGCTGGTTAGTACACTAACCAGCGGACATATCTGCCCGCACATGCGTCGAATGGGATCGACGCATGCGCGGAAGTGTTTTACTTCCTGGTGCGGTGACGTGGCGGCGTCAACGTCACCGCCACGTCACCGCGATGTCTGCCGGCGGGGATTTTGGTTTTATCGTGTGTACAGCGATCAAACCAAAATAGCCCAGCAGACAAATCCGATCAAATCGGTCTGTCAGACCGATTTGAACGGATTTATTTGGTCGTGTGTACGCGGCCTAAGATGTAATTTTTACACTGGTCACCAATGTAAGGCGGCGTACACACGACCGAGGTTCTCGCTGGAAACCAGCGAGAACCTCGCTGGAAGCTGCATTCCAGCGAGAACCTCGGCCGTGTGTACGCTCCTGGCTCGCCTCGCCCGTCGGGAATCCCGTCGAGCGAAAAGAGAGCACGCTCTCTTTTTGCTCGATGGACCGCCTGGATGAATGGCTGGTTGCCATTCCCGACGGCGGGTCGCCGATTTCGACGGCCGGCAGAGAACCTCGACGGGCGGAACGATGTGTTCTGCCCGTCGAGGTTCTCTGCCGTGTGTACGCGGCCTAAGAATTAATTTCAACAATGGCCACCAATGTAAGAAGTCATTTCTACACTGGTCACCAATGTAAGGCCTCGTACACACGATTAAATGTGTCTGTTCAAATCGGTCGGACCGACCGATTTGAACAGATCTGTCTGCTTGGATTTTGGTTTGCTCGCGTGTACACACGAGCAAACCAAAATCCCCGCCAGCAGACAGCGCGCTGACGTGTCGGTGACGTGGCGGTGACGTTGACGCCGCCACGTCACAGCACCAGGAAGTAAAACACTTCCGCGCATGCGTCGAAACCATTCGGCGCGTGTGCGAGAAGACATGTCTGCTGGTTAGCATACTAACCAGCAGACATGTCGGGCGGATGGGTTTGCAGCCGACAGATTTCAAAGCATGCTTTGAAATCTGTCGGGTGGCCAAATCCGTCGGCTCGCCCGTACATACGGGCGAATCTGTCTGCTGGGACGGTCGGGCCGACCGTTTCCAGCAGATAGATTTGATCGTGTGTACGCGGCCTAAGGGGTCATTTCTACACTGGCCACCAATGTAAGAATTCATTTCAACAATGGCCACCAATGTAAGAAGTAATTTCTACACTGGCCACGAATGTAAGAGGTCATTTCTACACTGGTCACCAATAGGAATGAGCTTCGCGTTCAAAACGAACGTATGTTCGACTCGAACATCGTCCGTTCGATCGTTCGTCGAATTTCGAACAAAACCGATCGTTCGCGGCAAATTCGAGTGAAACGAAACGACCGTTTTTAAAACTTTTTTTTTTCCATTGATACTACTATCAATGGAAAAAAAATGTTTTAAAATCGACCGTTTTTAAGACTTTTTTCCATTGATACATGTTCCCTGGGGCAAGACCCGGGTTATGAAAGACGTTTTCCAACAATAACTTGAAAATTGGTCTTTAAAATGATCGTTTTTGAATTTGAACGTTTCAGTCCCATAGACTTCAATGGGGTTCTAAATGTTCTGGTGCGAACCGAACGCGGGGGTGTTCGGCTCATCCCTAGTCACCAATGTAAGGGGTCATTTTTACACTGGTCACCTATGTAAGGCCTCGTACACACGATCGGACATATCCGATGAAAACGGTCCGCGGACCATTTCCATCGGATATGTCCGATCGGGAGTTTGATCCGATGGCGTGTACACACCATCGGATCAAATTCCCCGCCGCCGGACGGCGCGGTGACGTGGCGGTGACGCGGCGGTGACGTTGACGCCGCCACGTCACCGCCACGTCACCGCACCAGGAAGTTAAACACTTCCGCGCATGCGCCGAATCCATTCGGCGGCGGCGCGGCGGCGGTGGGGGACGACATGTCTGCTGGTAAGTGTACTAACCAGCAGACATGTCGGGCGGACAGATTCCCACCGGATAGATTTTAAAGCATGCTTTGAAATCTGTCGGGTGGAGAAATCTGTCCGCTAGCCCATACACACGAGCGGAGATGTATGCTGAAACGGTCCATCGGACCGTTTTCAGCGGACATATCCCCTCGTGTGTACGAGGCCTAAGAGGTAATTTCTACACTGGTCACCAATGTAAGAGGGCATTTCTACACTGGCCACCAATGTAAGAGGCAATTTCTACACTGGCCACCAATGTAAGAGGTCATTTCTACACTGGCCACCAATGTAAGAGGTAATTTCTACACTGGCCACCAATGTAAGAGGTCATTTCTACACTGGCCACCAATGTAAGAGGTCATTTCTACACTGGCCACCAATGTAAGAGGTAATTTCTACACTGGCCACCAATGTAAGAGGTCATTTCTACACTGGCCAGCAATGTAATAGGTAATTTCTTCACTGGCCACCAATGTAAGAGGTAATTTCTACACTAGCCATCAATTTAAGAGGTAATTTCTACACTAGCCACCAATGTAAGAGGTCATTTCTACACTGGTCAGCTACAGTATGTAAGGGGTCATTTCTACACTGTTTACCAATGTAAGAAGTGATTTCTACACTGGTCACCTATGTCACAGGTCATTTATACTCTGTTTACCAATGTAAAAGGTCAAATCTACACTGGTCACCAATGTAAGAGGTAATTTCTATACTGACCCTCAATGTAAGGGGTCACTTCTTCATTAACAACCAGTGTAAGGGGTCACTCCTACAATGGCCCTCAATGTAAAGGAACATGTCTACACCAACCACCAATGTAAGAGGGACACTTCTACTCTGACCACCAATGTGTGGGGTCTCTTCTAAACAAACCACCAATGTAAGGGGTCTCTACAATTTTCACTGTCTGTGTTTCTTTACTGCCCGTTATTATTATTTGTTTAATTTCATGATTTTTAAGGAAGCCCCACAATTTATTATTTTATTTAAAATTCTTTACAACCTAGTGGTCACACTTATGTACCATGACCTTGGTGTTCTAATATTTTAAGCAGTGGTTACCTGAGACCTGAAAACTATTGTAAGGGTTCCTCTATGTTAAGCAATATGCAGACTGATGTTTTTGGTCGCTGTGCTGTGTTTTCGAGCAACAAGCTTAAATACGGGGTGGATGTCTACACTGACTATCAATGAAAGAGGTCATTTTTACACTGGCCACCAATGTAAGGAATAATTTCTACACTGGCCACCAATGTAAGGAGTCATTTCTACACTGGCCACCAATGTAAGGAGTCATTTCTACACTGGCCACCAATGTAAGGAGTCATTTCTACACTGGCTACCAATGTAAGGAGAAATTTCTACACTGGTCACCAATGTAAGGAGTAATTTCTACACTGGCCACTAATGTAAGGAGTAATTTCTACACTGGTCACCAATGTAAGGAGTAATTTCTACACTGGCCACTAATGTAAGGAGTCATTTCTACACTGGCTACCAATGTAAGGAGAAATTTCTACACTGGTCACCAATGTAAGGAGTAATTTCTACACTGGCCACTAATGTAAGGAGTAATTTCTACACTGGTCACCAATGTAAGGAATAATTTCTACACTGGCCACCAATGTAAGGAGTAATTTCTACACTGGCCACCAATGTAAGGAGTAATTTCTACACTGGCTACCAATGTAAGGAGTAATTTCTACACTGGCCACCAATGTAAGGAGTCATTTCTACACTGGCTACCAATGTAAGGAGTAATTTCTACACTGGCCACCAATGTAAGGAGTCATTTCTACACTGGCCACCAATGTAAGGAGTCATTTCTACACTGGCTACCAATGTAAGGAGTAATTTCTACACTGGCCACCAATGTAAGGAGTAATTTCTACACTGGTCACCAATGTAAGGAGTAAATTCTACACTGGCCACCAATGTAAGGAGTAATTTCTACACTGGTCACCAATGTAAGGAGTAATTTCTACACTGGCCACCAATGTAAGGAGTAATTTCTACACTGGTCACCAATGTAAGGAGTAAATTCTACACTGGCCACCAATGTAAGGAGTAATTTCTACACTGGTCACCAATGTAAGGAGTAATTTCTACACTGGCCACCAATGTAAGGAGTAATTTCTACACTGGCCGCCAATGTAAGGAGTCATTTCTACACTGGCCACCAATGTAAGGAGTAATTTCTACACTGGTCACCAATGTAAGGAGTCATTTCTACACTGGCTACCAATGTAAGGAGTAATTTCTACACTGGCCACCAATGTAAGGAGTAATTTCTACACTGGTCACCAATGTAAGGAGTAAATTCTACACTGGCCACCAATGTAAGGAGTAATTTCTACACTGGTCACCAATGTAAGGAGTAATTTCTACACTGGCCACCAATGTAAGGAGTAATTTCTACACTGGTCACCAATGTAAGGAGTAAATTCTACACTGGCCACCAATGTAAGGAGTAATTTCTACACTGGTCACCAATGTAAGGAGTAATTTCTACACTGGCCACCAATGTAAGGAGTAATGTCTACACTGGCCGCCAATGTAAGGAGTAATTTCTACACTGGCCGCCAATGTAAGGAGTAATTTCTACACTGGTCACCAATGTAAGGAGTCATTTCTACACTGGCTACCAATGTAAGGAGTCATTTCTACACTGGCTACCAATGTAAGGAGTCATTTCTACACTGGCCACCAATGTAAGGAGTAATTTCTACACTGGCCACCAATGTAAGGAGTAATTTTTACACTGGCCACCAATGTAAGGTGGCTGGACGCTGTACTGATCTAGACCGTATGTCTTCAGGGGTGCATGCCCAATATGCCGAATTAATGTTTTTTTTCCGAGCATATATCGTGATGCGTATTTCAGGCTATCATAGGCTTTGTTGGTAGTGGGGCTGGACGCTGCACCAGTGCCTCCTGGGACCCCAAAAAACATGAACACGGGCCAAACCACCCATGTACATGGGGGCCCTAGGAAGGTTGGGAAAGGCGGCTCTAATGAGTACTATGTGCTGGAACACCACGCCATGGCAGGGATCAAGAACACAGACATTTCAAATATAGGTTTCTGGGAAATCAAATATCTGCCAGAAGGAAGGGCCCACTGAGGACGGCTAGATGAAAAGAGTCCAAGGATAACTGTGGGAAAAATACGAAATTAGCGTTAAAGTACAACTAAAAACTCTCAGAAATAGATATTCAGTACGGCATTATTATACTAACAAGCTCCATGTTCATCACTTCAACTTCCATTCCCTATTGTAGCGGTTGTGCAGTGTGTGGAAATATGACTGTGACGTCCAATAGGCACGGGAGTTTGACCACTTTGCATTGTGTCACCGAACAAAGGCATAATAAATGAATAATAATAATAATAATACAATAAGAAATAAAAGCTAAAAAAGCTGAAGTACCTGGGGCTGGACTTTGTACACCTGGTATAGATTTTGTGGGGAATCCCATATCGTTTTTTTTTTTTTATGGGGTCTCCCCCTCCTAAGGGCCAAAAAAAGGCAAGTAAAGGGCCACCTTCATGTTTGAGCGATTTTCTGCTCAAATAATAATAAAAAAAAAAGTAAAAAAAGAGTAATAACATGTGAGTAAATAAATGTAAAATAAATACACAAATAACTAAAAAATCTTCATAAATAAGTAAAACAAATTAATAATATGTAGTAATACATTAATAAATAATAATAAACCTCTAACCTTAAAATAATAATAATAATAATAATAACAATAAACACCCAAACTCCAAAAAAATTACATTATTAATAATAATAATAATAATTTTCTCTATTATTCTGCTAATGAAAAAAACCGCCAAATCCCAAAAACGATGCACGCAAATACGCAGTTAGCGCATAAACGCGCTTAGGTGTGAATGCAGCCTAAGGGCCAGATAAAGGCAAGCAAAGGGCCACATTGCACAGCAGTTTGAAGAATCCTGGTATAGATTTTCTGGGGAATCCCATATTGTTTTTTTTTATGGGGTCTCCCCCTCCTAAAGGCCGGATAAAGGCAAGTAAAGGGCCTCCTTTGTTTTTGAGCGATTTTCTGTTTAAATAAAAAAATACAAAAAGAGTAATAACATATGAGTAAATAAATGTAAAATAAATACACAAAAAAATAAAAATAAAATTAATAATATGTATTACTGTAATACATTAATAAACCTTTTTTCTAACCTTAAAAAAATATTAAATACATTATTATTATTATTATTATTATTATTAATAATAATAATAATAATAATAATAATAATAATAAAATAACACTAAACACCCAAACTCGAACAAAAAAAAATACATTATTAATAATAATAATAATAATAATAATTTATTTTGAGTTAGGGTTAGGGTGTTTAGTTATTCATTATTATTAATTTATTTAAGGGTTAAGGTTAAGGGTTAACTATTTATTCATTGTTTACTTAGTATTAATTTATCGAATGTATTTATTTTTTATTTATGATTTTTATTTATTTGTGAATTTATTTTACATTTATTTATTTATTTATCGTTATTCATATAATAATAAATAAAATAAAATAAAAATAAATAAAATAATAAATAACCCTAACCCCGTATCCTAATCCTAGCCTAAACTGTCGCGCATAAACACGAAAAAAAAAAAAAACGGTCAAAGAAGCTAGGTGTGAATGCAGCCTTAGGGCCGGATAAAGGCAAGCAAAGTGCCACATTGGACAGTAGTTTGAAGAATCCTGGTATAGATTTTGAGGGGAATCCAATATCGTTATTTTTTCTTATGGGGTCTCCCCCGCCTAAGGGCCGGATAAAGGCAAGTAAAGGGCTACATTCGTTTTGAGCGATTATCTGCTCAATTAAAAAAAATAAAAAAAAGAGTAATAACATATGGGTAAACAAATGTAAAATAAATACACCAATAACTAAAAAATCTTCATAAATAAGTAAAACAAATTAATAATATGTATTAATACATTAATAAATAATAATTAACCTCTAACCTTACAAAAAATATTAAAGATATAATTTATAATTACATTAATAATAATAATAATAATAATAATAATTGTCTCTATTAGCCAATAAAAAAATGTCAAAGCCCATGCAAACACGCAAGTCGCTCATAAACACGCAAAAAGGCCACATTCGGCAGCAGTTTGAATAATCCTGGTATCGATTTTTTTCTATTATAAGGGCTGGATAAAGGCTCAATAAAAAAAGAAAAAAAAAAAGGTAATAACATATGAGTAAATAAATGTAAAATAAATACACAAATAACTAAAAAACTCTTTCACATGTCTGTTCAGTTTTTTAGATCAGTTTTTTCCCCCTTCAGTTGATCCGTTTTTTCATCCGTTTTCCGTCCGTTTACATCCGTTTCCGTTCCGTTTTCCGTCCGTTTTTCATCAGTTTTTTTCATCCGTTTTTTTTTTCTTTAAGGGTCCTTTCACACGGAGCGGACCGTTTTTCGGTCCGCTCCGTGTGCCCGTCAGCTCAGCGGGGGGGTCTCCGCTCAGCTGTCGGCGGACGGGGCGGTCCCCGCACACTGTGCAGGGACCGCCCCGTCTCTCCTCCGCTCTCCCCTATGGGGAGTCGGATGGAAACGGACCGTCTGTCCGTTTGCATCCGATCCGTTTGGCCGGACGGAAGAAAAATAGGACATTCTTCCGTCCGCAAAAACGGATGCGGATCGAGCGGACGTTAGCGGATGCATCATCCGCTAACGGATCCGCTCCCATAGGGACACATTACAAGTCCGTTTACGGACTTGTAATGAGCGGACCGTTCGTCCGCTAGTGTGAAAGGGCCCTTAGAACTTTTTTTTTTTTTTACATATTTTGATGAAAAACTGACGTTAGCGGATCGATTGGTAAACTGATCATCCGCTATAACGTCCGTTTTTCGTCCGTTCCGTTTTTTTGACGGAAGAAAAATAGGGTTTTCTTCCGTCCAAAAAAACTGAGCTTACCGCAGACGGATGTTAACGGACGTTAGCGGATGCTCATCCGCTAACGGACGCTAACCCATAGGGAAGCATTGAGGTCCGTTAACGGACGTCCAAAAAACGGACGAACTGAACGGACGTGTGATAGGGCCCTTAAATAAGTAAAACAAATTATTAATATGTATTAATACATTAATAAATAATAATACATGCACAAAAAGCGCTCCAAGACGGTGCGCTTAGGTGTGAATGCGGATAAAGGCAAGCAAAGGGCCACATTCGGCATTAGTTTGAAGACCCCTGGTATAGATTTTGTAATTGATAAAAAAAGAGCAAAAAAATTTATGGTATTTCTTTTTTTTAACCAATTAAGGACCGCCTACTGCACATTTACGTCGGCAGAATGGCACGGCTGGGCACATCAACGTATATATACGTTGATTTTAGTACCCAGCCGTGGGTCGCGGGCACGCGCCCGCAAGCGCGCGCCCGCGACCCGGTCCGAAGCTCCGGGACCGCGGGATTCGCGGACCCGATCGCCGTTGCAGTGCGGCGATCCGTCCCTGGAGCGGAAGAACGGGGAGAGCCGTGTGTACACACGGCTTCCCCGTGCTTCTCTGTGGCTGTAGCATCGATCGCGTCATCCCTGTAATAGGGGGACGCGATCGATGACGTCACACCTACAGCCACACCCCCCTACAGTAGTAAACAAAACACATAGGCACACATCCCCTACGGCGCCACCTGTGGTTAACTCCCAAACTGCAACTGTAATTTCCACAGTAAACAATGCAAATTTAAATGCATTTTTTGCTGTGAAAATGACAATTGTCCCAAAAATGTGTCAAAATTGTCCGAAGTGTCCGCCATATTGTCGCAGTCACGAAAAAAATCGCTGATCGCCGCTATTAGTAGTAAAAAAAAAATAATTAATAAAAATGCAATAAAACTATTCCTTATTTTGTAAACGCTATAAATTTTGCGAAAACCAACCGATAAACGCTTATTGCGATTTTTTTTTACCAAAAATACATAGAAGAATACGTAACGGCCTAAACTGAGGAAAAAAAATGTTTTTTTATATATTTTTGGGGGATTTTTATTATAGCAAAAAGTAAAAAATATTGCATTTTTTTTTAAATTGTCGCTCTATTTTTGTTTATAGCGCAAAAAATCAAAACCGCAGAGGTGATCAAATAACACCAAAAGAAAGCTCTATTTGTGGGGAAAAAAGGACGCCAATTTTGTTTGGGAGCCACGTCGCACGACCGCGCAATTGTCAGTTAAAGCGACGCAGTGCCGAATCACAAAAAGGGGCAAGGTCCTTTACCTGCATTTTGGTCCGGGTCTTAAGTGGTTAAATTAATTTATCTTTTATTAGCATTTTCTTTACAAAAACTTGACAAATAACAAATAAAAAAATATTAATGTATTTATATATCCCTTACTTTGACCAACCCCCCCCCCCCCCCCCCCCCAAAAAAGGGGGGTATGACCATAAGAGCAGAGTATGGAATTTCAACTGGACTTTAGAAGTGGGTATACCACAATGCATTTTGTGAAAAGGAGAGATTGCAATGTTTCCAGGCTCTGGAACCCCCCCGAGATCTACTAATATTCACACAAAAAAAGCCATTACACACAATGCCATTCAAGCCAAGGTCAAACCCTCCTCTCCACCACAGAAAGCCTTGCTTGGGAGTTTTCCTTCAGCTTTCTATACCTTTTTTGGTGTAACAACCGATGCATCTCCATCTATTATCCATAACGGAGTTTCGCCTCTAAAAAAAAAGTATTTTTCTTTCTCTTGTTTAAAGATCATTTGTCTCCATCTGACGAAGCACAAAACAGAAGAAAAGAGCCGTTCCCCTTTAAGAATATCTAAGCATCCCAGGAATAGTTTATATTCACTAAAGTGTTCCTTGTGTGAGACAAAGTAGAACCATATGTGTCCCGACGTTTCATAACCAGCACTGTGCGCAGAAAAAGATGTTTCTCTATAAAATAAATCAACTTATAAATCAAACTTCTGCCAGTTTCTCCCTAAAAAAATAATAAATCATTGGCTTTTCAATTTTTTTTTATATTTTTTTTACAAATGATCAGTAAAATATGCTAAATACAAAAAAGAATTAATTTGTCCTATTAACTGGTTTAATATTTTAATATAAAAAAATATATTATATTTAATATTTAATAGTTTAAAATTACAATTTATATTTTTAACCACTTAAGGAACCCTTCACGCAGATATACGTCGGCCGAAGGGCACGGCTGGGCACAATCATGTACCTGTATGTGTCTCTTTAAGAGCCCAGCCCTGGGGTCGCGAGCGAGACCCGGTCCGAAGCTCCGTGACCGCGCCCGCGGAACCGGCTAAGCCGATCGCCGCCGGTGTCCCGCGATCGGTCACCGGAGCTGAATAACGGGCAGAGGTGAGTGTAAACAAACCTTCCCCGTTCTTCATTGTGGCAGTGTCAGTGATCGTCTGTTCCCTGATATAGGGAAAGACGATTAATGACGTCACATATCCAGCCCCCCCCCTACAGTTAGAAACACACATGGGGTCACACATAACCCCTACAGCGCCCCCTAGTGGTTAACTCCTAAACTGCAATTGTCGTTTTCACTGTAATCAGTGCATTTTTAGAGCACTTTTCGCTGTGAAAATTACAATGGTCCCAAAAATGTGTAAAAATTGTCCGATGTGTCCGCCGTAATGTCGCAGTCATGAAAAAAAAATTGCTGATCGCTGCCATTAGTAGTAAAAAAAAAATATTAATAAAAATGCTATAAAACTACCCCCTATTTTGTAAACGCTATAAATTTTGCACAAACCAATCGATAAACGCTTATCACCAAAAATAGGTAGAAGAATATTAGGGCTGTGCAAATTAACTTTTAATTAATCGATTAATCTTTAATTTTTTTGATCGATCAAAATCTTTTTGATCAATTAAAATTCTTTTGATTGGTACTCACCTCTCTGCCAGCTTCTGGGCATTCAGGGAGTTCCGTCGGAGATCCGGTGATGTCACGGACACTGGTAGGGCTTGCCGTGTCCATCTGAAGGGCTCCTTTGCTGTGCCTTCATATCTGTATGCCTCCGGGACCTTACTATCTGCCACACACAAGGGCTGTTACACTTCCCTCTATCAACCTGGGATTCTACAGCCACCCACTGGGAGTTGTGATAGTTCCCTTCATAGGACATCTACATGCCGATGGACTAATGTTAACCCTCCTCATCTGGATTCAGCAGTGGTATCGTTGTACACATTTTTATACCAGTATCATACTTAGCTACATATTTTTATGACTGCTTTTGGTACCGTTTGGTATTACTCGCACCATTTTTACAGTTTATGTAGCTACACCGATTTTATCTCCAGTGCAATATTTATTTGGTTAACTACTTGAAGACTATAAAAGTTTTAATGCTATTCCCATCGAGCGCTGCCTTTATGTGTTTTTTGTATCCTGCTATCCATATTTCCAGTGGTTGGAGCTGCACTGGGAATCAGCCTGCAAGGAGATCAGCTAAAAGTAGTTGGATCTGTACGTGCGTTATAATTAATCGAAATTGGTCGATTAATCGATTAAAAATAAAAACGATTAATCGAACACAAAAATTTTGATCAGTAACAGCCCTAAAGAATATATATCGGCCTAAACTGAGGAAAAAAAATATATTTTTTATTTATTTTGGGGGATATTTATTATAGCAAAAAGTAAAAAAAAATGCATTTTTTTTTAAATTGTCGCTCTATTTTTGTTTATAGCGCAAAAAATAAAAAACGCAGAGGTGATCAAATACCACCAAAAGAAAGCTCTATTTGTGGGGGAAAAAAGGACGTCAATTTTGTTTGGGAGCCACGTCGCACGACCGCGCAATTGTCAGTTAAAGCGACGCAGTGGCGAATCGCAAAAAGGGGGAAGGTCCTTAACCTGCTTAATGGTCCGGGTCTTAAGTGGTTAAAATATATATTTTTGAAAGTGTTGTTACTTTACAGCATTTTTTCACACCTTGCCTAAAACATTTGCACAGTGCTGTATATTATTATTATTAGCACAACATCATCAACTACCTGGAAAGTTCCGTAGTCACAGAAGACAATTCTCACACTTCCAACGATGGGACTAATGATCTCATTGTTTTCATAGTGAAGCTGAGAAGCGCTCTCCATCCTAATTCAGAAAGTCTGGGTCTGGAAATGACCTTCCCATGTAATTATGATGTCAGTGATACGCGGAGTGAAGGAACGTCTCCTGGAGATCTCCAGTCATCCTCATCACCCCTCCCCCCCCCCCCCCCCCCATACACCGGGACCCGAGCAAACATCACCAGGGGAGCAATCACATCAGGCTGGATAAATATTCATTGCTGATGAGACCCTAATATGAGATTACTTCACCATGGGGCGCACGTGGAACTGTGTGATCACTCAGAAAATGATTCTGAATAATTGAGGTCAAAGGTCACTTCATTTAATTAAAAAGGAAAGATTTTCCATCTTCTGAGTCTTAGCAACAAGTGTTATGTTGTTTCTATTGATAAATAATATTTTACTAAACAAGTAAAATGTAAAAGTCTGAACTCAGTGATGTCGCCGGTCTCTAGTAGGGATGAGCTTGGAGTTGGAGTCGAACTCATGTAGAACATTGCCTGTTCGCCGAACAGCGAACTATTTGGGGTGTTCGCGGCAAGTTCGTGTGAACTTTAGAACCCTATGGGACTCGAATGTTTGACATCTAAAGTGCTAATTTTAAAGGCTAATATGCAAGTTATTGTAATAAAAAGTGTTTGGGGACCCGGGTCCTGCCCCAGGGGACATGTATCAATGCAAAAAAAAAGTTTTTTTTGGCAGCAGTGATTTTAATAATTCCTTTAAGTGAAACAATAAAATTGAAATATTCCTTTAAATTTCGTACCTGGGGGGGGGGGGGGGTGTATAGTATGCCTGTAAAGTAGCGTTTGTTTCCCATAGAACTGTCCCTGCACAAAGTGTAATTTCTGAAGGAAAAAAAAGTCATTTAAAATCACTCGCGGCTATAATGAATTGTCGACTCCGGCAATACAGAGAAAAGTCATACATAAAAAAAAATGTGTGGGGGTCCACGGCATTTTTTTTTTTTAAATTTGGGGTGGAGTTCCCATTAAAATCCATACCAGACATGAAGGGTCTGGAATGGATATTTGGGGGTAACCCCACGTCATTTTTTTATTATTTGACGCAGGGTTCCCCTTAATATCCATACCAGACCCTAAGGTGAGTGATTTTAAATGACTTTTTTCCTTCAGAAATGACACTTTGTGCAGGGACAGTTCTAAGCACAGCAAACAAGCGCTACGTTACAGGCATACTATACACCCCCCCCTAGGTACGAAATTTAAAGGAATATTTCAATTTTATTCACTTTAAGCATTATTAAAATCACTGCTTCTGAAAAAACTGACGTTTTTTAAAACTTTTTTTGCATTGATACATGTCCCCTGGGGCAGGACCCAGATCCCCAAACACTCCCCTGGGGGAGGACCCGGGTCCCCAGACACTCCCCTGGGGAAGGACCTGGGTCCCCAAACACTTTTTAGGACAATAACTTGCATATTAGCCTTTAAAATTAGTACTTTAGATTTCAAACGTTCGAGTACCATAGACTTTAACAGGGTTCCAAAGTTCACACAAACTTTTGGTCTGTTCGCAGGTTCTGGTGCGAACCGAACCCAGGGGTGTTCGGCTCATCCCTAGTCTCTAGTGAATGGATAGGTTGCATTCTCAGTGATGTCACCGGTCTCTAGTGAATGGATAGGCTGCATTCTCAGTGATGTCACCGGTCTCTCGTGAATGGATAGGCTGCATTCCCAGTGATGTCACCGGTCTCTAGTACATGGATAGGCTGCATTCTCAGTGATGTCACCGGTCTCTAGTGAATGGAAAGGCTGCATTCTCAGTGATGTCACAGGTCTCTCGTGAATGGATAGGCTGCATTCCCAGTGATGTCACCGGTCTCTAGGGCCGGTTGTATCTGTAAGATTAGATGTCCAGCGCATCCCCTCCCCTTACATTAGATGTCAAGAGCCCCCTCACCATCAGAAGTTGAGTCCCCCACTCTCCCTTACATCACAGTACACCCCCTTTTCTTATGCTGCTGCCGGGAAGAAGCTGTATGCATTGCTTGAAAGCAGAAAGTAGAGGTCTGGAGTAGGACCAGAGGAGGGCTGGAGCTCTCCTGCAGCTGCAGGGCAGGTGCGAGGGCCACATGAAATGGCCTGGAGGGCCTGATTCGGCCCGCGGGCCTTGTGTTTGCCACCTATGCTTTAGAGAATGGATAGGCTGCATTCTCAGTGATGTCACCGGTCTCTAGTGAATGGATAGGCTGCATTCTCAGTGAGGTCATCAGTCTCTAGTGAATGGATAGGCTGCATTCTCAGTGATGTCACCGGTCTCTAGTGAATGGATAGGCTGCATTCTCAGTGATGTGACCGGTCTCTAGTGAATGAATAGGCTGCTTTCTCAGTGATGTCACCGGTCTCTAGTAAATGGATAGGCTGCATTCCCAGTGATGTCACCGGTCTCTAGTAAATGGATAGGCTGCATTCTCAGTGATGTCACCGGTCTCTAGTGAATGGATAGGCTGCATTCTCAGTGAGGTCATCAGTCTCTAGAGAATGGATAGGCTGCATTCTCAGTGAGGTCATCAGTCTCTAGTGAATGGATAGGCTGCATTCTCAGTGATGTCACCGGTCTCTAGTGAATGGATAGGCTGCATTCCCAGTGATGTCACCGGTCTCTAGTAAATGGATAGGCTGCATTCTCAGTGATGTCACCGGTCTCTAGTGAATGGATAGGTTGCATTCTCAGTGATGTCACCGGTCTCTAGTGAATGGATAGGCTGTATTCCCAGTGATGTCACCGGTCTCTAGTGAATGAATAGGCTGCTTTCTCAGTGATGTCACCGGTCTCTAGTCAATGGATAGGCTGCATTCTCAGTGATGTCACCGGTCTCTAGTGAATGAATAGGCTGCATTCTCAGTGATGTCACCAGTCTCTAGTGAATGAATAGGCTGCATTCTCAGTGATGTCACCGGTCTCTAGTAAATGGATAGGCTGCATTCCCAGTGATGTCACCGGTCTCTAGTAAATGGATAGGCTGCATTCTCAGTGATGTCACCGGTCTCTAGTGAATGGATAGGCTGCATTCTCAGTGAGGTCATCAGTCTCTAGAGAATGGATAGGCTGCATTCTCAGTGATGTCACCGGTCTCTAGTGAATGGATAGGCTGCATTCCCAGTGATGTCACCGGTCTCTAGTTAATGGATAGGCTGCATTGTCAGTGATGTCACCGGTCTCTAGTGAATGGATAGGTTGCATTCTCAGTGATGTCACCGGTCTCTAGTGAATGGATAGGCTGCATTCCCAGTGATGTCACCGGTCTCTAGTGAATGTATAGGCTGCATTCTCAGTGATATCACCGGTCTCTAGTAAATGGATAGGCTACATTCTCTGATGTCACCGGTCTCTAGTGAATGGATAGGCTGCATTCTCAGTGATGTCACCGGTCTCTAGTGAATGGAAAGTCTGCATTTTCAGTGATGTCACCAGTCTCTAGTGAATGAATAGGCTGCATTCTCAGTGATGTCACCGGTCTCTAGTGAATGGATAGGCTGCATTCTCAGTGATGTCACCGGTCTCTAGTGAATGGATAGGCTGTATTCCCAGTGATGTCACCGGTCTCTAGTGAATGAATAGGCTGCTTTCTCAGTGATGTCACCGGTCTCTAGTGAATGGATAGGCTGCATTCTCAGTGATGTCACCGGTCTCTAGTGAATGAATAGGCTGCATTCTCAGTGATGTCACCGGTCTCCAGTGAATGGATAGGCTGCATTCTCAGTGATGTCACCGGTCTCTAGTGAATAGATAGGCTGCATTCTCAGTGATGTCACCGGTCTCTCGTGAATAGATAGGCTGCATTCTCAGTGATGTCACCGGTCTCTAGTGAATGGATAGGCTGCATTCTCAGTGATGTCACCGGTCTCTAGTGAATGGATAGGCTGCATTCTCAGTGATGTCACCAGTCTCCAGTGAATGAATAGGCTGCATTCTCAGTGATGTCATGGTCTCTAGTGAATGGATAGGCTGCATTCTCAGTGATATCACCGGTCTCTAGTGAATGAGTAGGCTGCATTCTCAGTGATGTCCAGGGTCTCTAGTGAATGGATAGGCTGCATTCTCAGTGATGTCCACGGTCTCTAGTGAATGGATAGGCTGCATTCTCAGTGATGTCACCGGTCTCTAGTGAATGGATAGGCTGCATTCTCAGTGATATCACCGGTCTCTAGTGAATGGATAGGCTGCATTCTCAGTGATGTCACCGGTCTCTAGTGAATGGATAGGCTGCATTCTCAGTGATATCACCGGTCTCTAGTGAATGGATAGGCTGCATTCTCAGTGATGTCACCGGCCTCTAGTGAATGAAAAGACTCAGTGGCCTAACTAGAACCATTAGGGCCCTGGTCTAAGAAACCATGAAGGGCCCTTTCCTCCAGTTTTGGTGGCAGAACTCTAGTGAAAGGATAGGCTACATGTTCAGTAATGTTACCAGTCCCCAGTAAATGGTAGGCTTGATTATTAGTGATGTCATCGGTCTCTAGTAAATGGATAGGTTACTTTGCTTTAAAGAGGAACTGTGGTCATTTGCACAATAATTAAAAGTCAGCAGCTACACATACTTTACAAATACTGTAGCTGGTGACTTTTAATAAACATGAACTTACCAGCCCAGGGATCCAGCTCCATCATCACCCAGGCCGGTTCTCCAAGTCCCTGGTGCTGCCATCTTGCTTGTGGGAAGCCGGCTGTGACTATCTGTAGCCACTAGGCCTCCAAGCGGGTGGGAGCGGGTACCTGCCAGGAATAGATAATAAACCCCTCCCCCACACCCACCCCCCCTAAAAAAGGAGGAAAAGTAGAACTTCCATTTTTATTTGAAGTTCCCCTTTAAGAAAAATAACACAACCCCCAACCTATAGCTTTTGCGTGTTTCTAGAATCTTTCCATTCTTTTTTTAAAGTATAATTGAAATGTTCTGCGCCCTTGTGTGTGTGTGTTTTCTTTTTTATTATATTCTTTGAAATATTTGTATCGTGGAAACATTTCCTCTTGGAACTGAATGGAAACCATGAAAGTCGACTTCCACAATCATTTCCTAGAAAAATATTCCTTTTATATACATTTGTGCAGAATTTATGGCGGGCCCAATAAAAAGAATGTAGGTGATAGTTTTTATATGCTTGTTTTGTCTCTGGGGGGCCTTAAACTCGCCCGCTTCCACCGGGTCGGAAAAGAAGGGGATGATGGACTACGGCAGGAAGTCACGGGAAACTTAAACAAATAGTAATAGACCTCAAATTAAGCTTCTGTGTTCTGCGGCTTTTTCGAAGTCGGGTTCCGCCACTTCCATCGCTGTATCATTATGAAGTCAGAATCCCGTGGCCGCTAATGAGCTGTCTGGAAGTTTGCAGGAGAAAGAAGTGAACTAATTTTAGTTTAATGTTTGTTATGGCGATGCAAACTTTTATGTAAACCACTGAACCCGAAAATCATGCAATGCAAAGTGCAAAGAGGCACTCTGGAGTAGGGATGATCTTCGAGTTCCGGTCTAACTCATGTTCGACTCGAACATTGCCTGTTCGCCGAACAGCGAACAATTTGGGGTGTTCGCGGCAAATTTGAGAAGCCGCAGAACACCCTGGAAAAGTCTATGGGAGAAATCTAAAGTGCTAATTTTAAAGGCTTACCGGATTTTTCGGGGTATTGCGCGTTCCGGCGTATAGAGCGCACCCCTAATGTAGACCTGAAATTCCATGAAAAAAACATTTTATTACTTAGGTCCCTTTCACACTTGTATGACTTCAAAGTCGCGCGATTTTACCGCGATTTCGCGGCCGCGATTTTACCGCGATTTTGCCGCGATTCGTGGCCGCGATTTCAATGAGTGCCTGTGTAAGTGGCATCAAAATTGGACCAAAGTAGTGCAAGGACTACTTTGAAGTCGGCACTACTTAAAGTCGTGCCAGTATGAATGGTGGTCATTAAAAATAATGGAGAATGACTTGTCATACGATTTTGCTGTCCAAAATCGTGAGACAAGTCGTATAAGTGTGAAAGGGGACTTACAGTTTTGGTGTCTTACAAAATGGCAAAGCCGCGCTCATCAAAACAAAAGAATAAAAAATTATGATAGAGGACTGCTGAGCAGTAATTTGCTGTGTTAAAGCCAATGCTATAACCTAGGCATAAAGTAACATGTAGAGGCTCTCCTAGAAATGAAACTTCAAAAGAAAAAAAAGAGTACATGAATGACTTGTATCCTAATGGTGGAATAGCATAAACGTTCATATAGTCCTTGTGTTAGAATTAAGACTTAAAGAACCCAATATCAGGAGGCAAAACGGCAATACATCATAATGATTCACTCCACCACAGTGACGAGATGTTGACAACAAAGTGATCCCTTCACCAGAATAAGGGGGGGCTGCTTACCAGAGGGCAAGCTCAATGAAGCGATTGGCTATAGCCCAGCCGCGGCCTTTAGGTTCTTGTATGGTTCCTGGATATAACTTCCAGCGGCGAGCAAGGTTTAACAGTGCTCACGGATGGCGAAATATGGGTGGAGAGAGAAGGATGGACCAATAGTGTAATTCCGTTTAACAAAACAGGTTTATTAAAACATAAAATGATACTCACAATTTAGCAAAGCATCACAGGCATATAAAAACAAATCGCCGGCCGGCAAACAAAGCGGAGCCCTTCCTCCGTGCGTGCGTGGTGACGTCACTGCGTGTCTTCCCAGACGCGTTTCGTCATCAAAGGGACGTTCTCAGTTTTGGTGTCTTGCCCGGTGTCCATCGGCGACCTTGTCCGGTCCGGCGTCCATCGGCGGTGGTGTCCTCCCCGCTTCTCCCGCGCTGTCTCTGAGTCGAATCCCCGCTTCCCGCGCTGTGTTTGAACGCCGCCGCCGGCATATACCGAGCGCAGTACAACAAGAACCTGGGGAATGCCCAGGGAATAACCAAGCCTACTTACCGACCAGCTAGCAGAACAACCAATTAACCTGTCTAACAATGTGCGTTAAAAACAGGGGTTTTGTCCGCACGCATTTGCAAACGCATGCGTGAGCCACAGAGCCGCGCCAAGGCACCCCATAATTCTGTGGTCCTAACACTAACAGTGAGTGTCCTCACAATGGAGGCACATGCATTTTAATGGATAGATAGGGGCAGGTGGACTGAAGGGGAGCCACCGAGCGCAGTACACCCGGGCGTGCTCGGCCAGGCTTGGCTTCTCACGCATAAACGCCACAAAGCGTGGCCACGAGCGTAGCCGAGCCTGGCCGAATGTACCCGAGTGTACTGCGTTTGGTATATGTCGGCGGCGGTGTTAAAACTGAGCGCGGGAAGCAGGTATCGGCGTATATCGCGCACCCACGATTTTCCCCTTATTTTAAGGGGAAAAAAAGTGCGCGGTATACGCCGATAAATACGGTATATGCAAGTTATTGTCATAAAAAGTGTTTGGGGACCCGGGTCCTGCCCCAGGGGAAATGTATTAATGCAAAAAAAAGTTTTAAAAAAACAGCGCTTTTTTTCGGGAGCAGTGATTTTAATAATGCTTAAAGTGAAACAATAAAAGTGAAATATTCCTTTAAATTTTGTACCTGTGGGGGGGGGGGGTGTATAGTATGCCTGTGAAGTAGCGCTTGTTTCCCCTGCTTAGAACAATCCCGGCACAAAGTATCATTTCTGAAGGATAAAAAGTCATTTAAAATCACTGCTCCCAAAAAAACTGCAGTTTTTAAAACTTAAAACTTTTTTGCATTGATACATGTCCCCAAACAATAGTTTTCATATTAGCCTTTAAAATGAGCACTTTAGATTTCAAACCTTCAAGTCCCATAGACTTTAAGGGGGTTCTAAATGTTCGGGCGAACGTTCGGTCCGTTCGAAAGGTTCTGGTGCGAACCGAACGGGGGGAGGGGGGGGGGTGTCCGGCTCTCATCCCTACTCTGGAGTAAAACTGGTCTAGAAGTTGCCCCTTGCCCGTTTAAATTCGATACTATTCTAATTCGGAAGTTCGTTGTATCCAAATCTCCGAATAACGAAAATATTCATCCGATTTTTAGTTCGTAACGAAACAAACCGCACATGTACGGGGGTACCTCAGGCTAAATGAGGTACTGCAGGCCAATGTTTGGCTTTTCTCAGCTACTTCGCCCCCGTACCTCAGGCCAAATGAGGTACTGCAGGCGTATTTAGCTTGAATTCTGCTCGTCTTGCGAGTCAGAATTAAAAAAAAGTTGCTCGCAAATCAAAACGCTCTCAAACCAAGTTACTCTTAAACCAAGGTTCCACTGTGTATATATATATATATATATATATATTTTTTCTATTCTATTTTATTATTTTTTTAAATTGGAAAACTATTTAAATTCCTAAACTTTTTAAATTCAAAAACTTTTCGAATTCAAATAGTTTTCCAATTTCCAAAGAGGATAGAATAGAATAGAGAATAAAGGAATCGGGTAGAAAAAAAAAATTCTATTCTATTTTTATTCTTTTTGGAAATTGGAAAATGTTATACATTTGAAAACTTTTCGAAACGTTTCGAATTCGAAAACTTTTTGGAAATTGATTCAAAATTGATAAGATTGATTCAAATGTGACAGTTATCAATCCAGGAATATTACTTTTTTTTTTTTAAATCGTTCAATTGGTTTTGTTCCGCTTTATGATCTACTGCTTCTCAGGGGCTCTGGGCTTCAGAAAAATGGCCGCCTCCAGCAAGACGAAGCAGGAGGCAATGTAAAGCACGCATTCATTTTGGGGTAGCATAATAATTAATGTGCAATGTAGGTTCCTTGCTAAGGAACATTCTTTTTTTCTTTTATAAAGTTATTTTGGGTAAAGCTTTATCTGAAAATGAAAGATTTCGGGTGGTTTCGGGGTGGTTTTAATTGTAGGCTGAATGTCATTGTCCCCCCCCCCCCCCACCACCACCGACTCTCATTGCGCAATAATATTTGAGCCGCACTCGAGGATTAAGAATCTTCATTGGTTGCCAAGTGACAACGGTGCCGCAGCTCAGATCCAGCGCGCTCCATGTAACAAATGACTTGTTGAGACTCTTCAGAAAACAGAGGATTAGAATCCTCCCGACGTGAGAGGTTACATAACGCCACGTACCAAGAAATCCACAGCCGAAAATCCAACCTTGGCAGAGCGCGGCTCCAAGACTGAACATAGACCAACGCGGAACGCGGCCCATACAGCGCTCCACACTCCCAGAACTCTATTTATAATCCCTGACTTCACAAACTCACAAGAGAAATATTTCAACATGTTCCATAATAAAAGTGTTTTTATTTTGCCTGCAGGTTGGCTATTGGACAGATCTGTGCCGGGATCGGGAGCCAGGAGAGAAATTACACATTTCACCGTGACCTCTGAGGGACCCTGGAAGAGAGGTAATGACCTGCGCTCCGTGCCGACGTGGATCAAGATCTTCCAACACCTAAGTGACTGCGGCCACGTATCATTATCATCATCTGCGCTGCTGGAGGACTCTGCTCCTTCCTCCAGAACTCTCCTCTCCTAAAATACTCTGCTCTGCTGGAGGACTCTGCTCCTTCCTCTATAACTCTCATCTCCTGAAATACTCTGCACTGCTGGAGGACTCTGCTCCTTCCTCTATAACTCTCCTCTCCTGAAATACTCTGCTGGAGGACTCTGCTCCTTCCTCTATAACTCTCCTCTCCTGAAATACTCTGCACTGCTGGAGGACTCTGCTCCTTCCTCTATAACTCTCCTCTCCTGAAATACTCTGCTGGAGGACTCTGCTCCTTCCTCTATAACTCTCCTCTCCTAAAATACTCTTCTGGAGGACTTTGCTCCTTCCTCTATGACTCTCCTATCCTAAAATACTCTGCTGGAGGACTCTGCTCCTTCCTCCAGAACTCTCCTCTCCTGAAATACTCTGCACTGCTGGAGGACTCTGCTCCTTCCTCTATAACTCTCCTCTCCTGAAATGCTCTGCTCTGTTGAAGGACTCTGCTCCTTCCTCTATGACCCTCCTCTCCTGAAATACTCTGCTGGAGGACTCTGCTCCTTCCTCTATAACTCTCCTCTCCTAAAATCCTCTGCTGGAGGACTCTGCTCCTTCCTCTATAACTCTTCTCTCCTGAAATTCTCTGCTCTGCTGGAGGACTCTGCTCCTTCCTCTATAACTCTCCTCTCCTGAAATACTCTGCTGGAGGACTCTACTCCTTCATCTATAACTCTCCTCTCCTTAAATATTCTGCTCTGCTGGAGGACTCTGATCCTTCCTCTATAACTCTCCTCTCCTGAAATACACTGCTGGAGGACTCTGCTCTTTCCTCCCACTCTCATCTCCTGAAATACTCTGCTCTGTTGGAGGACTCTGCTCCTTCCTCTATAACTCTCCACTCCTGAAATACTCTGCTCTGCTGGAGGACTCTGCTCCTTCCTCTATAACTCTCCTCTCCTGAAATACTCTGCTCTGCTGGAGGACTCTGCTCCTTCCTCTATAACTCTCCTCTCCTGAAATACTCTGCTCTGCTGGAGGACTCTGCTCCTTCCTCTATGACCCTCCTCTCCTGAAATACTCTGCTGGAGGACTCTGCTCCTTCCTCTATAACTCTCCTCTCCTAAAATCCTCTGCTGGAGGACTCTGCTCCTTCCTCTATAAATCTCATCTCCTGAAATACTCTGCTCTGCTGGAGGACTCTGCTCCTTCCTCTATGACCCTCCTCTCCTGAAATACTCTGCTGGAGGACTCTGCTCCTTCCTCTATAACTCTCCTCTCCTAAAATCCTCTGCTGGAGGACTCTGCTCCTTCCTCTATAAATCTCATCTCCTGAAATACTCTGCACTGCTGGAGGACTCTGCTCCTTCCTCTATAAATCTCATCTCCTGAAATACTCTGCTCTGCTGGAGGACTCTGATCCTTCCTCTATAACTCTCCTCTCCTGAAATACACTGCTGGAGGACTCTGCTCCTTCCTCTATTTAACTCTCTTATCCTCTCCTGAAATACTCTGCTTTGATTGAAGCACAGTGAGGCATGGGAACAGTGAGGCATAGAGATGGACACAGTGAGGCAAAGTGAGGCATGGACACAGTGAGGCATGGGGACAGTGAGGCATGCACATGGACACATTGAGGCATGAACACAGTGAGGCATGGGCACAGTGAGGCATGCACATGGACACAGTGAGGCAAAGTGAGGCACAGTGAGGCATGGGCACAATGAGGCATGGGCACAGTGAGGCACAGTGAGGCATGCAGATGGACACCCTAGGCTTATACTCGAGTAAATAGGTTTTCCCATTTTTTTTGTGGTAAAATTAAGTGCCTCGGCTTATATTCGGGACGGCTTATACTCGAGTATATACGGTATGCAGATTCGCTAAATTATTCTTATTTATAATCAGACCTCTAAGGCCCCATACACACGATCGGACATATCCGATGAAAACGGTCCGCGGACCATTTTCATCGGATATGTCCGATCGGGAGTTTGATCCGATGGCGTGTACACACCATCGGATCAAATTCCCCGCCGCCGGACGGCGTGGTGACGCGGCGGTGACGTTGACGCCGCTGCGTCACCGCCACGTCACCGCACCAGGAAGTAAAACACTTCCGCGCATGCGCCGAATCCATTCGGCGGCGGCGCGGCGGCGGTGGGGGATGACATGTCTGCTGGTAAGTGTACTAACCAGCAGACATGTCGGGCGGACAGATTCCCACCGGATGGATTTCAAAGCATGCTTTGAAATCTGTCGGGTGGACAAATCTGTCCGCTAGCCCATACACACGATCGGAGATGTCTGCTGAAACGGTCCATCGGACCGTTTTCAGCGGACATATCCCCTCGTGTGTACAAGGCCTAAGTGTTATAATTAGTGTTGGGGGGGGGGATGGGCGATATTTGGAAAAATGTTCAGTGCCAAGTTCTGGGCACCAAAGTACAATATATTCTGATTATATAAAAGTTCCACTAGGATTTATTCTTCTTCTTTAATTTTTTTTTTGTTTCTTTTTTTGCCAAAACCCATATTTGACTTTTAAATATTTTTTCACAGTGAAGATTTTCTTGCCTCATTTCAGCTCCTGTTTGAAGGGCACAATTCATCTTTCATCTCGTCTCTGCTGGATCTGTCCGATCGATGACCAAACTTCCCGGCTCTAGAAATCCAAACAAAAGTCAGCGCCCCCAGAATGAAGCGCGGCACAAAGGCTTCTTGTAACTCGGTAACTCGCTGTATCAGAAGAATCTTTATTTGTGCGGTTTGCTCTCGTGATTAAAGTGACACTAAGCAATATCCTCCTTATTCTCCAGGAATAATCCATACACATCACTTAAAGTGATATTAAAGTCTATATTTATTCTTATTTTATAACATGTTATACCTACTTGGTCCTGGTTCCTCCTGGCTCCTTCCATCCTGCCGAGTGCCCCAGAGCAAGCAGCTTGCAATAGGGGGACACTAGCAGGTTCGCTACTAAGCTGTAGCTGCAGCTCTGGGTGTCCATTCCACAACAAAAAAACTACCAGCATTTTATTCTACAGGGTCTCTGCTTTCATAAATAATACCTATATGTGCAAAAAAAGTATAAGGGTTAAAATGGTATGAAAGATTTTCAGGGTTTCAGGGGGGAGAGGCTCCTGGCCCCTCCACCCTACTGGGTGCCCCCAGGACAAGCATCTTGCAATAGGGGCACCCGAGCAGGCTCGCTTCGCAGCTGCGGCTCTGTGTGTCCATTCACGCTTGGCCCTGTCCCCTCTCTCTCTTGATTGGGTCACTACCAACAGTGGCGGCTGGTGTTTTTTTGTTTGGGGGGGGCGGCAAACAACCAAACCCCCCTCCCCCACAGCAACTTAAACCCCACCGTCCCCCACTGTCTGCTGGTAGATCCACGACACTTACCCCATCTAGGCAGAGGGGACGGACCATCCATGCAGCGGTGGCGGGGACCGGGTATCCATGCAGCGGCAGTAGGGACCAGGCACCCGCTTCCAAGCTGCGGCCGTCCCCTCTCTCTCTCTTGATTGGCTCCTTTATCAACAGTGGCGGCTGGTGTTTTTTTGTTTGGACGGGTGGCAAACAACCAAACCCCCTTCCTCCCACAACAGCTTAAACCCCCCTGTCCCCCACTGTCAGCCCGTAGATCCACCGACACTTACCCCATCTAGGCGGCGGGGACCGACCATCCATGCAGCAGCGGCGGGGATCGGCCATCCATGCAGCGGGGGTGGGGACCGGCCATCCATGCAGCAGCGGTGGGGACAGGCCATCCATGCAACGGCGACGGGGACGGGCCATCCAGGCATCGCCGGGCACTGGGAGGCTCTTCTCCTCCTCGCTTCCGCTGTGGGTCTCCTCCTCTCCTCCTTGGTCTCCAATAGGATCACCTGTCCTTTCAGCCAATCGGGTGACGGGTCGCTTCCCAATTGGCCAGGAGGAGAATCAGTGTTGCAACAGCGAATATTCATTTGCTGTTGCAACACACCTAGGTGGGCTCGGAATGCTAAATTTTGAAGCCTATTAGAGTCTATGGCACTTAAACAAAAAAAAACCTGGCCGCTGTAATTCATGCACCCAGTGACCTGAAAGGGGCCGGACTCATGAATAGGGGGCGGCCGTGGCGGCAATGGATAGGTTCATGCTATGCATGAATGTATCCATTATATATAGGGGAGTGGCGAGGAGAGAGGGGGCGGTGTCCGGGCACCCCTAATGCACGGGCCACCCCTGTTTACCAACATATTATACTTACCTGCTCTGTATAGTGGTTTTGCATGAAGCAGCCCCAAAATCTCCTCCTCTCGGGTCCCTAGCAAACAGCTTGCAATAGGGCACCCAAGCAGGTTTCGTCCACGAGCAGCTCCATTTACACACGGAGCTGCGGCTCGCCCCAGCCACCTCTCCTTATTGGCTCACTGGCTGTGATTGACAGCAGCTGAAGCCAATGGCTCTTGCTGCTGCCTCAGCCAATGGAGAGAGAGAGTCCCCAGCGAGCTGAGGCTCTCATACACATTGCTGGAGGAAGATCGGGCTCAGGAAAGTGGTAGGGGGCTGTTAGGGGGTGCTGGGGGGGGGTTAGGGGGTGCTGGGGCTGCTGCACAGAGGAGGTGTTTGCATTCTTGCATAGAATGCTTGAAGGTAAAAACCTTGAGCCTTTTACAACCACTTTAAGTGTAAGTACTTGGATAGATTATTTAGAGTTGGGTGTCGCTTTAATTTTTGGTTGTTTTTTTAGTACAATTTGTTTCTCGGACATTTATACATAGAAAAGAGGAACACATTTCAAATTAAAATAAAAACTGCCGACCTGCATTGTGAAAATAGGATTTGGATTAACAAAAATAGTCCGTCCCGCTCTCACCCCCGTGACACAGGCACTTGTTCTGGAATAGGTGCCATCCTGTTTGTGCCGGAGACTGGGCGACCTTTCAGGAAGAAGAGATCCCGATGCTTATATAAATATACCATTTCCAGGTCCATTTTTCTAAAATAAATGATTCCTAGATAACATATCTGTCAGGTTCTCACCGTCGGTCTCCCCGGGGAAAGGAAGGACAGAGTCAGGGAGTATCTCTGGATGACGTACAGGACGTGGACGCTACCGCCATACTTGATAAGTTCAACTTGAACTTGTGCAGCTTTATGACTGATTTATGAAGGAGCGAGTGACTGCTTCACCAGGTTCTAAAATTATCACTAGATATTGCAAGTGTTAGCAAACTGCTTCCCTATTTTATTGTTGAAGCTGAACTCTAGGCAGAGAAACAAGATAAAAATGAATGCAGCTCTGCAATCGACAATGCACGGTCACCCTCCATGTGACTCTGTCCCAGAGTGCTCCACTTTACTGCCAGTTGGCTTGTGCTTGCACCACCACCATCCAGCAGGTCCATCACCTCTGCAATTGCCAATTCATTGTCAAGCCCCCATGTGACTCTATCCCTGGAGGTGTCCATGGGCTTCTAACGGTGTTCAACTTGTGCTTGCACCACCACCATCCAGCAGGTCTATCACCTCTGCACTTGTCAATACATTGTCAAGCTCCCATGTGATTCTGGAGGTGTCCTTGGGCTTTTAATTGTGTTCTAATTGTGCTTGCACCACATTCATCCAGCAGGCCCATCAGCTCTGCAAATGTCAATACATCTATCCCTAAGGTGTCCATGGGCTTCTAATGGTGTTCAACTTCTTCTTGCACCACCACCATCCAGCAGGTCCATCAGCTCTGCAATTGTAAAAACATTGTCAAGCCGCCAAGTGACTCTGTCCCTGAGGCATCCATGAGCTTGTATTGCCAGTTGGCTTGTGCTTGAACCACCATCATCCAGCAGATCCATCACCTCTGCAATTGCCAATACATTGTCAAGCTCCCATGTGACTCTATTCTGGAGGTGTCCATGGGCTTCCAATAGTGGTCAGATACATCTATCCCTAAGGTATCCTTTGGCTTCTAATGGTGTTCGGATTGTGCTTGCACCACCATTATCTAGCAGGTCCATCACCTCTGCAATTGTCAATTCATTGTCAAGCTCCCATGTGACTCTATCCTGGAGGTGTAAATTGGGCTTCTAGTGGTGTTCAACTTGTGCTTGCACCACCATCATCCAGCAGGTCCATCAGCTCTGCAATTGTCAAAACATTGTCAAGCCCCCATGTAACTCTATCCTGGAGGTGTCCATGGGCTTCTATTGGTGTTTGGATTGTCCTTGCACCAGATTCATACAGCAGGCCCATCAGCTATGCAAATGTCAATACATCTACTGTATCCCTAAGGTGTCCATAGGCTTCTAATGGTGTTCGGACTGTGCTTGCACCACCATCATCCAGCAGGTCCATCACCTCTGCAATTGTCAATTCATTGTCAAGCAACCATGTGACTTTATCCTGGAGGTGTCCATGGGCTTCTAATGGTGTTCAAATTGTTCTTGTACCACCATCATAAAGCAGGTCCATCACCTCTGCAATTATCAATACATTGTCAAGCTCCCATGTGATTCTGGAGGTGTCCGTGGACTTTCAATGGTGTTCGGATTGTGTTTGCACCACGTACATCCCGGAGGCCCATCACCTCTGCAATTGTCAATTCATTGTCAAGCCCCCATGTGACTCTATCCTGGAGGTGTCCATAGGCTTCTAACAGTGTTCAACTTGTGCTTGCCCCACCATCATCCAGCCGGTCCATCAGCTCTGCAATTGTCAAAACATTGTCAAGCTCCCACGTGACGCTATCCTTGAGGTTTTGTATTGTTGTGCTTGCACTACCATCGTCCAGTATGTCCATAAGCTCTGCAATTGTCAATACATTAATAAGCTTCCATATGCCTCTATCCCAAAGGTCAATACATTGCTCCCTAAGGCATCCATGGGCTTCTAATGGTGTTCAAATTTTGCTTTCACCACCATGATCCAGCAGGTCCATCACCTCTGCAATTGTCAATTCATTGTCAAGCAACCATGTGACTCTATCCTGGAGGTGTCCATGGGCTTCTAATAGTGGTCAGATTGTGCTTGTACTACATTCATACAGCAGGCCCATCAGCTCTGCAAATGTCAATACATCTATCCCTAAGGTGTCCATGGGCAATGCATGAATCTATCTATTGGTGAGAGAGAGGTGGCAGGAGAGAGGGGGCTGCGCCCGTGCGCCCTTTATGGACGCACCGTCACTGCAATAAGCTCTAAGCTCCCATGTGCCCCTATACCCAAGGTGTCAATAGGCTTCTAATGACAGTTGGATTGTGCTTTCACTTATCACTATCATCATCCAGCAGATCCATCAGCTCTCCAATTGTCAATACATAGTTCAGCTCCCGTGTGATTCTATCCCTGGGGTGTTCATGGGCTTCTAATGGCAGTTGGATTGTGCCTGCACCACAATAATTTAGAAGGTCCATCAGCTCTGCAGTTGTCAATATATCAAAGTCCTATGTGACTCTAACTTTGAGGTGTCCCTGGGTCTCTCTAATGACAGTTGGATTGTGTTTGTACCACCACCATCCAACAGGGCCAATAACATAAATGTTTGCCAAGAGGGCTACTAGGGAAGCTGCATATCTCAATGGGAACAGAAGTGATTGAATTTTTTTTTCTAAATCAACCATTATTACAGTCAACAAATGACCTGTCCTACTCCTGAACTTTTTTTGGGCAACATCGTTACATAGATACATAGTAGGTGAGGTGGAAAAAAGACCATCAAGTCCAACCTATGTGTGATTATATGTCAGTATTACATTGTATATCCCTGTATGTTGTGGTCGTTCAGGTGCTTATCTAATAGATTCTTGAAACCATCAATGCCGCCCGCTGAGACCACCGCCTGTGGAAGGGAATTCCACATCCTTGCCGCTCTTACAGTAAAGAACCCTCTAAGTCGTTTAAGGTTAAACCTCTTTTCTTCTAATTTTAATGAGTGGCCACGTGTCTTGTTAAACTACCTTCTGCAAAAAAGTTTTATCCCTATTGTGGGGTCACCAGTACGGTATTTGTATATTGAAATCATATCCCTTCTCAAGTGTCTCTTTTCCCGAGAGAATAAGTTCAGTGCTCGCAACCTTTCCTCATAACTAATATCCTCCAGACCCTTTATTAGCTTTGTTGCCCTTCTTTGTACTCGCTCCATTTCCAGTACATCCTTCCTGAGTACTGGTGCCCAGAACTGGACGCATACTCCAGGTGTACTCTGGAGTTGATCCTCTTTTTAATGCCAATATTCTGTTTGCTTTGTTAACAGCAGCTTTGCATTGCACACCATTGCTGAGCCTATCATCTACTAGGATCCCCATCCTTCCCATGGGACATGCTTCCCGCGATGTGGATTTCCGCGATTGCAGCATGAATTATCACGTGACAATCGTGGCAGACCCGCATCGCAATATGAGTTGTCATTAAAATTAATGGCATCTCAAATGCAAGTCCTACGATTTGTCATTTACACATCGGCGCTGTCAAATTGCGGGCAGATTCGCGACCAATCTTCCTGCGATTCAAAACGCCGTAGTGTGAGTGCAGCCTTTCAGCTCAGCTATAAGAAACATTTTTTTTTCTTTCGTTTACTATTTTTTTCTTTCTTTTTTACCCAAAATGAGTTATTATTACTTTCTGTTGCATTTTATGAACATAATTGGACCCTACAGGCACAAAGGAAGATATTAAAACAAGCAGAGTGCACCTCAGCAAACACTTCCTGGGGTTTTATTAGAGGCGGGGGATGTCTGATCGGAGTCCGAGCTAAAGACGCGAGCCGACATCATTAAGCGTAATCCCCCCCCCCCCCCCTCCTATCGCCAGACCCAATTTGCTGTGGCATGCCGAAGGATCGAGCAGAAACGTATTAGATGTTTATCCTTTGTCCAAATGAATTGTTGAGGCATTTCCTGTAGCGTCTCATACGGAGTAGACCACTTCTAATGATTTTATTAAAATAGGAATTAAAGGCCAAAAGGTTGCCTCCTGAGAGCCCTTAATTTCCTCTTACAGCTTCATTTAGTGTTTGTAAAATGCTCGGGGCTAGACAATAAAGCTGCGGTGAAACCCAGGCCCATCAAAGCCGGACAAGATGAGACCTGGGCTTAAAGGAGAGTTCGACTGGACAGTGAGCGCTGCAACCAAATGGCTACAAACAGAAGGTCATTATAATTTTCACCAGCTACAAGTCTTTTGTGTGAGAATAGCTTATTCTCTGTTATTTATTCTCTGTTACCTACTTTTACTAAAAAAAAAACCCTATTGACATAGGTCCTAAAAATACCAGGTAGTTAGTGGAGGGTGGCCTGTACTGAGGGGGGACCATAGTTGGTAGTTTTTTTTTTTTAAGTTTATTTAACAGTAAGGTAAATGTACATACAATACAGAGCTTTAGAGAGGTGGTATTGATTGTATAAGATTGCAGACGCAGCCGCTTCTTCTTTATGAGCATTGTAACATTGGACAGAGAGAGTTACTATAACCAAAAGAACAGTAACATGGGTTAACTTATAAACCTTGTAAAGCACAAAACGAGCCCTATACAGGGGGACACGTGACAGGGGGTAAATTCAGGGATATCTGGGTCACATAGGTTTCTATATTGGACAATGGTTAAGTGCCCGATTGTTGTCATAATGTGGGACGGGGGGAATCCTGTCGTCAGGAAGGGAACGAAAAAACCCAATGCATCATAGAGGGGTCACAAGATTATGTGTGTAAGATAGCGTTTGAAGAGTCTATTGAGGCCTAGAGACGTGTGGTATGGGGTGGGGAAGGGGCATAGCGAAGCTTGAGAGGAGGGTGTAGTAAGGGGCTTGGGTGAAAAGGGGGGGTGAAGGGGATCAGACAAGGGGGGGAGCAAAGATTGGCCTGGGAGGGGGGGAGAGAGTAAGGCCTTGTACACACGATGGAATATATCCGATGTAAACGGTCCCCGGACCGTTTACAGCGCATATTTACGCCGGGATGTTTTGATCCGATGGCTGTACACACCATCGGATCAAATTCCCCGCCGGCGGACAGCGCAGTGACGCGGCGGTGACGTTGACGCCGCCACGTCACCGCACCAGAAAATAAACACTTCCGCGCGCATGCGTCGGATCCATTCACAGGATACGACGCATGTGCGGGCAGATATGTCCGCTGGTTTGCCGTACTAACCAGCGGATATATCTGAAGGGCAGCTATCCGGCGGAAAAATTTCAAAACATGCTTTGAAATTTTTCCGCCGGAGGAATCCGGCCAGAACGGTCCATTTGCCCCTACACACGAGCGGATTTTTCGGCTGAAATGGTCCGTCGGACCATGTTCAGCGGATTTATTCCCTCGTGTGTACAAGGCCTGAGGGTGTATCGTATGTTTTTGTTCACAATCTACCTCTGAACTTGTCCCATCCCAGTTGCGTTTGCCCACCACAGCTCTCGAGAGACTACGAAATCGCCGCTACCTTAGATTCATCCGTTGTTGTGAAGTATAGCCAACATGCCCAAGTCTCGGTATATTTAGAGGGAGTATCATGCGCCTGATGAATCAGATCTTCCATGTCAGCGATTTGGGTGATTGGTCTAAACCAGTCTGTTATTGTCGGAGGCTCAGGGGCCTGCCATTTCGCAGGGATGCAAAGCTTTGGGTGGGGTTTTTTTTTTGTTGCACTGGGTGACACCAACCCTAGTGACGACACTGCACTAACCTCTCTAGCCCTGAAAAGAAAAAACAGTATACATACCTTTTCTGAAGCCGATCCGATCCAATCTCCAGCGGCGGAAGTTCTGCTGAGTACAAGTCTGACAACAGCTGTGAAACAAATGGGAAGTGACATCACCCGTAGAGTTACTATCAGGCTTCCATTGACGGTCATGTCCTCTGCACAGCGAAGCAGTGGCTGACAGCTCAGTGTGGCATCAGAGCTTCCGCCGCTGGAGATCGGGTCGGAATGCCTGTAGAAAAGGAGGGTATACTGATTTTTTCTTTTCAGGGCTAGAGAGGTTAGTGTTAGAATGTTGGTGGTGGCTATAGATGCAGGGATTTTAGTTTTTGCATGGACTTCCACATTAAAAACCTATGTAGGGATCATAACTGAGTCAGGAAGCTGCTGGTTGCTCTTCGGCTGGTACCCTGTGACTTGAATTCTGAACCTAATCCTGAAAATTGCTTTCTCATTGCTTATGCAGGCTGCCCTTTTGACTTGTCTCTGTTGTGGCTGCCTGCTATTGACCTTGACCTAGTTCCTCACTATGGCTTACATCTGCTGCCCTTCTGTTGTGACCTCAGCTTGCCTTCTGACTATGACTTTCCTCTGCTGACCTTCTGGTGTGACCCTTATCTATCTCCTGATCATAATTCTGCCTCATGTGCTGTCTGCTATCTGTCTTCCTGGTTTTCCTAACAGTTCCGTTCTGCTTGCGGTGGAACACTTACCTGGCTCCTCTGCAGTCTGCATGAGCAGCTCCAGACCAAGTCAAGAAATTAGCACCTCTCCAAGTCATCTACTAGAAATTGAGCATCTCTCCACCGAGATGTCTACCAGAATATAACACATCTCCACCAAGTCTTCTACCAAAAATTACCACCTCCCCACCAAGTCCTCTACCAGAAATGAGCACCTCTCCACCAAGTCATCTACTAGAAATGAGCACCTATCCACCAAGTCATCTACTTGAAATGGGCACCTCTCTATCAAGTCATCTACTAGAAATGAGCACCTCTCCACCAAGTTGTCTACCAGAAATGAGCACCTCTCCACCAAGTCTTCTTTTTTTTCCTCTCTCTTCTTTTTTCTTTTCTTTTCTTTTTTTCCTTAATTTATATGTATTTTTTTTTTATTTACTTTTATTTTACTTTGTTGCCCCAAAACAAGAAAAAAAATAAAGATCACCGTAGGATGTGGATTTCCCACCCATTTTTCCCCTCTCCCTCCCCCATCTCGTGATTCCACTGACCCATCCCTCCCTCCCAATATTCTCTCCTAGATTTAAGGTTTTACCTGCCCTATTCTCTCAGCTAGTTCTTAGATTCTCTGCGTAACTCCAGGTTTTTTTAAAACTTCTCCAAGGTCCCCACTTATCTCGTGTACTATTGCTGTCTTCTATCCCCTTCAATCTTAACTCCTCCCTCCTATAGGTTTCCTCCACCGAATCGATCCATTCCCAGATCTGAGGGCTATCCTTATCCCTCCATTTTTTGGGAATCAATCGCTTCGCTGCGTTCAGAAGGTGGGGTATCAACGTTTTTTTATATTCTTTTATCGGTTCGACCCCACCATGAAACAGGACTGTCCAAGGTTCCTCTTTGATCTCTTTTTTGGTTATTTCCTTAATAAGTGATAGAACTTTTTTCCAATAGTCATTGATCTTGGGGCACTTCCACCATAGATGGGCCATTGACCCCCTCGTTGGACAGCCCCTCCAGCAGTCTGGTGACTGCCTTTCTTTATACTTACTGACCTTATCTGGCGAGGCATACCATCCACATAAGAGTTTAAAGTTCATCTCTGCTGTTCTCACGTCTATAGCTGAGGTATGGGTTAGATTGATTATTCTTTCCACTGGCATATCTCCCCTTGTGTTTTCAAGTTCACTTTCCCATTTTTGTATATATCTAGGCGTCCCTGGCTCCTCCGCCCTCATCAGGAGTTTATATATTTTTGATATATTTCCTTTTGAGTTTTCAACCAGGCATAATTGTTCCAAAGAATTATAATCCTTCTGTTCCCGTAATGGTCCTGGGAGGCTCCTGATGAAGGAGGAAAGTTGCTGGTATCGCCATTCATTCCACCCTGTGCAATCCGTCTTAACTTTAATCTCGTGAAGTGTCATTATTTTACCCTTCTGAGTGATATCTTTTACTTGTGTTCGTTTTTTTATCCAGTTCCCGCCCCTTTTAAGCCCGGTGTAAAGTATTTGTTCCCTTTCAGATCAATAAGTGGGGAATTATAAGCTAACCCCAGCTGTTTATATATTCTATCCCAAATCCTAAATGCTATATGTGTTATTTCATGTGTCCTTATGTCTAAGTGTCTAAACCGTGGTGGATTCCAGATTATTCTACCCAACTGTGTCTTTGCCAGTGCCAGTGTGCTCTCTATCTGAACCCATCTTTTGTCGTTCTTCTCTTTGAACCACTCTATTATTCGGGAAATTACCGCCGCCTCATAATATTTTCTAATATCCGGTACCGCTAGGCCCCCCAGTTTTTTTTCCTGTTTTAAAACCTTGAAAGCTATCCTGTGTTTTTTGTTGTTCCATATGTAATTTAACAGCATCGAGTTAAGTATTCTAAAGTAGGATTGTGGTAGTGCAATAGGGACCATTTGAAATTTATACAGGATTTTCGGGATTAACTTCATTTTTACTGTATTAATATCGGCCGGTTCTTGATTTTTTTGATTTCATCTTTTATTTCTTCTAAAAGGGGAATATAGTTTAATCTGTATAAGCTTTTGGGGGAGTTTGCTAGTTTTATTCCTAGATACTTTATCTCTTTCTGCCATTTAAAGTTATACTTTTCTTTGAGCACTCGTTCTACCTCTCTGTTGGTGTTGATGTTCAATATTTCAGTTTTAGACTCATTCATCTTGAAATTAGATACCTCCCCATATTGTTTGATGTTGTCTATTAAGTATGGAAGGGTAGATTTTGGTTTTTCCACAAAAAATAACACATCATCCGCAAAAGCAGCTAATTTATGCTCTTCGTCCCCTGCACCTATCCCCCTTATATTGGTGTCATTCCGTATTATAGCGAGTAAAGGCTCGAGCGACAGCACAAAGAGGAGGGGAGACAAAGGGCACCCCTGTCTGGTCCCGTTTCCCATTACGAAGTGTGCCGATAGGGTGCCATTGATCCTGACCCTCGCTCGGGGATGAGCATATAAGACCTGGATCCTCTCCCTCATTCTTGGGCCCAATCCTATATTTTCTAATGTTTGCATCATAAGGCCCCAGTCTACCCTGTCAAACGCTTTTTCGGCGTCAACTGACAGGAGTAGACTGGGGTCTCCCTTTTCTTTCATTTGTTTCATAGCTAGAAGTACTCTGACCCCGTTGTCCTTCCCTTCTCTCCCCGTTATAAAACCCACCTGGTTGGGATGGACCAGGGGCGTCATGATTTCTTTCAGACGCTCCGCCAGTATTTTGGCATATATCTTTATATCATTATTCAGGAGTGAGATTGGCCTGTAGCCTGAGCATATCGTGTTATCTTTCCCCTCCTTTCCTATAACCGTAATGTTTGCCGTGGCCGCCTCTCTACTCAGTCCATAATCTATCCCTAATCCATTGAAGTATTGACAGAGTTTTGGAATTAATATATTTCCAAATTTTTGTAAATATCTGTTTGTAAAACCGTCCGGTCCAGGACTTTTTCCTTTGGGCGAGTTTTTTAAGATCCTCCTAATCTCTTCCTCCGTTATTGGCCTATCTATGTTTACTGCATCTTCCGTAGGTATTCTAGGGAGGTTTGCTTTTCTAAGAATTTCCTCTATTTTAGCCTCTTTCTCTCCGGGGTTCCAATTTTTTTGTTTAATATTATATAGGTCTTCGTAATAATTTCTAAATACTTCAGCAATGTCCCTGGTTTTATATAGGATGTCCCCATTTTTTTTCCTTATTTTTTCTATGTAATTTCTAGCTTTTTTTTTTCTTAACCATTCTGGCCAACGCTTTACTAGGTTTATCCCCCCAGATGTATCTTTCTCTTTCGATGGAATTTAGGTCTTTCTTGGTTTCTTGTTCAATTAGCTCTCTATACTCATCTCTTTTCAAAGTTAACTTATGCCATATTTCTGTTTTTTTTTGCCCCTTTGTTTTATGCTCTTTTTCTAATTTAAGAATTTCTTTTACTGTTTCCTTTAGTTCCCTAGTTTTTTCTTTCTTCTTCCTTGCTCCCTCCATAATTAATATCCCTCTTATATATGCTTTGTGGGCTTCCCAAAGTGTAGCTCTGGAGATCCCCTCTGTATCGTTCTCTCGGAAAAACCTTTCTAGTTCTCTCTGAATTCTTCCTACTATTACTTCCTCTCCCAATAAGCTTTCATCCAATCTCCATTCTGGTGGGACGGTTTCTTGGCCCGAGATATTTATCTTGATGGTTATAGGGGCGTGATCTGATATTGTCATGGCTTCGATGCCCGTCTCCACTGTCCTTTCCAGGAGTCTATGTTCTATGAGGGCGTAGTCTATCCTCGAGTACGTCCCGTGCACAGGGGAGTAAAATGTAAAGTCCCTCGTCTTGGGGTGTTGGATTCGCCATATATCCATCAGCTGGTCTTTATGCAGTCTTTGTTTTAAGCTTTTCAACTGACCTTCACTAGTCCCCTGTGCCCGGGACGTACTATCCTGTATGGGATCCATACAGAAATTGAAGTCCCCCATTACTATCAGGTGCCCTTCCTTAAAATTCTCAAGTTTCCTCAGTACCTTGTTTACATATTTCGCAGAATTATCATTTGGAGCATAAATATTAGCTAATGTGTAGTTCATCCCTCTAAGCTTCCCTTTTAACAATAGGAATCTTCCTTCGGGGTCTGTTAGTCTGTCTGTCAGCTCAAAACGGATGTCTCTTGAAAAACCAATTGCGACTCCTCTAGCCCGTCTTGTAACTGTATCCGCGTAGTACCATATCGGGTGACTGCGCGAGTACAATTTAGTATTAGATTCGATCGTTAGGTGCGTCTCCTGTAGAAAGGCTACATCTGCTTTATACAAGTGTAGTTCCTTGAGGATCTTATGTCTCTTTATCGAGGAATTTAAGCCCTTCACCTTGTAAGATAAAAATTTGATATCCATTATGATTAATTTATTTCCTTCCTCCTTCTCTTAGGGCCCTTTTTCTTCGGGGGAGAGACACCGATCTAAGTGGAATCAACGAGATGGCCCCCCCTCCCCAACCTCCCTTCCCTAACCCTCCCTTGTTCCCTTCCCCACCCTCCCCTCGCCCTCCCTCCCCTAACCCCCCCTTTCTCCCACCCCCCCTCCCTCCATGGCCTGATGTAGGCCTGAGAGCCGTGCTAGGTATCATCCTTCTCCTCGCCATCGGCTCCTCCCCCTCGAGGTAGGGTCTAGGGAGCGCTCCGTGGCTAGCTAACTAAATGTCCCCCACCACCCCCCTCTCCCCCAGTCTTTTTTTTTTTAGGACTTCCAATCAGGCAGGTCAGGCACTGATATGTTCAATTTTTGGCAGAATCTCACCAAGTCGTCCGGAAATCTTAGTCGAGCTGAGACCCCCCCCTTAATTCCTATGAGACATGATGGAAACCCCCATTGGTACTTAATGCTCTCTGTACGCAACTGATCCAGTAGGGGTTTCAGATGTCTTCTCCTTTCAAGGGTTTCTCTGGATAAGTCCGCAAAAATTTGGATTTCCTTTTCTCTGTATCTAATGGGGGGCACCCCCCTCAATCTTCCCCAAATCAATGCCTTATCCTCGTAATTCCGAAAGCGTACTATAATGTCCCTTGGTCCTCTTCTCTCCATCTGTTTGGGGTTTCCTACCCGGTGGACCCGCTCAATTTTGATGGACTTAGCTTCTGGCGGTTTTTCCATCAGGGGTTTAAAGAGATTGTTCATAATCCCTCTTAGGTCCTCTCCTTGCTCTTCATCTATCGCCCTTATTCTTAAGTTCTGACGCCTGTTGCGATTTTCCTGATCCTCTAGGCGGTATGCTAATTCTCTTTGGGCTGCTGTCATCGTTTGTACTTGGGTTTTTAATTTGTCCAATTCTTGGTCTTGTTCTATCATTCTTTTTTCGGTCAGCTCCACTCTTTCTAGGAGCCCCCCTAAGTCAGTTCTTATCCTATTTACCTCAGCTTTTATTAAATTTTCCATCCTCAGGAACATCATGTTCATTTCCGCTTTCGACGGTGGGAGAGTGTCCTGACCTGGCTCCTCTAACCTACTTTGGTCGAAGTCACTTTCTGAGGTCGTGTCCCCTTTAGAATGAACCGCTGCCCCTTCTCCTGTTTTTTTCTTATCTGTTTTCTTTACCAAGCCTGGGCTTTTAGGATTCGCCTCTTGAATCATATATTGCTGAATCATACTTGTTCCCACGACGTTTTTTGGGGTCTTTGAGGCGGTGCCTCTTGTTGCTCTACTCATTTTGCTTTTATTTAATGGTCTTATTCTTTTCCCCAGTATGCCGATTGGGGAGGGGAGGGGGAATACTTTGTCTCTGCCCCAGGGTCTGCCCGAGGGTCTACTGACTCCCTGGCTCCCCCAAGAATCTCTACTTCCCGGGTCTTGGAGTTTTTTTTTTTTTTGTGTTTTTTTTTTATTAGAAGGCCCGTGGTTTACTTACACGGTCAGCGGTGGCTTATATTTGAGGGACTTGACGACTTGCTCTGCCCTATTGCGTTTTTTGGTTTCCTGCCTTAATATTGAGTTGTAAGGAACTCGCCTTTTCCTATATCGCCCCTTATTTATATGTTGCCTTCTCTGCTAGTATTATTCCTGAGAGAGCCGTTTTAGGGATATTTCGTGACCCCCCAATCCCTAACGTCCAAGGGTACTGGCACGATTCAGGGATTCCCCGTCAAATGTATCCATGCATATAAATACTCAGTCTCTCGGATCCAAGTCAGGTGAAGTACTTCTGATCCCCCAAGCAAGGAAATGCACCACGTTGGTTACCCTAAACAGTTACACACACGTCCGGTATACAGTATTTACGATCTACACTGTTCACCGGAACAATATCTTTGTGCTAATCCTTACGCTGGGGGAGAGTAGGGTGTGGGGGGCAGGGGTAAATGGCGGGGGGGGGATTGCGCTAGGCCCGTTCTTTTCACAACTCTGCTAGCCTTGTTCTTAAGTGTCCGGGCATAAGGATATTTTGTTGGCCTTCACTCCCTTTACGCCCTGATATGCTGCCGTCGTTCAGAGCATCTCATTCATATGTATTCAAATATATTTATAAACTCAATCTGAAGGTACAAACCAGGAGAGGTACCTCAAGCCCCAAAGCAGAGTTGTTCATCGTGTTAACCCCCCAATACAAATACACATGTCCATCTCGCATTATTTTATAACCATATACTTTGCCATGAATATACCATTTATGCCAGTCCTTTAGCTGGGGGGAAAAAAGGTTTATGTATACCAGGGGGGAAAAAGTGGGGGGGGGGGAGGTCGTCACGCCACCTCGGATCTCGGCTCTGTTGAGCGCCTTACCCGACCCTTTGGGTCATGTTCTCGATCAGCTTCCTGCTGGTCTACACTTCTCTCTGTATCCTCCAGGGGGCAGCGTGCATCCTGATCCTGAGGGCTGCTGACTGCTCTGACCCGAAGTATACCTGTGTCCCGGTATGCTGGCGGTTTAGATTGAGGTGGCGTGGCTCCGATCCTGGTATGGGCTGCCGCGATGTAAGTATAGACTGCCGCCGGGGGGGGGGGGGGGGGTGAGCCTCTCGTGCGGTCCGTGCTTGGCGCTGCCTCTCACGCTGCGCCTCGCTCAGCCATCACAGATCTTCCGTGTACTCACAGCTGCTTGCGCCGCTCACCTCCATGGAGCGCTCCGGCGGCCCCTCCCTCCTCCTGGACGTCACGCCGCGTCACGTCACTTCTCCATGAGCGTGTCTGTGACAAATTTTCTAAGAAAGAAAAGAGGTAATTGTGACCCACCAAGTCTTCTAACAAAAATAACCACCTCCCCACCAAGTCATCTACCAGAAATGAGCACCTCTCCACCAAGTCATCTACTAGAAATGAGCACCTTTCCACCAGGTCATCTATCAGAAATGAGCACCTCTCCACCAAGTCATCTACCAGAAATGAGCACCTCTCCACCAAGTCATCTACTTGAAATGGGCACCTCTCTATCAAGTCATCTACTAGAAATGAGCACCTCTCCACCAAGTTGTCTACCAGAAATGAGCATCTCTCCACCAAGTCATCTACTAGAAATTGAGCATCTCTCCACCGAGATGTCTGACAGAATGTAAGACATCTCCACCAAGTCTTCTAACAAAAATAACCACCTCCCCACCAAGTCATCTACCAGAAATGAGCACCTCTCCACCAAGTCATCTACTTGAAATGGGCACCTCTCTATGAAGTCATCTACTAGAATTTGAGCATCTCTCCACGAGATGTCTACCAGAATATAACACATCTCCACCAAGTCTTCTACCAAAAATAACCACCTCCCCACCAAGTCATCTACCAGAAATGAGCACCTCTCCACCAAGTCATCTACTAGAAATGAGCACCTATCCACCAAGTCATGTACTTGAAATGGGCACCTCTCTATCAAGTCATCTACTAGAAATGAGCACCTCTCCACCAAGTTGTCTACCAGAAATGAGCACCTCTCCACCAAGTCTTCTAACAAAAATTACCACCTCCCCACCAAGTCATCTACCAGAAATGAGCACCTCTCCACCAAGTCATCTACTAGAAATGAGCACCTTTCCACCAAGTCATCTATGAGAAATGAGCACCTCTCCACCAAGTCATCTACCAGAAATGAGCACCTCTCCACCAAGTCATCTACTTGAAATGGGCACCTCTCTATCAAGTCATCTACTAGAAATGAGCACCTCTCCACCAAGTTGTCTACCAGAAATGAGCATCTCTCCACCAAGTCATCTACTAGAAATTGAGCATCTCTCCACCGAGATGTCTGACAGAATGTAAGACATCTCCACCAAGTCTTCTAACAAAAATAACCACCTCCCCACCAAGTCATCTACCAGAAATGAGCACCTCTCCACCAAGTCATGTACTTGAAATGGGCACCTCTCTATCAAGTCATCTACTAGAAATGAGCACCTATCCACCAAGTTGTCTACCAGAAATGAGCATCTCTCCACCAAGTCATCTACTAGAAATGGGCACCTCTCCACCAAGTTGTCTACCAGAAATGAGCATCTCTCCACCAAGTCATCTACTAGAAATTGAGCATCTCTGCACCGAGATGTCTACCAGAATATAACACATCTCCACCAAGTCTTCTACCAAAAATAACCACCTCCCCACCAAGTCATTTACTAGAAATTAGCACCTTTCCACCAAGTCATCTATCAGAAATGAGCACCTCTCCACCAATTCATCTATCAGAAATGAGCACCTCTCCACTAAGTCATGTACTTGAAATGGGCACCTCTCTATCAAGTCATCTACTAGAAATGAGCACCTATCCACCAAGTTGTCTACCAGAAATGAGCATCTCTCCACCAAGTCATCTACTAGAAATGGGCACCTCTCCACCAAGTTGTCTACCAGAAATGAGCATCTCTCCACCAAGTCATCTACTAGAAATTGAGCATTTCTGCACCGAGATGTCTACCAGAATATAACACATCTCCACCAAGTCTTCTACCAAAAATAACCACCTCCCCACCAAGTCATTTACTAGAAATTAGCACCTTTCCACCAAGTCATCTATCAGAAATGAGCACCTCTCCACCAAGTCATCTATCAGAAATGAGCACCTCTCCACTAAGTCATCTACTAGAAATGAGCACCTCTCTATCAAGTCATCTACTAGAAATGAGCACCTCTCTATCAAGTCATCTACTAGAAATGAGCACCTCTCTATCAAGTCATCTAACAGACATGAGCACCTTTCCACCAAGACATCAGCCATGTACTAGAAATAAGCACCTCTTCGCCAAGTCATCCATCAAAAATTAGCACATCTCTGCCAAGTCATCTATCAGAAATGAGCACCTCTCCACCAAGTCATCTACCTGAAATAATTACCTCTCCACCAAGTCATCTACCACACAAGAGCAGCTTTCCACCAAGTCATCTGCCAGAAATAAGCACCTCTCCACCAAGTTTGGAGTGGAGGAACTTGACTGGCCTGCACCTCGACCCGATAGAACAAACAGTTTGGGATGAATTAGAGCGGAGACTGCGAGCCAGGCCTTCTCGTCCCAAAGGTGTTCTATCAGGTCAGAACCCTGTACAGGTCAAGTTCCTCCACCCCAAACTCGCTCATCCATGTCTTTTTGGACCTTGCTTTGTGCACTGGTGTGCAGTCATGTTGGACCAGGAAGGGGCCGTCCCCAAACTCTTCCCACAAAGTTGGGAGCATGAAATTGTCCAAAATGTCTTGTTATGCTGATGCCTTAAGAGTTCCCTTCACTGAAACTAAGGGGCCAAGCCCAACCCCTGAAAAAAAAAAACCAACCATAATCCCCCCTCCCCCCACACCATAATCCCCCCTCCACCAAATCATTTGGACCAGTGCGCCAAGCAAGGTCCAAAAAGACATGGATGAATGAGTTTGGGGTGGAGGAACTTGACCCGATAGAACACCTTTGGGATAAAATAGAGTGGAGACTGTGAGCCAGGTCTTCTTCTCATAGAACATCAGTGCCTGACCTCACAAATGCTCTTCTGGAAGAATGGTCAAACGTTCACAAACACACCCTCCTCATAGGTAAATCTACCTAGCAGATGGCAATAACATTTGACAGGGGTTCTAATCCTTCCACACTGTACCCAAAACGAAAGAAAAACGTTTTTGCTATACGCACTTAAACTGCCAGATCCCTGTGCGTAAATTCAAACGTTTATTATATCTTTCCATTCTACTGCCCAGGCCAGGGGAAGGTAAGTGAATACGGGTAATATCAACACCATTAGTGAGACAAATTGGCTGCGATGCAACTCTATATGTGATTATATTTCCACATTTCCATACGCAGCTCACACAAAAAACGAGACAGTGCCTTTATTATTTCATGGACCCATAAAGGTTTATTTTAGAGAAAAAAAAAAAAAGAAATTTTCATCACGATTTTATGAAAGAGAGATTAGTAATCCTCTCTGGCTTCGATATTTCCTGAGATGTCTTTGCCTTAAAAATTCTGTATATTGTGAGACGGCAGATGCCAAGTTCTTTTTTATACCTGCGACCGTACGGTTGGCGAAAGGCGCCACGGACGTACAGTAGTATGCTCTGGTTGTGAAAAGTCTTCCTATGTGACCTGTAAACACTATACAAGGAATGGGCGAGCAGCGAGATACGGTACAAGATGAAAAGGATCTATAAAACCAATAGCTCCAGACTTAAAGTATAATAAATAAATGTGCCCTGCAATAAAAGAGCCTTCTTTCTCACCTCTCTTGTGGCTCGCATCTCCTACTTTCCACCATTTAATCCAGGTGAAGACTTGGGGACAGGGGTGTACTCTATACCTCCAGCCAAAACTTAAATTTCCTGGTTTCGTACGAACATCCATACAGGTTATGATGAGAAGAGACTAAAGGCAGGGCCGGTGCTACCACTAGGCAAACTAGGCAGCCATCTAGGGCACCCTGCTATCTAGGGCGTCCGGCCACTGGTTTTCCAACTGTCTTTTCTCTGCAGCAAGCAACTAAGTCTCAGCATCAGCAGGCAGCGGCCACTCCTTTCGCACATAGGGTCAGAGGCGCAGCAGGAACGTGTCTGTGTCCTGACTCCCGAATGAATGGAAGCAAGCAAACATTCATTCATGGGCACTGGTAGGCTGCACTGCATTGATGGGCGCTGGTAGGCTGCATTGATGGGCGCTGGTAAGCTGCATTTGATGGGCACTGGTAGGCTGCATTGATGGGCGCTGGTGAGGCTGCATTTGATGGCCACTGGTAGGCTGTATTGATGGGCGCTGGAGAGGCTGCATTTGTTGGGCGCTGGTGAGGCTGCATTTGACAGGGACTGGTGAGGCTGCATTGATGGGCGCTGGTGAGGGTGCATTGATGGGCGCTGGTGAGGCTGCATTGATGGGCGCTGGTGAGGCTGCATTAAAGGGCGCTGATGAGTCTGCATTGATGGGTGCTGGTGAGGCTGCATTGATTGGCGCTAGTAAGGCTGCATTTGATGGGCGCTCCATTAAAAAAGTGGGGTTTACATGGGCAGGGGAAATGAAGTGGAGTCAGGGGTGGAGCCAAGGGGGGGGCGGCAAGATTAGGTTTCGCCTAGGGTGTCAAAAATTCTTGCACCAGCCCTGACTAAAGTAAATGAAAAAGCCCTCTAACCGAATCAGTAAAGCCTTCTTAGAACGTATTGACATATCTCATTCTATGACGTATCCAACAATAATAAGATTTTTCCTTATTTTAGAGTGAGCGGTTTTGTGCAAATGTATTGTTTTTTTTTCTTTTTTGGAGGGGGGGGGGGGGGGGATCATTGTGATGTATGGAAGCCATGGCTTTTATGGAGTAGGACCAAAAAAGCAAGGAAAGTCAGACAGGTTATGGTAAGAAGAGACTAATGTTCAATTTTCGGCATGAAAAAAAAACAACGTTTTTCCAGCTTCATCATTAAAAACGACATTGCCCACACACCATCGTTTTTGAAAAATGATGAGCAAAGCGCGGTGACGTACAACACGTACGACGGCACTCTAAAGGGGAAGTTCTATTCGCCTTGGGGCTGCTTTTAGCTGATTTCCTGTTAGTAAAAGACGATTCGCGATTTTCTGTCTGTTACAGCCCGATGAATGTGCGATCTCTATTATGAACGCTAATTTTACCAGAACGAGCGCTCCCGTCTCATAACTTGCTTCTGAGCATTAGCGGGTTTAAAACGTCGTTTTAGCCCACACACGATCATTTTTTACAACCCGAAAAACAACATTTTTTAAATGAAGTGAAAAAATGCAACATGTTCGAATTTTTTTTTCAGAAGATAATCATTTAAGATGACATTTTTAAAAACTTTGTTTTTTTTTCATGCCGAAAAGTGATCGTGTGTACGCGGCATAAAGGAAAATAAAAAGTCCTCCAATCGAATCAATAAAGCTTTCTTAGAACAGAAGGTATTGATATGTCTCATTCCATCATATATCCAAAAAATAGGAAGATTATTCTCCATTTTAGAGGAGAAGGAGCCATACAAATAATTTATTTTTGCCTCAATGGCCTTTATCTTTTTTTATGGCCATTATCAGTGCCGTCTATTGAAACCATGACCTCTGTGGCATAGACCTTGGGACCCAATGACTACCTCAATGGCCATCATCTTTTTTGACCATTATCAGTGCAGTCTATGGGAACCATGGCTACTGTGGGGTAGGCCTTGGGAACCAATGACTGTCTTAATGGTCATCATCAGTGCAGTCTATGGAAACCATGACTTCTGTGAAGTAGGCCTTGAGACCCCAGAAAACACCTCAAGGACCGTCATCTCTTCTGGCCATCATCAGTGCAATGTATGGAAGCCATGACTTCTGTGGGGTAGGTCTTGAGACCCAATGATTGCCTCAATGACCATCATCAGTGCAGTCTATGGAAACCATGACGTCTGTGGATTAGGCCTTGGGACCCAATGACTACCTCAATTGCCATCATCTTTTTGACCATTATCAGTGCAGTCTATGGGAACCATGGCTTCTGTGGGGTAGGCATTGGGACCCGATGACTGCCTCAATGGCCATCATCAGTGCAGTCTATGGAAACCATGACTTCTGTGGATTAGGCCTTAGGACCCAATGGTCACCTCAAGGGACATCATCTCTTTTGGCCATCATCAGTGCAATCTATGGAAACATGATTGCTGTGGATTAGGCCTTGGGACCCAATGACTGCCTCAATGGCCATCATCAGGGCAGTCTATGGAAACCATGACTTATGTGGAGTAGGCCTTGGGACCCAATGATCGCCTTAAGGGTCATCATCTCTTTTGGCCATCATCAGTGCAATCTATGGAAACCATAACTTCTGAGGAGTAGGCCTTGAGACACAGTGATCGCCTTAATGGCCATCATCAGTGCAATCTATGGAAACCATGACTTCTGGGGAGTACGCCTTGAGACCCAATGATCGCCTCAAGGGTCATCATCTCTTTTGGCCATCATCAGTGTAATCTATGGAAACCATGACTTCTGTGGATTAAGCCCTGGGACCCAATGACTGCCTCAAGCATCTCTTTGGCCATTTTCAAAGCAGTCTACGGAAACCATGACTTCTGTGAAGTAGGCCTTGGGACTCAACGAGTGAGAAAAAACATTACCATCAGGATGAGATGTGACTAAAGGAATCAAAATCATGTCAACCAAATCATTGTGTGGCACACAACAGAAGATATTCATATGTCTTATTCCATCATATAAGGTCCTCAATAGATGGAATATGATTCCGGCTCGTCTTGCGTGTCTATTTCCTACCTCCTAGCCCTCATATTTTCAGGGCTGCCAGCCTTAAGGAAGGATGCTTTATACCTGGTGGAAATGCCTTAGGATTGGGGGCTTCTGGAACAAAGTCTTTGTAATAATGTGGAAGGTCATGGAAAAGTTGGTTCCCCAATTGCTTTACTAAATGAAAAGGTTGCTGATGTCTCTTGCTCTACACCAACGTTTATCAACTCCAGTCCTCAAGTACCCCCAACAGGTCATGTTTTCAGGCTTTCCATTATTTTGTACAGGTGATTTGATCAGTTTCACTGCCTTGGTAATTACCAAAGCCTGAAAATATGATGTGTTGGGGGTACTTGAGGACTGGAGTTGAGAAACATTTCTCTGCACAAAAGTTGATTCATTTTCTGTTGTTAGCTGCCAAACCTATTATAGAGCGTTCCTGGAAGAGCTCCCTGGTTCATATTGCAATGTTCAGGGGTAAGGTTTCCTGGATCGTGCTTAATGAGCACCTTACAAGTAAGCTTAATTACTCCGTGCCTCGGTTTAGTGGGGTATGGGAGCCATGGGCTAATTATGTTAAAGAACTGCAGGAGTTCTCTTTATAGACCCTGGTCTGGATTTCCTTGTTCTAGATAATATTGCAGTCTCTCCATCTGGGTCCGGTCATCCCCCCTCCCCCCCCAATCCCTTATTCTGTTCCTCTCCTGGGACCAAGGTGCGGGTGTTAAAACTGCCCCCCCCTTCCCCTCTCACTCCTCTCTGTCTTTTTACTTCTTTCCCTTTTAATTTTTTTGAATTGTATGCTCTATTGATTGGGGACTAGACCCCATTTAATGCTGTATGTGTGCAATGCATCAGGTCAACAGGCTTGGATGACACTCTGTCATGGATATGCATTAAGCTCTGGACGTTACCTGTCTCCATGTGGTTATTAGTGGCTTGACCCTCCTTCTGGCTGTCTCTTATCACCTTTCCTCCTGAATGGCTCCGCCCTAGGCCACCCCAGGAAGCCTATATTAACTGTTGCACTGCAGGTCTGCAGTGCTGTTCAACCTTTGTTTGTAGCTAAGAGTTCCTGTTTGCTGTGTGCTACGTTTACCTTCCTGTGTACCGATTTGGCTCATCCTTGACTACCCTTGCTTGCCTGTGACCCCGACCTTTTGGCCTGTCCCCTGGTTACCCTTATCTGCCTGTTGCCCCGACCTCGGCTTACCATCACCATTGCTTGTGGAGCGTGACCTTGTGGAGCGTGACCTAGGTGATCCCAGGGGTTGCTACCTGGATCCAGTTGCGGCGAAGCCCATCCTCACCATCAGAGGCTCTGGTGAACACAAAACTGGGTCTTAGATTCCGCGCCCTGGGGGATCTTGGGTTCACGATTCCTCTCCGATCGCAGCAGTCGGCTAAGGGTTCACCACCCTGTGGTGCATCCCTGTCCCCAACGGGGTGCACTTGTCAGGTGACCTGACACACTCTTAGTCACTGTGTCCATTATATTTTCCTTATAATTCAGCTGATGCTGACTAGGGATGAGCTTCAAGTTTGAGTCAAACTCATGTTCGCAATTTTGGGGTGTTCGCGGCAAATTCGATAAGCCGGGAACACCCTGTAAAAGTCTATGGGAGAAATGTAAAGTGCTAATTTCAGAGGCTTATATGCAAGTTAGTGTGATAAAAAGTGTTTGGGGACCCGGGTCCTGCCCCAGGGGACATGTATCCATGCAAAAAAAAGTTTTAAAAATGGCAGTTTTTTCGGGAGCAATGATTTTATTAATGCTTAAAGTGAAACAATAAAAGTGAAATATTCCTTTAAACTTCGTACCTAGTGGATGTCTACAGTATGCCTGTGAAGTAGCGCTTGTTTCCCTGCACAAAGTGTAATTTCTGAAGGAAAAAAAGTAATTTAAAAATCACTTGCGACTATTAATGAATTGTCAAAAGTAATTGAAAGTCATTGATAACATTCAATTACCAGGCCCTTCAGGTCTGGTATGGATTTTAAGGGGAACTCCACGCCAAATTTGGATATCGTATTATTGAATTATCGTATATAATGAAAAATGTGTTAAACAGATTTTCATAAATTCAGATGTTTCAAAATGAACTAATTTGTCGAAATCCGTTAAAAAACTAATTTGGAACTAAACAAATTGCACATACTCCCACTCTACTGCTGCCAGGGGGAAGAAGAGAGGACCCCTAATCTTACTGGGCCAGCCTGAAGACCCATACAAAAATAATATGTCACCTTTACCTTTAAAACTCAGATAGGGGACACATTGAGGAATTACTGGAGCTTAACTGAGGAGGAGACACTAGTAAAGTGGAAACTCCTCAGGGGCAGGGACAGATGCAAGGCCCAATACTGCCAAAAATAAGGAGTTTTTTGTTAGGAAGGCTGCGCATGGCCTACGTGTATGGAAGAGGACAGGAGCAAGCCTCCCTCCTGAACTAACCCTTTAAGTGAGCAACATTTTGGGTTGCAGTAAGGACCACCCACCACTGTTGTCAGAGAGAAGAAGAAAGGACCTATAATCTTACTAGACCAGCCCGAAGACACGCAAAAATATTGTATGTAACCTTTTCTTAGGGCTCAGAAAGGGGACCAAGTGAGGAATTACTGGAGCTCAACTAAGGCAGGGACAGTAGAGTATAAACTCCTCAGGGGCAGGGACAGTAGCATAGAAACTCCTCAGGGGCAGGGACAGTAACATAGAAACTCCTCAGGGGCAGGGACAGAAGAGTAGAAACTCCTCAGGGGCAGGGACAGTAGAGTATAAACTCTTCATGGGCAGGGACAGTAGCGTAGAAACTCCTCAGGGGCAGGGACAGTAGCGTGGAAACTCCTCAGGGGCAGGGACAGTAGTGTAGAAACTCCTCAGGGGCAGGGACAGTAGCATAGAAACTCCTCAGGGGCAGGTACAGTAGCGTAGAAACTCCTCAGGGGCAGGGGCATAAGAGTAGAAACTCCTCAGGGGCAGGGACAGATTCAATGTCCAATGCTGCCAAAAATAAGGATTTTTTTTAGGAAGGCTGCACAGAGACTACATGTATGGAAGAGGCAACTATTTGAACAGGAGAGGAGTGGTATCTAATGTGCCGTGAATACATAGGGGATTTAAAAAAATGTCCATTAAAGGTGAACTAACGGTTTAAGTGAGCAACATTCTGGGTTGCAGTAAGGACCACCAACCACTGCCGCCAGTCAGTCAGTGTCAGTGGGAGAGTAGGACGCTCCGGTCTTCCGCTCGAGTCTGCTCTCGCCAGGGACCAGACAGGCAGATAGTGGCTAGGCAGACTGCTAGGTAGGCTTGCTCTACCCCTCTATCCCTCAAGCAACTCACCACCGGCTTTCCCCCGGCTCTACCTGGCCCCCCTGGCTTTCCTCCTTCACCCCTCTCCAGCAGGTAAGCCATCCACTGAGGTTGCAGGCAGCCGTCCTTTTCAGGACAAGCCACCGCTGCAACTTAAAGCCACGTCTCTCCACCCTATCCACACCTACCCTTCTATGCCCCCACACTACTAGCCCCTCTCTAGCTAACCATCCGCCACCTATCCCTGCAATCCCTGCAATTTTCCGCCGTCTCGGGCGCTTTCTCGGTACCTCCGCGCCGGCCTGGAGGCAATCGCGGCAGCCGCAACTAGGAAAGGCCGCGGCTTCACCCGCGGCCTAGCGGCGCGCCGCTTCTCATCCCCTCCAACCGCCACCAAAGTCCCAAAACGGACCTGATACCCACCCCTTACCCCCTGGAAAGTACCTCACACCCCTGTCTACCAGTCCTGGCCCCAACGGCAGCACCGATCCACCTAATCTGGGAGTTTTTTTCAGCCTGGATCCTGCTGCCGATCGGCAGGTCATCTTACTACACCCAGCCCCAAATCTCAACTATTACAACTTGATCCAGGGTTCGCCGATCGCCTATCAAGGGGTCAGGAAGGAATTTTTTTCCCTGCCGCTGCATATTGGCGTAGCACGGTCAGGGTTTTTTTGCCTTCCTCTGGACCAAGCCAGGATTGAGGATTCAGTTAATCCTTGACAATCCTTAACCCCCCCCCCCCCCCCCTGGTGTTTGGCTACCATGGTTAATCTGCAATACTCGGCAGAGGCCATTTGGAGTCTGAGGCGATTTGCCGCAATACTACCAGCCATTACCAAAAAAGCCCTTCAAACGGAGCGCCTATTGAGGATCAATCGAAGATCAATTGTCAAAGGTCTCAGCCGTTTGCCCCAACCTAAGCACATATCATGTGCTTTGATCAACACTAGATCGGCAGTAAAACACCGATTAGAAATCCATGATTTCTTATTGCAACATGACTTAGACTGCCTCTTTATTACAGAGAGCTGGCTTACAGCCGACTGTAACACCATTCTAGGAGAATTGGTGCCAGATAACTACCGTATTATAACGGAAAAACAGAATAGGGCAAAGAGGAGGAGGATTGGCGGTGATCCATAAGACGCACCTTGCGATCACAAAACCAGTCCTTCAAAACCCTCTTCCATTCATGGAAACCCTTACTCTACAATTGCAAGCAAACTCCCAGGAGACAGTCCGGATTCTACTCTTCTATAGGCCACCCGGCCCAAAATCGCAGTTTCTCCCTTCATTGACGGACTTTATCTCCACCTATACCCTGAACAGCAAACACCTTTTGCTGCTCGGGGATTTCAACCTCTGGGCCAACTCCCCGCAAGACCCCGTTGCCGACGCCTGCATTGACCACCTGGAAGGATTAGGGCTTCAGCAACTAGTAAGTGGACCCACACATGCTTCAGGTCACACGCTCGATCTTATTTTCAGACACGATCTGGAAATAAAAATCTTGGGAAATGAACCATTGCCATGGACAGACCACCATGCAATTAAATTCATTATTCCCAATTTCCCCCCCTTAATAAAAACATCAAACCCAGTGACAACACACTGGACTAGATGTCAGAAGAAGCTCCACTCGGAACTCTTCAAAGCCACGTTAAGGAAAAAAAGAATTCAGCCGCATCAATCGGCTGAAGAAACACTGGATTCCATTAACACAGCCCTATTACAGTCAGCCGACTTAATAGCGCCGAAACGTAAAACCCACATCCGGAAAAATAACGCAGGCTGGTTCAACAACCAGCTGGCGTCACTGAAGCAAGAGCGCAGAAGGGCTGAAGCCGCCTGGAAGAGAAGTCCATCAGTTGAGAACCTCTCCATCTACAAGGCAATAACTAGAAAATACCACAAGGAAATTTTCGATGCCAAGAAAAATTATTTTTCTGAGGCTATCAACAGCGCCCTCAACCGCCCCCGCGAGCTCTTCAAGCTGGTCACTCAGACCATGAATCCAGGATGTCTTGAAGCCCCCAATTCGGACACACAAGAATTTTGCAATGAATTGTCGGATTACTTCATTAATAAAATTGAGGGAATCCGGCAAAGCATTCAGCAGAACAACTCCCCCCGTAGCCCCCCCAGTAATTATTCACACAACACCGGCAGAAACTCACCACAATCAGGTGAGTTCACGCTGGAACCCGTCTGTACTCATGACATTAAAAATATCATCGGCGCTCTGCGTAACAGCACTGCGCCGAATGATATCATCCCCACTAAACTGCTGAAGGAATGTGCCGACTTCCTGGCACCTCCGATCACGCAGCTTATTAACCAATCCTTTAGGGAGGGCATAGTGCCCTCCCAGTTGAAGGAGGGTATAATTCGGCCTATCTTGAAGAAACCCACCCTGGACCCCAAGGATCCACTCCACCGCCGTCCCATAACAGGCCTAAACTCTCTTTCTAAGGTCATGGAGAAAGTAGTGGTACAACAGCTGCAACAGCATCTAGATACCCATAACCTACTTGATCCATATCAATCGGGTTTCCGGCCCGGACACGGGACAGAAACCGCATTGCTCAAGATATGGGACGACGCTCTCGAGGCCGCAGACGAAGGAGAATCTTGTCTCCTGGTTCTGTTGGACCTAAGCGCAGCTTTCGACACTGTAGACCACAAGCTTCTATTGACTCGGCTAGCTGAAGTAGCCAGAGTCGCAGAAGGCGATTTATCTTGGTTCTCCTCTTTCTTGGAAAACCGTTCGCAAATAGTGAAGTTAGGACCTTTCACCTCTGGAAAACGCACAGTATCATGCGGAGTCCCTCAAGGATCCCCTCTATCGCCTGTGTTATTCAACATCTATCTTCGTCCTCTTTTTGAAATCATCAGCAGTCAAAAACTGCTCTATCACTCATATGCAGATGACACGCAACTGTATTTCCGCATTTGCAATAAAAAGGATCACCACCTCAATCTAGAGACATGTCTCTCTTTGATAGAGGACTGGATGACCAAGAGTTATCTTAAACTCAATGGAGCGAAAACAGAACTTCTCCTGTTTCACGCCAAGCGTAGGAACCAACCAGCAACAACGTGGACACCCCCGCCCATTCTGGGCAAAATCATCACCCCTAGCGCCAAAGTCAAAAGTCTTGGTGTCATCTTCGACTCCCACATGACAATGGACGCACAAATAGGGTCAGTAGTCAGCGGATCTCACCATCTGCTGCGCCTACTACGCAGACTTATTCCTTTCATTCCTAAAGAAGACGTAGCAGTCGTGGTGGGAACAATTGTTAACTCCAGACTGGACTATGCAAATGCCCTTTACCTCGGACTCCCGAAGTACCAAATCGCTCGTCTGCAAGTCGTTCAAAATACGGCCGCCAGACTGGTGACTGGGAAAAAACCCTGGGAATCCATCTCATCTTCACTGAGAGCCCTTCACTGGTTGCCAGTGAAAGACAGAATTGCTTTTAAAGCACTCTGTCTAACGCATAGATGTATCCATGGGAATGCTCCCCGATATCTGTGCGAAAAAATAAAAATTCATAATCCCAATCGCATCTTGCGATCCACCAACCAAAATCTACTCCAGATACCGAAAGCCAGCTACAAGTCCAAAGGAGATAAAAGATTCGCGGTCCAAGGTCCCAGACTATGGAACGCTTTACCAACCAGCATTCGGTTGGAGGAGAACCACCTAGCATTCAGGAGAAAGATCAAGACTCATCTCTTTTGATTCCAAAGGAGACAGGAACAACAAGCGCCCAGAGGCGATTTAATTCGCATGTGCCGCGCTATATAAGTTTTTCATTCATTCATTCATTCATTCACTGCCGTCAGAGGGAAGGACCTATAATCTTACTGGACAAGCTAGAGACCTATAGAAAAGCTACGTACTATTTTTAGGGTTCTGGACTTCAGGCTGGTGCTGTTGTCAATCACATCCAGTGACGTGGCGCGCCAAGGGGCCAGTGGTATGGCCGCTTGCTGTATAACGGGAGAGCGCCCGCAATTACCACCATGCAAGCTCTCTCGCATGACTGTGGTCAGTACTTGCGGGGAGGACCAGAGACAGCCGCCGAGAGACCCCAGAAGACGTGGATCGTGGCCCACTCTGTGCAAAACGAACTGCACAGTGGAGGCAAGTATGACATGTTTGTTATTTTAAAGTAAAAACATTTTCCTTTACTAACCCTTTAACTGAGGGGAGGACAAAAAAGTAAAAACTCCTCAGGGGCGGGGTACAAACGCAATGTCCAGTGTGCCAAAACTCCCGAATATATTGGCGTGAGAAAAATTGAGCAAGTTCTAATATTCTTCTTTCGAATAAAATGTAAGAAGACGGACATATTATTAATTTGGGGATCTCTGGAGTTCAAATCACTTTTGTTACACTGGAAAGAAAGTTTGACATGAAATGCTGTGAAAGCCATAAAAGTCCATTTTTATGGAGCCCCGATTGGATGAGACGATGGCGAGTGTACATATGTGAGGTCTCACTCTCTGTGTTTTTGCTACCTGTCATCTCCCACGTGTGTCTTCCCGTACAATTAGCGGTAGGCGCTGCTCGTGAGTCACTCGCACTCGTGGTAAAGTGATTAGTGATAAAATGTGACTTCATTCTGGTTTGGAAGGAGATCCAAGAAATCTCTCCCTGTGGATTATCTACAGATGCCTTTCCCATCGGTGAAGCCATCGTTACCTCCCGCGTACCCAGAAAGTGTTCCTCTCCAAGGGAAGAAATATGGACTTCAGCCAGAACATACAGAGGGAGGAAATTCTGATGGCTAATCCATGTTTTGTGCCATGGTCAGTCTAAAAAATGCTGCTACTATTATGCTACTGGAGGACTCTGCTCCTTCCTCTATAACTCTCCTCTCCTGAAATACTCTGCACTGCTGGAGGACTCTGCTCCTTCCTCTATAACTCTCCTCCCCTGAAATACTCTGCACTGCTGGAGGACTCTGCTCCTTCCTCTATAACTCTCCTCTCCTGAAATACTCTGCACTGCTGGAGGACTCTGCGCCTTCCTCTATAACTCTCCTTTCCTGATATACTCTGCTCTGCTGGAGGACTCTGCTCCTTCCTCTACAACTCTCCTCTCCTGATATACTCTGCTGGAGGACTCTGCGCCTTCCTCTATAACTCTCCTTTCCTGATATACTCTGCTCTGCTGGAGGACTCTGCTCCTACTTCTTTAACTCTCCTCTCCTGAAATACTCTGCTGGAGGACTCTGCGCCTTCCTCTATGACTCTCCTTTCCTGAAATACTCTGCTGGAGGACTCTGCTCCTTCCTCTATAACTCTCCTTTCCTGAAATACTCTGCTGGAGGACTCTGCTCCTTCCTCTATAACTCTCCTCTCCTGAAATACTCTGCACTGCTGGAGGACTCTGCTCCTTCCTCTATAACTCTCCTCTTCTAAAATACTCTGCACTGCTGGAGGACTCTGCTCCTTCCTCCCGCTCTCATCTCCTGAAATACTCTGGTGGAGGACTCTGCTCCTTCCTCTATAATTTTTTCTAAATTTTCAGTAATCCCAGAGGTGATCAAATACCACCAAAAGAAATCTCTATTTGTGGGAACAAAATGATAAAAACTTAGGGCCAGATTGACGTAGAATCGGCGGCGGCGTAGCGTATGCCATTAACACTACGCGGCCGCAACTTACTGGAGCAAGTGCCGTATTCTCCAAGCTCTTGCTCCGTAATTTGCGGCGGCATAGTTTAAATGGCCCGGCGTAAGGCCGCGTAATTTCAAAGGGGGCAGCCTGTATTTAAATTAAGCGCGCCCCCGCGCTGATCGAACTGCGCATGCGCCGGCCGTAAAAATAGCCCATGCTCCAGCTCACGTCGGAAAACTTGAATGAAACCGACGTGAGCGTAATTTACGCAAAGCCCTATTCGCGAACAACTTAGGAAAACAACGGAAACGGCGTGAAAAAGACGACGCTGTCCCGAGGCCATACTTAACACGGCATACGACGGACCTTCGTAAACGTACCACTCATATAGCAGGGGTAAGTTTACTCTTACGTAAACGACGTAAACGACGACGAGGCGGTGCAAAATCGTTCGGGAATCGGCGTATCAGGCTCATTTGCATAGGCAAATGAGAAATCGACGTAAACGCCACCTAGCGGCCGGCGTAACATTACATTTAAGATCCGACGGTGTAAGTGACTTCCGGGTTTTCTGGGTGGAAAGCAACGATACGCCAGCGGGAAATTCGAATTACGCCGGTGTATCTGTAGATACACCGGCGTAATTCTTTTGAGAATCTGGCCCTTAGTTTGGGTACAGTGCAGCTCGACCGCACAATTGTCATTCAAAGTGCAACAGCGCTGAAAGCCCAAAAAATTGGTCTGGGCGGGGTGTATAAGTGCCGGGTATGGAAGGGGTTAAGCTATTAGCAGTTTACTGAGCGGGTTAAGGGGAAACCTTGGAGCCCCGGCAATGCACGGAGCCCGGCAGAAGTTTCGCAGGCAATAACGACATTAAACTTGTAAAATAATGCTGCTGGGTTAACGTACAGACCGCCAGCGGAGTATAAACAGCGCAGACATGGAGGTAACTTATAAAAGAAAAGCAATGACATCACAGTGCCAGTGTTTTATACGTTTGTTGATAGTGTAAAGTCTTTATTTACAGAAGCTTTAAGCTGCCTGCATGCACTCTGCGCCGTCACTGCAAACTTATAGCTAAGCCCCTAATCTGTAAAAACCGAAAGAAACTGGAGACTGTAAGAAATATATATATATATATATATTAGGGCTGTGCAAATTAACTTTTAATTAATCGATTAATCTTTAATTTTTTTGATCGATCAAAATATTTTTGATCGATTAAAATTCTTTTGATTGGTACTCGCCTCTCCGCCGGCTTCTGGGCCTTCAGGGAGTTCCGTTGGAGATCCGGTAACGTCACGGATATCGGTAGGGCTTGTCGTGTCCATCTGAAGGGCTCCTTTGCTGTGCCTTCATATCTGCATGCCGGCGGGACCTTACTATCTGCCACACACAAGGGCTGTTACACTTCCCTCTATCAACCTGGGATTCTACAACCATCCACTGGGAGTTGTGATAGTTCCCTTCACAGGACATCTACATGCCAACAGACTGATGTTAACCCCTCCTCATCTGAATTCAGCAGTGGTATCATTTTACACATTTTTATACCAGTATCATACATGACTACATATTTTTATGACAGCTTTTGGTACCGTTTGGTATTACTCGCGCCATTTTTACAGTTTATGTAGCTACATCGATTTTATCTCCAGTGCAATATTTATTTTGTTACCTACTTGAAGATTATAAAAGTTTTAATGCTATTCCCATCGAGCGCTGCCTTGTGTGTTTTTTGTATCCTTCTATCTATTTTTCCAGTGGTTGGGAGCTGCACTGGGAATCAGCCGGCAAGGAGATCAGCTAAAAGTAGTTGGATCTGTATGTGCGTTATAATTAATCGAAATTAGTCGATTAATCGAATAAAATAAAAAACGATTAATCGAACACAAAAATTTTGATCAGTAACAGCCCTAATATAAATATACAGCATCTCACAAAAGTGAGTACACCCCTCTCATTTTTGTAAATATTTTCTTGTATCTTTTCATGTGACAACACTGAAGAAATGACACTTTGGGCCAGATCCACAAAGATGGGACGCCCGCGCGGCGTAGCCCATTTACACTACGCCGCTGTAAGCCACAGCGGCGTATTACGAATCCTCAATGAAGTTCCGCTGTAGCTTACGGCGGCGTAGCGTAAATGGGCCGGCGTACGCAGGTGTAATTCAAATTCACTAGTGGGGGCGTGGTTTAGTATAATTATGAATGACCCGACGCAAACTACGCTTTTTTTACACTGCGCATGCGCCGGCCGTGGACGTGCCCTAGTGCGCATGCGTGAAATCACGTCGAAAATAGTCAATGAAAACGACGTGTACGTAATATACGCAATTCCCTATTCTCGAACGAGTTACGCAAACGACGTAAACGATGTCCAATACGACGCGGTCCCGACGTCCATACTTAACATTGGCTGCGCCTCACTAGAGCAGCTTTATCTTTACGCCGTACAGACGCCTTACGCAAACGACGTAAACACACTGCGCCGGGCGTACGTACGTTCGTGGATCGCCGTATCGACCTCATTTGCATATTTAACACGGACGCGCTTCTAGCGTCCAGCGTAAATATGCATCTAAGATACGCCGGTGTAAGAAACTTACGCAAGTCGTATCTTAGCGTAAGTCCGGCGTATCTTGTTTTCTGGACAGAAAACAATGACACGCCGGCGGGAAATTCAAATTACGCCGGTGTATCTATAGATACACCGGCGTAATTCCTTTGTGGATCCGGCTCTTTGGGCCAGATTCTCAGCGGCGTTACGACGGAGTATCTCAGATACCCCGTGGTATCGCCGTTTTTTTTGTCTCGTATCAATGCACGTGATGCTTAGCATCACTTTGGCATAGATACGCTTCTACATCGGACAAGTGTAAAACCATTACACTTGCGGATCGTAGTTGTAATGACAACTCCGGCCACTAGGTGGCCTTTACGTTGTTTTCGCATTTGCATATGCAAATGAGGTAGTACGCCGATGCCCGATCGCTTTTACGTCGCCCCGTCGTCGTGTACGTCGTTTTCGTCCGCGTAAGGTTACCCCAGCTTCTATGTGGAGTAACCTTACGAAGTACCGTCGGATGCCGTCGGGTCCCGTCGGATGCCATGTTAAGTATGGCGTCGGGTCAGCGTCGGCTTTTTCCGTCGCTTACGACGTTTAACTAACTCGTTCGCGAATAGGGAGTTGCGTAAATGACGCTCACGTCGTTTTGACGTCGGTTTCAACGACGCTTTCCGACGTGAGCTGGAGCATGCGCACTGGGCTTTTTCCCCGGCCGGCGCATGCGCAGTTCGTTCGACGTGGGGGCGCGCTTAATTTAAATACAAGCCGCCCCATTTGAATTGCGCAGGTTTACGCTGGGCGATTTACGCGACGCAGGCAAAAACTACGGAGCAAGTGCTTTGAGATTAAAGCACTTGCTCTAGTACGATGCGACGGCGTAGTGTAAATGGCTTACGCTACGCCGCCGGAATTCTATGAGAATCTGGCCCTTTGTATCTCCAATGTTGTGTAGTGAGTGTACAGCTTGTATAACAGTGTACATTTGCCGTCCCCTCAAAATAACTCGACACACAGCCGTTAACCAATATACGTCGGCAGAATGGCACGGCTGGGCACATCCACGCACAGGTACGTGGCTCTTTAAGCCCAGCCGTGGGGTCGCGCACGTGCGCCGCCGGCGCGTGAACTCCGAAGCTCCGTGACCGTGGGACCCGTGGACCCGACCTCCGCTGGAGTCCCGCGGTCGGTCCCTGGAGCTGAAGAACGGGGGGAGCTGTGTGTAAACACACATTCCCCGTTCTTCACTGTGACGCCATGATCGATCGTGTGATCCATTTTATAGGGAAACACAATCGATGACGTCACACCTACAGCCACACCCCCCTACAGATAGAAACACATATGAGGTCACACATTACCCATTCAGCGCCCCCTAGTGGTTAACTCCTAAATTGCAATTGTCATTTTTACAGTAACCAGTGCATTTTTATAGCACTTTTTGCTGTGAAAATGACAATGGTCCCAAAAATGTGTCAAAATTGTCCGAAGTGTCCGCCGCAATGTCGCAGTCACGAAAAAAATTGATGATCGCCGCCATTAGTAGTAAAAAATAATATTAATAAGAATGCAATGAAACTACCCCCTATTTTGTAAACGCTATAAGTTTTGCGCAAACCAACCGATAAACGCTTATTGTGATTTTTTTTACCAAAAATATTTAGAAGAATACGTATCGGCCTAAACTGAGGAAAGAAAAGTTTTTTTTATATATTTTTGGGGATATTTATTATAGCAAAAAGTAAAAAATATAGATTTCTTTTTCAAAATTGTTGCTCTATTTTTGGTTATAGCGCAAAAAAATAAAAACCGCAGAGGTGATCAAATGCCACCAAAAGAAAGCTCTATTTGTGGGGAAAAAAGGACGTCAATTTTGTTTGGGAGCCACGTCGCACGACCGCGCAATTGTCAGTTAAAGCGACGCAGTGCCAAATCGCAAAAACTGGCCGGGTCCTTTAGCTGCATAAAGGTCCGGGTCTTAAGTGGTTAATGTCTAAACCGCTGGCAACAAAAGTGAGGACACCCCTAAGTGAAAATGTCCAAATTGGGCCCAATTAGCCATTTTCCCTCCCCCCGGTGTCATGCGACTCGGTAGTGTTACAAGGTCTCAGGTGTGAATGGGGAGCAGGTGTGTTAAATTTGGTGTTATCGCTCTCACTCTCTAATACTGGTCATTGGAAGTTCAACATGGCACCTCATGGCACAGAACTCTCTAAGGATCTGAAGATAAAAAAAAAGAATTGTGTCTCTACATAAAGATGGCCTAGGCCAGTGATGGCGAACCTCGGCACCCCAGATGTTTTTGAACCCAATTTCCCATGATGCTCTTGCACTCTGCAGTGTAGTTAAGCATCATGGGAAATGTAGTTCCAAAACATCTGGGGTGCCAAGGTTCGCAAATCACTGGCCTAGGCTATAAGAATATTGCCAAGACCTTGAAACTGAGCTGCATCACGGTGGCCAAGACCATACAGAGGTATAACAGGACGGGTTCCACTCAGAACAGGGCTCGCCATGGTCCACCAAAGAAGTTGAGGTCACATGCTCAGCGTCATATCTAGAGGTTGACACCAGGGAAGAGGAGGGGGCAGTGTAACAGGAGGCAGATGACAGGACGGAGGCAGGCTGACACCAGGGAAGAGTGTGACAGGAGAGGGGCAGGTGACAGGAGGGCGGCAGGCTGACAGCAGGGAAGAATGCGACAGGAGGGGGGTGGTGTGACAGGAGGGAAGGCAGGGTGACAGGAGGGGGCAGTGTGACAGGAGGGGGCAGTGTGACAGAAGGGGGCAGTATGACCGGAGGGAGGAGGGACAGGAGGGAGGCAGTCTGACAGCAGGGGAGAGTGCAGGCCCGGATTGGCCAATCGGGAGAACCGGGATAATTCCCGGTGGGCTGGTCGGGTTGCAGGCCGGTTTGATCCGTCCTTTTATTTAATCGGCCTCCGCGGCCGCCTTCCAGGTCACTTATAAATTTAGCCCCCGGCGCGGCGGCCTGTAGCGTGGCACTTGCGCTGCATACATGGAGCGTACTTGGCCAGGGGGAGGGAGCGACTGACGCCCGCATTAAACGCCCGGTGATTGGCCAGACCGGGTGTATGTGATACCAGAGGCGGTATCGTTCTGGTAAGCCTGCATTTCATCCGGTGGTGGGTTAATACTACACACAAATGAAGTTTGATGTCCTGATATTTCACATCCATTTATTTGGCTGAATCATATCTCACATGGACTTTGCTGCACAATTTTGATACTTATATTGTATATGGACTTGGTTGCACTTTTTTGATATTTTTTGTTATACCATTTATCTAATTTCATTGTTTGATTGATGCACACATTCTCATATATGCAGAGCTTTTTTTCTCAGAAAATAGGTACAGGAACTCAACCACGACCCGTTCAGATTTCACAAACAGTAGAAGGGTCTTAAAGGGGCATTAAATACCAGAATTGCATTACATACAGAGTGCAGAGTCCAGGGGGTTACAAAGCTGTCACTTGTAAACACAGAAACCAGACTTCTGTGTTTACAAGCGATTGTGGTGAGCAGGCACCAAAGGGTCTGAGCCAAAAGTGGTGGAACTGAGTTCCCCCAAGTTCCCCCAGAAAAAAAGCCCTGCATATATGTATCTGATTGTTTTTTGGTTATGATTAACAGTCTTCAAGCGCTACACTTTTCTATCCACTTCCCCCACTTTATGATATATTTATCGGATCCTTCCCCCACTCTACATCTTGAAGGATCCTACTGGGTGCTTGCAGCTGCGAACGGGAAGGAGGGGAGGGAAGCTGGCAGCATTGCAGGGGTAGAGGGGCACACAGGGGGTTCTGGACAGTAGGGGGAAGCATTTGTTCAACAGGGAGGGGGATAGTGCAGCGGGGGTTCAATTACTGAAACTGATCCCCGGTATGGCTCTCTCTGCAGCAGCTGAAAGCCAATAGGAGGGAGAGGAATAGAAGCCAGCCTCCAGCTGCTGCATACAGGGGATTGGTTCCAGTAATTGCCCCCTTTGCAGTGCCGATTACCCTCCCTCACCACATTCAATTTCTGCCTGGGCCCCCCTGCTGGCCCGGACCCCATACAGGAGGACCGGCTGTACCCCCTTATAGACTGTTCTGACTGTAGAGAAGAGATGGCTGCAGATATACAGGTACAACTTATGTAGGAGGATCTGTGTATCACCTGAGGCCAGTCACTTCACTGGGTGTGTGTGTGAGGGTTCTTTGTAGAAGGCATCCTGGAGCATATCTGTCTTCCATATTCGGGAAGAGAAGCCCATTTCCCCCCTCCCAAGATCGGCCTCCATTCGTACAAACATCGTGGTCCTCGGGGTCATCACCTCTGGCCCAATCGGATTCGGACCACCTGCGGTCCTACAAACGACTTAATCCCCGCGCCCCCATGCCACGAACTTTGAACTGGTCAGCATTTCCCGTTCAGCCAATCGTCTCCTGCTAGACTTTGGGGGGGATTTAGGAAAGAAAACAGGGCGGTGTTATTATTTGCTATAAAGCAGCAATCCGAGGAGCTGTGAGAGAAGGCGATCGTCATCCGATCCCTCACAGCTTAATCTCTGCTAAATATTCCCGGCTCCTCTGACAACGGGAAACTCCTTCACACAATCTCTCCACACATCCTACCCCTTGTGCCCCCAAATCATTTATTTTTTCTACGCAATTTTATTAGTATGTAGAGTTTCCTGGAATACGCCGACCACTGACATCAGGAAACACAAGAGCTGACACTCTAATGTACTAAAGACTGTTTGAGGTAACTTAAAGTATTTATTACTTTGCAGTGGCGGCTGGTGTTTTTATTTTATTTTTAATGGTGGGGGGGGAATAAACAACCGGCCAGCGACGCCCCCCACCCCCCAGCTGTAGATCGGTCGGGTCACTAGACATGTGCAGTTTGTTTTGTTCCAAATTAAATTTCGGGTGAATTTGAAAACTATTCGTATTCGTAAACTATTCAAATTTGAATTTCGTCCGAATTCGAATTCCGTTATTTTGGTACTATTCTAATTCGGAAATTCGGATGTATGCGAATGTCCGAACTAAAATAGTACCGAAATAACGGCATTCGAGTTCTGACGAAATTCAAATTCGAAAACGTTTCTAATCGTTTTCCAATTTCCAAAGAGAATAAAGTAGAATGGAAAATAAAGGGATAGAGTAAGAAAAAAATGTTTTTATTTTTTTTCCAATTCTATTTTATTCTTTTTGGAAATTGGAAAATTATTTGAATTTCAAAAACGTTTTAAATTCAAAAGTTTTTCAAGTTCAGAAAACGTTTCGAATTCAAAAACTTTTCAAATAGTTTTTAAATTTTCCAAAGAGAATAAAACAGAATGAAAAATAAACTAGTACAGTAGAATTTTTATTCTATTCTATTTGAATTTTTGAGGGAAATTAGAAAATGATTTGAATTCGAAAACTTTTCAAATCCAAAAAGTTTTCAAATTCAAAAAACTTTTCAAATTAAAAAAAAAATTCATATTCAAAAAAATTTCAAATTCAAAAAAATTTTCAAATAGTTTTCCAATTTCCAAAGAGAATAAAATAGAATGGAAAATAAAATAATAGAGTAGATTTTTATTCTATTCTATTAAAAATTTGGGGGGAAATTAGAAAATTATTTGAATTCGAAAACTTTTCAAGTCCAAAAACTTTTCAAATTCAAAAAACTTGGAAATTGGAAAATTATTTGAATTTCAAAAACGTTTTAAATCCAAAAACGTTTCAAATTCAGAAAACGTTTCAAATTCAAAAACTTTTCAAATAGTTTTTAAATTTTCCAAAGAGAATAAAACAGAATGGAAAATAAACTAGTAGAGTAGAATTTTTTTTCTATTCTATTTTAATTTTTGAGGGAAATTAGAAAATGATTTGAATTAGAAAACTTTTGAAATTCAAAAAACTTTTGAAATTCAAAAAACTTTTCAAATTAAAAAAATTTTCAAATTAAAAAAAAAATTTGAAATTAAAAAACTTTTCAAATCGTTTTCCAATTTCTCAGGTTTTTTAATTTTCCAAAGAGAATAACACAGAATGAAAAATAAACTAGTAGAGTAGAATTTTTATTCTATTCTATTTGAATTTTTGAGGGAAATTAGAAAATGATTTGAATTCGAAAACTTTTCAAATCCAAAAACTTTTCAAATTCAAAAAACTTTTCAAAATAAAAGAAAAATTCATATTCAAAAAAAATTCAAATTCAAAAAACTTTTCAAATAGTTTTCCAATTTCCAAAGAGAATAAAATAGAAGGGAAAATAAAATAATAGAGTAGATTTGTTTTCTATTCCATTACAATTTTGGGGGAAAATAAGAAAATTATTTGAATTCGAAAACTTTTCAAATCCAAAAACGTTTCAAATTCAAAAAACTTGGAAATTGGAAAATTATTTGAATTCAAAAAACTTTTCAAATAGTTTTCTAATTTTCCAAAGAGAATAAACAGAATGGAAAATAAAGGAATAAAGTAGAGAAATATATATGTATATTCTATTTTATTGTTTTTGGAAATTGGAAAAATATTCAAATTCAAATAATTTTGAAAACTTTTCTAAATTGAATAGTTTTCCAGTTTCCAAATAGAATATAATAAAATGGAAAATACAGGAATAGCCATAGGGGAACAAAAAAAAAATATATATTTTCTATTCTATTTTCGAAATTGGAAAATTATTTGAATTCGAAAACTTTTCAAATTTAAAAACTTTTTGGATTCTAATAGTTTTTCAATTTCCAAAGAGAATAAAATAAAATGGAAAATAAACTAATAGGGCCAGATTCTCTAAGAATTCGGGCGGCGTAGCGTAAGCCAGTTACACTACGCCGCCGCATCGTACTAGAGCAAGTGCTTTAATCTCAAAGCACTTGCTCCGTAGGTTTCGCCTGCGTCGCGTAAATGGCCCAGCGTAAACCCGCGCAATTCAAATGGGGCGGCTTGTATTTAAATTAAGCGCGCCCCCATGTCGAATGAACTGCGCATGCGCCGGCCGGGGAAAAAGCCCAGTGCGCATGCTCCAGCTCACGTCGGAAAGCGTCGTTGAAACGATGTGAGCGTCATTTACGCAACTCCCTATTCGCGAACGAGTTAGTAAAACGACGTAAGCGACGGAAAAAGCCGACGCTGACCCGACGCCATACTTAACATGGCATCCGACGGCATCCGACGGTACTTCGTAAGGTTACTCCACATAGAAGCTGACGACGGGGCGGCGTAAAAGCGATCGGGAATCGGCGTACTAGCCTCATTTGCATATGCAAATGCGAAAACAACGTAAAGGCCACCTAGTGGCCGGAGTTGTCATTACAACTACGATATGCAAGTGTAATGGTTTTACACTTGTCGGATGTTGAAGCGTATCTATGCCAAAGTGATGCTAAGCATCACACGCATAGATACGAGGCAAAAAAAACGGCGATACGACGGGGTATCTGAGATACTCCGTCGTAACGCCGCTGAGAATCTGGCCCATAGAGTGGAATTGATTTTCTATTCTATTTTATTATTTTTGGAAATTGGAAAATAATTTAAATTTAAAAACTTTTAAATTCCAAAAACTTTTTGAATTCAAATAGTTTTCCAATTTCTAACGAGAATAAAATAGAATGGAAAATAAAGGAATAGAGTACATTATTATGTCGTTTCCTGGTATACGCCGACCACTCACATCAGGAAACACAAGAGCTGACAAATTTATTACTTTGCTGGTGTTTTTATTTATTTTATTTTTTTTCATGGGGGGGGGCAATAAACAATTGGCCCCCTCCCCCCCAGCTGTAGATCGGTCAGGTCACTAAACATGTACAGTTAAAATTAAAATTCGGACAAATTTTCGTTATTCGGAAATTCGGATACATCCGAATCTCCGAGTTAGAATAGTGCCGAAAAACTAAATTCAAATTCGGACCTACTGTAATTCAAATTTCTAATAGTTTACAAATATGAATTTTTAAAATTTCCAATTTCCAAAGAGAATAAAATAGAATGGAAAATAAGTAAGAATATATATATATATATATATATATATATATATATATATATATATATATATTTTTTCAATTCTATTTTATTATTTTTGGAAATTCAAAAACTTTTCAAATTCAAAAAAATTTCAAATTCAAAATCTTTTCAAACTCAAAAACTTTTCAAATCGTTTTCCAATTTCCCACGGAAAATAAAACACAATGGAAAATAAAGGAATAGAGTATAGAAAAAATATATGTATATTTTTATTTTATTATTTTTTTTTTAATTGGAAAATTATTTGAATTCGAAAACTTTTAAAAATCAAAAACTTTTCGAATTCAAATAATTTTCCAATTTTCAATAATAAAAATTTCCAAGAATAGAATAGAAATATATATATTTTTTATTCTTTTTGGAAATTGGAAAATTATTTTAATTCGAAAACTTTTCAAATTCAAATATGTTTTCCAATTTCCAAAGAGAATAGAATAGAAAATAAAGTAAAAGAGTGGGAAAACTTTATAAGTCAAAAGCGGCTGAATACCTCTGCAAAAACAACAGTACAGTACCGCTAAAAATCGTGGCGCTTTACCGTCGACATCGTCCCAGCCCCAGTGTGAAAGGGGTCTAAAAAGAGGACCCTGTCATCCTTATTTCTATTACAAGGGATGTTTACTTTCCTTGTAATAGTATTAAAAGAGATGAAAAAAAAAATAAAAAAAAATAAAGGGTAAGTGTAAAAATAAATAAATAAAGTAAAATAAATAATAAAAAAATCTAAAAATTAAAACGCCCCCATCCCTCCATGCTTACACGCAGAAGCGAACACACATGTAAGCCACACCCACATATGTAAACGGTTTTCAATCCCCCCATGTCTAGGAAATCATAATGCTAATTTACACATCTAACATCTAGTGACTAATAAAGATGGGAGGTGAGAAGAGGGGAAAAAAAGGAGGGGGGGGGGATATTCCCCAAGTGAATCATGGGGGGTTATTTACTAAAGGCAAATCCACTTTGCACTACAAGTGCAAAGTGCACTTGAAAATGCACTGAAAGTGCACTTTGAAGTGCAGTCGCTGTAGATCCGGGGGGGGGGGGGGGGGGGGGGACATGCAAGGAAAATAAAATACAGCATTTTAGCTTGCACATGATTGGATAATCAAATCAGCAGAGCTTCCCCTCATTTCAGATCTACCCCTCAGATTTATAGTGACTGCATTCCAAGTGCACTTACAAGTGCACTTGTAGTTTGCACTTGTAGTGCAAAGTGGATTTGCCTTTTGTAAATAACCCCCATGGTGCTATTTTACACATCTAATATCTCATAATATCACTCGGGCCTACAGATTAATTGGACAAAATCGGCCTTGCTGTTGCTGGACGGGGGTGCCACGCAAACGGTGACATCGTCCTGCCCCATACCAGTCACGGCCTCCTTTAAGTACCTTGGAGTCTATGTAACGGCAAACCCCAGGGATTTTAACCATTTGAACATATCTCCCTTGCTCCAGAGGTTCCGTGAAAGGGTTAAATCATGGAATAATCTCCGTATATCAGTGGCGGGCAAGGTGAACTTGGTAAAGATGATTTTAATGCCACAGCTGCTTTACTGTCTCCACAATGCCCCTGCGGTAATTCCTCTTAAAATCTTTAGAATAGTAAACTCTATTTTCCGGTCCCTGATCTGGAAAAATAAGACGCCCAGAATCAAACTCGAACATCTGCAGAGGCCCAAGGACAGCGGCGGACTGGCATTGCCCAACCCGTGGTTGTATTATCTTGCGGCGCAGCTGCAACACCTGGTGGGGTGCTTCGGGGGGGAACCGGCCGGTTCCTCAGGTGCACTGATGCTCCGCACGGTGGGTGGTGGGCCCATCCCCATGGCACTGGAGGCCCTGGCCTTTGCCAAGCCCAACAAGACGTACCCGACATACAATCTTATACAAAAAGTATGGAATAAATGTAAATATATTCAACATGCTGACGGGTACACTGAATACAGCCCCCTCTGGCATAACGATACTTATACAGAACTGGCTAAATTGCAGATCGGGACTGGGTGGAAAGGCTATGGGATCACACATATTAAACATGTATTTAGGAATGGGAGGCTTAGGCCCTTCGCAGATTTGCGGGCGGAGTACGGACTCCCGCCCTCAATGCTGTTTCAATATATACAGCTCCAGCACGCAGTGAGAGCCCAAAGTAGGTCCTCTGAGTGGCATTTGTCGCCAGCCCCGGTGTTTGATCTCTTAGGTGATGCTGTGACCTCGAAGGGATTTATTTCTCAATGCTATGCCATCCTGTTACAACACTTCCTGGGTCAGCATCCAGTCCTGGTGAGGGAAAAATGGGAGAGGGACGTGGGACAACTAGATGGTGAACAATGGGAGGAGATATTTCAAGGGGTGAGCCTCTGTTCCCTGAATGTGGCTCAGCGACTAACCCAGCTATACATTATTTTTAGGGTGTACTATACACCACATAGGATGCAACTGATGGGGATGCAAGCAGATGACACGTGTACTAGATGTAAGAGGGACCATGGCGATCTCATACATCTCCTGTGGAGGTGTCCCAAACTGCATAAGTATTGGACTGAGGTGGTGAGCACTGTTAACTCGGTGTTCGGGCTATCCGTACCTGTGGACCCCAGGGTATGTTTACTTGGTGTGTTGGAGGAATATGTGGAGGAGGTGTACACAAGGGAAGCGGTGCATAGGGTGCTATTTCAGGCCAGGAAATTGATTATGGTACATTGGAAATCTGAGACCCCTCCGAGCTTGAAGGAGTGGATTGACAGGATGGGCGATATGATACGCATGGAGAAGCTCATTTACCAACACAGGGGCAGTAACCGTAAATACGAAGACCTTTGGGCTCCGTGGCTGGATACACCGGGGCTTTCGCCGGTGGACCTGGTCATGGACAGACTATTGGGATTGAATATGGGATGAGTGCTGTAATGTGCGGGGATGCATATCTTGGCGGGAGGGAAGACAGCTCAGTGAGTGTAATGTCATACTGTGTTTGCCTTTTGAGAAGTGTACTCATGGTTTTGAAGTGCAATGTTGAATGCCATATGCTGTATAACACCTTTTCATCAATAAAAACCTTTTTGTTGGAAAAAAAAAAAAATATCTCATAATATCACCGCGATCATTAGAGCGAGAGCAATAATTCTAGCACTAGACCTTCTCTGTAGCTCTGAACAAGTGACTATTTTTAAAGTGTCGACTATGGAGATTTTTTTTAATACCGTAGTTTGTCGCCATTCCACGAGCGTGCGCAATTTTAAAGCGTGACGTGATAGGTATCTATTTATTTAGTGCAACATCATCTTTCACATTATACAAAACAATTGGGCTAACTTTAGTGCTTTTTCTTTATTTTTATTTTGAAATTCATTAAAATGTATGTTTTCCCAAATAATTGCATTGGAAAGACTGCTGCGCAAAATGTCACAATGTGACATAAAATATTGCGACGATAGTCATTTTATTCTCTAGGGTCTCTGTAAATGTTAGGGGGTTCTATGTAACGTTCTAGCAAAAAATACTAATATAAGCATTTTTCCCCCTTTTTTTTGTGTTTCAAGTTTTCTTTATTAGTCTTTTCCATTACATTACATTTCATACATTTCAATACAAAAATACTTTAAACGCTCACATGCACAAAAACATAGACAAATACATAGATGGTCTCAATATACTTCCCATATAAAGGGTCTAATAATATTGGAAGAAGTTATACTGGATAGTCTGCCCATCCTATATTCAACTTTTCCAGAGCCTATGTTCCCCATATTCTATGGGGTAGATTCACATACACTTAATATTGCGCTGCGTAATCGAAATACTCTACGCCGCCGTATTTTACCAGGCTCTACACCGAATCCTGGTAGATTTTTGCCCGTACGCTATGGCGGCGTAGTCTATTTCTCGCCGCGTAATCGAAATACGCGATTAGGGGGCGTGAAGCATTTAAATTAAGCACGTCCCCGCGGCGATCGAACTGCGCATGCTCCGTTCAGAAATTTCCCGCCGTGCATTGCGCGAAATCACGTCGTTACGTCATTCGTTGTTTGAGTAGCGGCGTTTACGAACATTCCTATTCCCGGACGACTTACGTTAAAAATAATAAAAAACGTCGGAAAACGTAGAAATTTGACGCGGGAATGGCGGCCATACTTAACATGGGCTGTCTAATATTAAAGCAGCAAAAAGCTGGTATAGTGTTACGCAAATAAAAGATGACTAAAGGTGCCGTAAGAGATTGCGATTGAAGATCGTAATTCCGGGATCGTCGGCAAAAGCTCATTTGCATACCCCGACGCGGAAAACGACGGGAAGTCCACCCAGTGGCCGCAATTTTATTGCAGCGTAGATCCGAAGGCGTACGAACACTTAATCCAGTCGAATTGAAGCCCGCAGCCGTCTATTCATGGTTTGAGGTTTTCGACTAGCTAGAAAGCGCGCGTAATTTGAAATTACTCCAGTCTAACACCAGTTACACAGGCGTAATGGAATGTGAATCTGGCCCCAGATATCTCTAGTTAGAGAAGTAAACGGACTAGGAGAGAAGTGGAAGAGGAAGGAAGTAAGAAAAGAAAGTAAGAGAAAAAAAGGGGGAGGAAATTATACTGTATGTTATGTGTTTAGGATCTAGAGTACTAGAATCAATCTTCTCTAAAGTGAAAATACAAAGTTGCCCGTGCCTAAAAAAAAAAAAATGATCAAAAAAATAAAAAAGGGGAGGGGGAGAAAAGAGTTCTTTAATCAGTGGGCCAGATCCACATACAATTGCCCTGGCGCAGTGTATCAAATCAGCAGGTAGGGGGCGTGAGTCATTTAACCACTTAAGGACCTTGGGTGTTTTTCAGTTTTGGTGTTTGCAAGACTGAAACAGTTTTTTCTGCTAGAAAATCACGTAAAACCCCCAAACATTATATATTTTTTTTTTCTAACACCCTAGATAATAAAATAGTGGTCATTGCAATACTTTTTGTCACACCGTATTTGCGCAGCGGTCTTACAAGCGCACTGTTTTTGGAAAAAATACACTTTTTTGAATTAAAAAATAAGACAACAATAAATTTGGTCCAATTTTTTTATATATTGTGAAAGATAATGTTACGCCGAGTAAAATGATACCCAACATGTCACGTTTAGAAATTGCACCCGCTCGTAGCATGGCGTCAAACTTTTACCCTTAAAAATCTCCATAGGCGACGTTTAAAAAATTCTATAGGTTGCATTTTTTTAGATACAGAGGAGGTCTAGGGATAGAATTATTGCTCTCGCTCTAACGATCGCGGCGATACCTCACTTGTGTGGTTTGAACACCGTTTTCATATGCGGGCGCTACTCGCGTATGCGTTTGCTTCTGCGCGCGAGCTCGTCGGGACGGGCGCTTTAAAATTTTTTTTTTTTGTTTTCCTATTTATTTGTATTTAATTTAACATTTTTTACACTGAAAAAAAAAAAAATATAATAATTGATCACTTTTATTCCTATTAGAAGAAATGTAAACATCCCTTGTAATAGAAAAAAGCATGACAGGTCCTCTTAAATATGAGATCTGGGGTCAAAAAGACCTCAGATCTCATATTTAGGCTAAAAAAGAAAAAAAAAAAAATAGCCTTAAAAAGAAAATGTCTCTTTAAGACAGTGGGCGGAAATGACGTTTTGACGTCACTTCCGCCCAGCGCTGCTATGGGGAACGGGTGGGGGCGATTTTTCCCTCACTCGTATCCCAGCAGAGGAGCCGCACAGACCCGATCGCCTCCGCCGCTACCGACGGCAACGGTAAGCGGCGGAGAGCACGGGAAAGCGGCGGGAGGGGGGGGCACCTCTCCGGTCACCGATAACGGCGATCTCGCGGCGAATCCGCCGCGGAGACCGCCGTTATTGTACACAGGACCCTGCACTGAAGAGATGGATATCTCGGTTGTGGCAGCAGCTGCTGCCGTTACCGAGATATCCATCTTTAAAAAGAGGACGTATATATACAGTGCAGGGTCCTTAAGTGGTTAAATGAAACGCGTCCCCGCGGTGATCGAACTGCGCATGCTCCGTTCAGAGATTTCCCGCCGTGCAAAACATTTTTACAAAAAATATACATACATATATACATCAATACATAACATACATACAAATTACAAACACGGTCTCACTATCTTTCAATAGCCCTTTAAAACCTTGATGGATATAATAATCTAATCTGATACAAGCCCCTCACTCTTCACTTGATATATCACACACGCATAGACATCTTTGGCATGAGAGATTCTGAGGTGTCTCGCATCTTCAGATTCACCCCTCATGCCATCATGGAATTAACCACAACCCTGCAGGAGCCCAACACATGACACCACCCATGACACCCATGACAGCTACATATACAATCCTAGCCCCATCCCCACAGATTTCGAACAGAACATGTATGGGGACAGCTGGCTGGTTGGTGAGTGACATGGGTGGCAGGCATGACTGTCCCCCCCATGATGCTGAAATCACAAGGGGCACATGCACTACTGACATCCTCCTGTCTTATCCCTTCAGGGTGACTCTGCATATGCACTGGGACCCCATCTCATGACTCCTATCCGGAACCCCCCCTAACCAAGGCTACCCCATCTTCTGAGGGAAGAGCAGCCAGGAGACAGCTCACATTAGGCATCTTTGCACGTTAAACACACACATTAATCATGGCACAATGAGAATGCATGCATGCACACCACTGTGGTCCCTAGCACAGACATATCACATCCTCATCACATTGGATTGGCACAAGCCCACCATGCAGGACTTGTGAGCAGCAACGCCACGCCAAGGCTCCAATTATGTCACTGTACATTCATACACCATTCACACGGACCTGGAGATCACTTCTCCCTGGTCCTGGGGAACCCTTCTCCACCAAAACTGAGGGTGACACCCCTTTTCCGGCAGGAATATCACCCCCACATTCCAAAAACATTCACAACACAAAAAAAAATGTCCAGCAAAAAAAAAAATGCCCAGCAAAAAAAAATTTTGAAAAAAACACAACAAAGAAAACACAGAAAAGACAAAAATCACTCTGCAAAACAGTCACCAAATATCTCAAAGACACGTCACAAACAAACAAACAAACGCTAATAAACAACAGAACAAAAGCACCTTGCTGTATAGGGAGGGATACAAAGGGATGTACTTTTGCAAAGGAAATGCTGTCTGCGTAGTTCACTAAGTTGCCCGGGTCCACTTCCAATTTCACTGATAGCGCCGTTCCCGAGTTGTGATCATGCGCACAGAGGTGCTGACCATGGTCTGCTTCAAGCGCGCATGCGCGAGCTGGCCGGCCCTTCATTTGCATGGGGTCACGGCTCATTTCAATGTAACACGCCCACGTCCTTCCCAATTTGTATTACTCCGCCTTACGCCTCAGAAATAACGTTGCGCAGGCGCAAATTTCTGCGCAAAACCGACGAGAATAGGGTGATTGCGCCGCTACATTGCGCCAGTCTAACGTAAAGGCGGTGCGCTATGCCGGTCCAATAATGCGCAGATGTACGTGAATCTGGCCCAAAGTCTCTTCTATAAAAAATAAAAGTAAATACAATAAAAAAAAAACTCTAACCCTTAGATTATTGTCATAGGGCCAGATTCAGGTAGAGTTAGGCTGGAGTATCAGTGATACTCCAGCCTAACTGTCGCTTTAAGCCGGCGTTTTTGTTTTCTGTAACCAGAAAACAAGAAACGCCGGGTTGGAGTTCCGATGCGATCAGCGTAATTGAATTTCGCCATCGCATCGTTACTTCAACTTAAAAATGGCGCCGGGGGCGTTCCCGCTGATTAACGCTGAAAAAATATGTTAATCAGCGGGAGTCGGAAATTCACAGTCTTTTTCGGGCGCGACGCAGTGACTTTACGACGTTTCCGGAAGCGATACGCAACGTAAAGATAAAGCAGGCCCCTAGTGGAGTATCCTATGTTAAGTATAGGCGTCGTCATCGCGTCGGAAAAAAAAATAATCGCGTCGTTTGCGTAAAACGTTCATGAATGGGGATGTGACGTCATTGACGTTCACTGACAGAATTTGGAGCATGCGCACTGGGATGCATTGACACTCGACGCATGCGCAGTACGTTCGCCGCGGGATCGCGCATAGTTTAAATAATACACGCCCCGTACCCGCCCAATTTGAATTCCGCCGGCTCATTTGCAATGCGCTGCCGCAACTTTAGGAGCAAGTGCTTCATGAATAACAGCACTTGCTCCTAAAATTTCGGCAGAGTAACGTAAATGAGAAACGTTACTCCAGAGCAAAGATGCTCCCATCTACCTGAATCTGGCCCATAGTCTTCACTTCCACTTAACAATCTCTCAGCATCTCATTCTCAGCTTAAAAGTAACAATTGGGTGACAGTAAAGAAGCCGCATCTTGTAGTGACCATGTGAATGTTACATAAAAACATTGCACTTCACTGCTAATTTACACCAAAGATTTCTTCTATAAAGCCCGGCTTTAGGAAAAGGAATTTTTGATTGTTTTGTGGATTGCATTGCCCAGGTACACCTTTTCTTCTGCTAGTTTCAAATTAAACAAAAATCCCAAGTTTTTTGGGGATTTGGGACAATACTTCAGCTGCGTTGAGTGAATCTGGGCTTCTGGTATGTGGCTACTCCTATAAAGTTGATGTTTAGGTTTGGATATTTTTGCATAGCAACACTGGTCCAGCTTGGACTAATATAAGTATGCACAAAAATTTACCTTTTAACCACTTAAGGACCCCTTCACGCCGATATACGTCGGCAGAAGGGCACGGCTGGGCATAATCACGTACCTGTGTGTTGCCTTTAAAAACCCAGCCCCGGGGTCGCAAGCCCACCGACGGCGGCGCGCTCGCGACCCGGTCCGAAGCTCCGTGAACCACGACCGCGGGACCGGCAGGCCCGATTGCCGCCGGTGTCCCGCGATCGGTCACAGGAGCTGAAGAACTGGGAGAGGTGAGTGTAAACACACCTTCTTCGTTCTTCTCTGTGGCAATGTCAGCGATCACCTGTTCCCTGATATAGGGAGCGACGATCAGTGATGTCACGCCTACAGCCACACCCCCTACAGTAAGAATCACTCCCTTAGGGCACACTTAACCCCTTAGCCCCCCTAGTGGTTAACCCCTTCACTGCCATTGTCATTTTCACAGAAATCAGCACTTTTCGCTGTGAAAATGACAATGGTCCCAAAAATTTGTCAAAAGTGTCCGATGTGTGCGCCATAATGTCGCAGTCACGAAAAAAATCGATGATCACCGCCATTACTATTAAAAACAAAAATATTAATAACAATGCCATAAATCTATCCCCTATTTTGTAGACGCTTTGACTTTTGCGCAAACCAATCAATAAACGCTTATTGCAATTTTTTTTTTTTTTACGAAAAGTATGTAGAAGAATACGTATCGGCCTAAACTGAGGAAAAAATCGTTCTTTTTAATATATTTTTGGTGCATATTTATTACAGCAGAAGTTAAAAATATTCATTTTTTTTTCAAAATTGTAGCTCTATTTTTGTTTATAGCGCAAAAAAGAAAAACCGCAGAGGTGATCAAATACCACCAAATGAAAGCTCTATTTGTGGGGGGGGGGAAACTTTTTGCAATTTGGCACTGTGACGCTTTAACTGACAATTACGCAGTCATGCGACGTGGCTCCCAAACAAAATTGGCGTCCATTTTTCCCCCACAATTAGAGCTTTCTTTTGGTGGTATTTGATCACCTCTGCGTTTTTAAATTTTTGCGCTATAAACAAAAATAGAAGTTAAAAAAAAATCTAGCTTAACCATTCTCATCCCCTATCCCCTATCCCGCTCTCCCCCCCCCCCCAAAAAAAATAAAAAAATAATAATAATATATAAAATAAAAAAAAAAAAAATTACATAAACAAGTTATATAAACATATAAAAAATAACAAATAAATAAAGAAAAAGAAAAACCACATGTGATGCGAGACCACAGAAGAAATGCGAAAGGTGGAATTACCGTGAGCATGTCTTACTGTCCCGCCCCCAGGTCGAGTCTGATGTGGTAAAAAAAATAAAAAAATAAACAAAAATAGAGCGACAATTTTGAAAAAAAAAAAATATTTTTTACTTTTTGCTATAATAAATATCCCCCAAAAATATATAAAAAAAAATGTTTTCCTCAGTCTAGAGCGATACGTATTCTTCTACATTTATTTTTTATTAAAAAAATTACAATAAGCGTTTATTGATTGGTTTACGCAAAAGTTATAGCATTTACAAAATAGGGGATAGTTTTATGGCATTTTTGTTAATATTTTTTTTTACTAGTAATGGCCGCAATCAGCGATTTTTTTCGGTACTGCGACACTTCGGACACTTTTGACACATTTTTGGGACCATTGGCATTTTTATAGCGATCAGTGCTATAAAAATGCATTGATCACTATAAAAATGGCACTGGCAGGGAAGGGGTTAACACTAGGGGGCGAGGAAGGGGTTAAGTATGTTCCCTGGGTGTGTTCTAACTGAAGGGGACTGACTAGGGAAAATGACAGATCGCTGTTCATACATTGTATGAACAGACGATCAGTAATTTCTCCCCCTGGTAGGACCGGGAGCTGTACGTTTACACACACAGCTCCCGGTTCTCGCTCTGTAGTAAGCGATCGCGGGTGCCCGGCGGCGATCGCATCCGCTGGGCAAATGCTTTGGCGACAGGAGTGACTGGGGGGCGTGCGTGCTTGCCTCCGGCGACGCAATCTAGCCCCTATTGGCTGCTCGGCGAGATGATGTAGATCTACGTGATCTCACGCAGCAGAGCCGACCTGTCGCTCTATAACTGCGGCGGCTGGTTGGCAAGCGGTTAACTTTAGTTGCACCCAAAATAAATTCTCCTGCTCCCAACAATCCACATATGTGTATGTTAGTTGTTGTTTGTACCCGTAGTACAGACCAGAAACAATATTGCACATTTTGCTTTTTTTTTATCCTACTGTAAAACACACTGGGCCAGATTCAGGTACAATTGCCCTGGCGCAGAGTATCAGAGATACACTACGCCGCCGTATTTTACCTGGCTCTAAGACGAATTTAGGTAGATTTCGGCCCGTAAGGTACGGCGGCGTAGTGTATTTCTCGCGGCGGAATCGAAATATGCGATTAGGGGGCGTGAAGCATTTAAATTAGGAGCGTCCCCGCGGCGATCGAACTGCTCATGCTCCGTTCAGAAATTTCCCGCCGTGCATTGCACGAAATTACGTCGTTACGTCAGATTTTTTTTGAGTAGCGTCATTTACGTACATTCCTATTCCCGGACAACTTGCGCAAAAACAAACAAAAAAATTGAAATTCGACGCGGGAACGACGGCCATACTTAACATGGGCTGTCTAACTATAGACCAGATTTTTGCTTCCCTAACTTTACGCAGCAAAAAGATGACTACAGATGCCGTAAGAGAATGCGACGGACTATCGTAACTTCGTGGGTCGCCGGAAAAAGCTAATTTGCATACCTGGACGCTGAAAATGACGCAAACTCCACCCAGCGGGCGGAAAAAGATTGCAGCGTAGATCCGACGGCGTGCGGAGACGTAAGCCTGTCGGATCGAAGCCTGAAGCCGCCGTATCATGGTTTGAGGATTCAAACTTATGATACGACGCGGGTAATTTGAAAGTACGCCGGCCTATCAGGAGATACACCGGAGTAATGGCTCTGTGAATCTGGCCCACTGATACTAATTACCCTCTTCCCACCCTGCGGCCGACTAAATACGTCCTGCCGGGAGGCCGTGCGCCCGCCGCGTCACAAAGGTGTTCTATCGAGTTGAGGTCAGGACTCTGTGCAGGCCAGTCAAGTTCCTCCACCCCAAACTTGCTCATCCATGGACCATGGACCTTGCTTTGTGCCATGGTGAGCAGTCATGTTGGAACAGGAAGGGGCCCTCCCCAAACTGTTTTTACAAAGTTGGGAGCATGAAATTGTCCAAAATGTCTTGGTATGCTGGACGCCTTAAGAGTTCCCTTCAATGGAACTAAGGGGCCAAGTTCAACCCCTGAAAACAACCCCACACCATAACCCCCCTTCATCAAATGATTTGGACCAGTCCACAAAGCAAGGACCATAAAGACATAAATCAGTGAGTTTGGGGTGGAGGAACTGGACTGGCCTGCACAGAGTCCTGACCTCAACACCTTTGCGATGAATTAGAGCGGAGACAGTGAGCCGGACCTTCTTGTCCAACATCAGTTCCTGACCTCACAAATACACTTCTGGAAGAATGGTCAAACATTCCCATAGACACCCTCCTAAACCTTGTGGACGGCCTTCCCAGAAGAGTTGAAGCTTTTATAGCTGCAAAGGGCGGGGCCAACTCAATATTGAACCCTCCGGACTAAAGAATCGCACACACGATCAAATATTCCGATGGACGTGTTTTGTCTTTTAATCAAACCGTCTGTACACTCCATCGGACAAAAGAGCAGAAAAACTACGTAGTTTCGTGAATGTTGGCTGAAAAAGTTCTGCCGTCTGTATGCAGAACAAGTTCACGGCCAGTGCCTTTCGGACAAAAATATATATATATAATTATTACTATCATTATTATTATTAAAGGGCCCAGAGGTCCCGGATGGAAAGCCCCCTTTATTTGGTAATTTATTTTTATATAAAAAAAAGGGAGGTTACCATCTGGGGCACTGGTGGCCTCCGGACCCCTAAAAAAGAAAAAAAAAAAAAAAAAAAAAGATTTCTTTTTTTTTTTAAGGGGGTTCCCATCCGGGCCCATGGGGACCCCCGGGCCCCTTACAGGTGTACTGCCTTTACCCCCCTGATGGCGGCCCTGGTGACGGGGGACCCATTAGTAAGTGTGGTTGCTCAGCTCGTCTGTAACGGTGCTGCTGAAGCTGCTCTCCAGCTGACTTGAGCAAGTCTGGTGCAAAGTTACCCCTGCTTTATGAGGTGTAACGTTAGGCCAGCCAAACAGCTAAGGCACACCGCGCGTAGCCTGTGCCGAACGGGCCTATGTTCGGGAATCGGCGTATCTCCCTCATTTGCATATTTGTATAGGAAATCAATGGGTTTGCCAGATGCGTCCGGAATAAATGTGCACCTAGGATATGCAGGTGTAGGCAAGTTACGCTGGTCGGGAATAGCCTATTTTGGTGTGTATCTAGTTCTGTGGGTACGGTGCATAGATACTCCGGCACAAATTTAGACTTTAGGGGCCAGATTCAGGTAGATGGTAGTGTTGAGCAGAATATGCCATATTCGATTTCGCGATATATCTCGAATATATAGTCGAATATTCAAGATATATTCGTTAAATGCGAATATTCGCGATATTTTTTGGAAATGAAATGATTGCGAAATTTCGCTATTGCGAATGCGAATGCGAAATTTCGAGAAATGCGGAAGGAGCACTCTGATTGGCTCAGAATATTCGTGATATTTTATAATACAAAATAATTGCGAAATTTCGAGAAATGCGTAATGGAGCACTCTGATTGGCTCAGAATATTCGTGATATATTACAATACAAAATAATTGCGAATATTCGGCAAATGCGGAAGGAGCACTCTGATTGGCTCAGAATATTCGTGATATTTTATAATACAAAATAATTGCGAAATTTAGAGAAATGCGGAATGAAGCACTCTGATTGGCTCAGAATATTCGTGATATATTACAATACAAAATAATTGCGAATATTCGGCAAATGAGGAAGGAGCACTCTGATTGGCTCAGAATATTCGTGATATTTTATAATACAAAATAATTGCGAAATTTCGAGAAATGCGGAATGGAGCACTCTGATTGGCTCAGAATATTCGTGATATTTTATCGTAATTTCGCAAAAATGCGAATGAGAAATTGATTGCGGAATTTCGACAGTAACACTCTGAAATCGAATATATGTGTTATTTTAGCTAAAAACAATATTGCGAATTTCTCGAAAATAATCGCGCGATATCGCTATTGCCGAATAATCGCATTGCGATTTTTCGGCAATATAAAATGATCGCTGCAGCTACTCGGCCCAAGGTCTCTAATCATACCAGCAATGCTTTTAGACGTCGATGGGGATCTCTAGGATGTGATCTGTTCTAAAAAAAAAATTGAAAAAATACGAATATTCACCGCGAAATTCGGAATATATCGCGAATACTCGAATATGCCATATTCGAGCCGAATATTCGCAATACGAATATTCGTGAGCAACACTAGTAGATGGGAGCATCTTTGCTCTGGAGTAACGTTTCTCATTTACGTTACTCTGGCGAAATTTTTAGGAGCAAGTGCTGTTATTCATGAAGCACTTGCTCCTAAAGTTGCGGCAGCGTATCGAAAATGAGCCGGCGTTATTCAAATTGGGCGGGTTCGGGGCGTGTATTATTAAAACTAGGCGCGATCCCGCGGCGAAAGTACTGCGCATGCGTCGACTGTCAATGCATCCCAGTGCGCATGCTCACAACTTCCGTCGGCACCACTTCCTTGGAAACGACAGCGCAATGTGTTCCGTTGGACGTTTAAATGCGCCCGTAGATGCGCCATTCCGGCACTAAAGTATATCCTGTTCCCCCTCCCCGCAGTGAAGTTACTTTTGTTCTGAGATGGCTGCTCCCGTTCCCCGCAAACACACAGGAGAAAGCTGAACTTTAATGGCCAGGAGCTGTCAGCCGTCATCTCGGCTATGGAGACCTATGATGTCTTCCTCCATGGCTGTAAAATTTGACAGACAAGCATGGACAGAGGTGTTGTCCTGCAAGTGGGGGTGCTCAGCTAGCTCTTATCGTCGGTAACGCTGCTGCTGTAGCTGCTCTCCTGCTGACCTGAGGCTGTCTGGAGTAAAGATAAAGCAGCTATTTGTAGAAATAACTTTGCGCCGGACGGACGAGATACGCGCGGCGCATGTAGCCAGCGTATGGTGCTAATCCGTTCGCGAATCGGGAAATCTCCCTCATTTGCATATTTGCAGGGGAAATCAATAGGCGCGACTGATGCGCCAAGCGAAATTATGCGCTGACGAGACTACGGCGTCGGAAAGTTAAGCCGGTCGGGGAAAGCCCGTTTTCTGTCGCATCTAGTTTGGTGGGTACGGCCACATAGATACAACGGCGCATCTTCACAGTTACGCGGCGCATATCGAATTACTCCAGCGCAACTCTACCTGAATCTGGCCCTAGGCGGCACATCTCGAGATACTCCGGCATAAGTCCTACCTGAATCTGGCCCTCTGTGGGTTTTTTTTCAAAATTGTCCTGTTCCCTGATATAGGGAGCGACGATCAGTGATGTCACGCCTACAGCCACACCCCCTACAGTAAGAATCACTCCCTTAGGGCACACTTAACCCCTTAGCCCCCCTAGTGGTTAACCCCTTCACTGCCATTGTCATTTTCACAGAAATCAGCACTTTTCGCTGTGAAAATGACAATGGTCCCAAAAATTTGTCAAAAGTGTCCGATGTGTGCGCCATAATGTCGCAGTCACGAAAAAAATCGATGATCACCGCCATTACTATTAAAAACAAAAATATTAATAACAATGCCATAAATCTATCCCCTATTTTGTAGACGCTTTGACTTTTGCGCAAACCAATCAATAAACGCTTATTGCAATTTTTTTTTTTTTTTACGAAAAGTATGTAGAAGAATACGTATCGGCCTAAACTGAGGAAAAAATCGTTCTTTTTAATATATTTTTGGTGCATATTTATTACAGCAGAAGTTAAAAATATTCATTTTTTTTTCAAAATTGTAGCTCTATTTTTGTTTATAGCGGAAAAGATAAAAACCGCAGAGGTGATCAAATACCACCAAAAGAAATCTCTATTTGTGGGGGAAAAAAGGACGCCAATTTTGTTTGGGAGCCACGTCGCACAACCGCGCAATTGTCTGTTAAAGCGTGACAGTGCCGAAAGCTGAAATTTCGCCTGGGAGGAAGGAGGTAGTATATGTACCCAGTAAGCAAGTGGTTAAAAAAAATCCTGTCCAAAATAAATTGATCCTGACCCTTGACCCAGACATTAACCCTGGCACTGACCTAGATCAAACCTTAAACTAGGTATTTTTTCTTTATTTCTTTATTTTTTAAATTTCAAACAGTTGTTTGTTGCAAGGAGAGGCCAAAGGGCTAAGGGGACTAAGGGGCCAAGCCCAGCCCCTGAAAAAAAAAAACCCACACCATAATCTCCCCCTCCACCAGATGATTTGGACCAGTGCACAAAGCAAGGTCTATAGAGACATGGATGAGCGAGTTTGGGGTGGAGGAACTTGAGGATTCCTTATCTGACTATCTGATGAGCCTTGGTTGACCTTGGGGTCATTGTTGGAGGTGAGCGGCCAATTCATAAATTTAACAGTCGATGTTTGGATGGATGTTTTATCTGTTTTTTTTCTTCTATCAAGTTATCTCTCTGAGATTTTTACCTCTATATCAGGGGTCTCCAAACTTTTCAAACAAAGGGCCACTTTATTGCCCTTCAGGGCCGGATTGGGGCCAGCAAGGGAAGAAAATGTCACGGGCGCGGCCTCATGGAGAACAAATATGGCCTCAGGGTTGGTGGTCAATAGGAAGAGGAGTATTCCCCATATTAGTACGAGGAATAGTATCCCATCATTGGTATCGGTGGATCATATAGTGCCCCATTGTTGGTGTCAATGGGAGGAATAGTGCCTCATGTCAGTGGAATATAAAAGGAGCGTGTGGGACTTTAAATGAGGCGAGGACCAGGGGCAGTCACAGGCCTCCATCCCTGGGGTCATGAAAAAGAAGGGGAAAAGCGGGACTTTGAATGAAGCACACAGTTATCGGTGAGAGGTCAAGACAAGGTACATTTATTTTATACCATACAAGTTCATACAGTTCAATAAATAGTGGCATGGTAAAATTCATATATATACAACATGATAACACATGACAGTGAGAGGGGATCTTCCCTGCATATCCTGAGAACTTTCCATTGTAAAAATTCATTAAAACTCGTGGTCATCACAGACTGTATATATGAATCAAGTGAGTGGTTCAGTCGATGTAAACATTGCGTTTACAGAGGCTCTACGCGTTTCGTGAAGTGTTTATATTCACTCATCAGGAGCAGCAATGTCAATATAATCAGCATGCGACAGTTAGCATATGAGAGCTGGACACTCCCCGTAGGGCAGTCTGGTCCGGGAGTTGTGGAGGCAAAAGGCGTGCAGTGGAACCCAAATATCCAAGCCAGAGGGGAGGGAATCTCCAGAGTAGTAAGGTCTCAAAAAAAGTCGAAAATAATAGGGGCAGCATATAGGATATCTGTAAGATATACAGAATTATGTAGAATTCGTAAATGAGCCAAGAGTAAGTAAATACTGAGTTGAGAACAAGTAGTGAAAAATGGGGAAATAAGGAACAAAATATAAAATCCATGTAACACCCGGCTATGAGGTATAGAAAATATGGCCATACTGAAGGAGAAGACCAAACATTATGTGGTCTGCCCTGGGTACGCCGCACAGCATTTGGCGCCAGGCCATCCCCGGGAGCCGCTGGTGGAATGCACAGGTGGCGCAATGACGCTCAGAAAGAGGCGCCACGCACACACTGGATGTGCTATTTATTTTATTTAATAACTGTATGAACTTGTACAGGTCGTTCTCAAAAAATTAGCATATTGTGATAAAGTTCATTATTTTCTGTAATGTACTGATAAACATTAGACTTTCATATATTTTAGAGTAATTACACACAACTGAAGTAGTTCAAGCCTTGTATTGTTTTAATATTGATGATTTTGGCATACAGCTCATGAAAACCCAAAATTCCTATCTCAAAAAATTAGCATATCATGAAAAGGTTCTCTAAACGAGCTCTTAACCTAATCATCTGAATCAACTAATTAACTCTAAACACCTGCAAAAGATTCCTGAGGCTTTTAAAAACTCCCAGCCTGGTTCATTACTCCAAACCGCAATCATGGGTAAGACTGCCGACCTGACTGCTGTCCAGAAGGCCATCATTGACACCCTCAAGCAAGAGGGTAAGACACAGAAAGAAATTTCTGAACGAATAGGCTGTTCCCAGAGTGCTGTATCAAGGCACCTCAGTGGGAAGTCTGTGGGAAGGAAAAAGTGTGGCAGAAAACGCTGCACAACGAGAAGAGGTGACCGGACCCTGAGGAAGATTGTGGAGAAGGACCGATTCCAGACCTTGGGGGACCTGCGGAAGCAGTGGACTGAGTCTGGAGTAGAAACATCCAGAGCCACCGTGTACAGGCGTGTGCAGGAAATGGGCTACAGGTGCCGCATTCCCCAGGTCAAGCCACTTTTGAACCAGAAACAGCGGCAGAAGCGCCTGACCTGGGCTACGGAGAAGCAACACTGGACTGCTCAGTGGTCCAAAGTACTTTTTTCGGATGAAAGCAAATTTTGCATGTCATTCGGTAATCAAGGTGCCAGAGTCTGGAGGAAGACTGGGGAGAGGGAAATGCCAAAATGCCAGAAGTCCAGTGTCAAGTACCCACAGTCAGTGATGGTCTGGGGTGCCATGTCAGCCGCTGGTGTTGGTCCACTGTGTTTTATCAAGGGCAGGGTGAATACATCTAGCTATCAGGAGATTTTGGAGCACTTCATGCTTCCATCTGCTGAAAAGCTTTATGGAGATGAAGATTTCATTTTTCAGCACGACCTGGCACCTGCTCAAAACCACTGGTAAATGGTTTACTGACCATGGTATTACTGTGCTCAATTGGCCTGCCAACTCTCCGGACCTGAACCCCATAGAGAATCTGTGGGATATTGGGAAGAGAAAGTTGAGAGACGCAAGACCCAACACTCTGGATGAGCTTAAGGCCGCTACCGAAGCATCCTGGGCCTCCATAACACCTCAGCAGTGCCACAGGCTGATTGCCTCCATGCCACGCCGCATTGAAGCAGTCATTTCTGCAAAAGGATTCCCGACCAAGTATTGAGTGCATAAATGAACAGAATTATTTGAAGGTTGACTTTTTTTTAAATTAAAAACACTTTTCTTTTATTGGTCGGATGAAATATGCTAATTTTTTGAGATAGGAATTTTGGGCTTTCATGAGCTGTATGCCAAAATCATCAATATTAAAACAAGAAAAGGCTTGAACTACTTCAGTTGTGTGTAATGAATCTTGTAAAATATATGAAAGTCTAATGTTTATCAGTACATTACAGAAAATAATGAACTGTATCACAATATGCTAATGTTTGGAGAACGACCTGTATGGTATACAATAAATGTACCTTGTCTTGACCCCTCACTGATAACTGCATGCTTCATTCAAAGTCCCGCTTCTCCCCTTCTTTTACATGTCAGTGGAAGGAATGGTGCCCCAAGGGCCGGATATAGGGTAGCAAAGGGCCACATCTGGCCCTCGGGCCGCAGTTTGGAGACCCCTGCTCTATATGAACTAACTCCTACCATTGGGCTTTTGTTGGACTTTTATTCACATTTATTTATTTGTGTGTTTGGATAATCATCATATTCATTCTTTGAGTACTGTATATACTCTAGTCGAGGTACCTAATTTTACCACAAAAAATAGGCCTCACTGTGCCCATGCCTCACTGTGCCTCACTGTGTCCATGCCTCACTGTGTCCATGCCTCACTGTGTCCATGCCTCACTGTGTCCATGCCTCACTGTGCCCATGCCTCACTGTGCCCATGCCTTACTGTGCCCCACTGTGCCCATGGCTAGACTGACGTTTTTAACATGGGAGTATATAGAAGGAGTTCCAAGCTTTGAAAAATTGGTGCTCCCCGGCCGTAGGTCCCCCAGACAACAAACTTTGCACACTTGTGGAGGAGAAATGGGTACCAGGTCCCCATAGTCACCGGATAAATGACCATTTAACATGGATGTCTAAGGAAGGGGTGCCCGGCTTTGAAAAATCGGTGCTCCCCGGCCGTAGGTCCCCTAGAAAACAAACCTTGCGGCGCTATCGTAAATGACCCCCACTGTGTATGTATACTGTCGGCATGGAGGGGTTAATTATAGAATTATAGGCTTACCTAGTTCCTAATCCAGATGGTGGGCCATGCACGTGTGCCACCATTTTGCCCACAACCCCCCGCCCCAAAAGAAAAAAGAACAACCTGCTTTCTGTATATAATGCTCCTGCCATAAAAATAATACAAATGACCGTATGCGAAGGTGAAATGGAAAGAAACACATTCCTTGTGTGCATTAAGGTTCCTCCACAGGACTGCTGAAAACCATAGAGGGGGGGCAAAGCCGGCCATTAAACTGTCTGCGCCTTCCTGTGTAAAGAAGGCCTCTCCTGGGCATTAGCAGACGGAGCCCCCCGCGGGTCAAGCTGCAGGAAGGAAGCGGTTTCTACGGTAACCAGCGAAGGCCTGCGACCAAGGGAGCTCCGGAGGGCGCTGAAACCCCCGTGACAAGAAACAGCCTGTTGGATAATGTACAAAATATACATGAGAGCCGCCTTATAATGAAGCCATTTATGCCGCAGATGTCATTCGCCGGCTGACGTTTGTTTGTTTTTCTTCTCGGTATGAATATTTGTCCCCCCCCCGGGCCTTCGATAAGTCACTCTCTCGGCCGGGTCGTGTGGCATAGAAAATAATTTGTAGGAACTGTATATTATCATTGGGGTGGGGGGGGGGGGCTGAGAGAGAATTTGTGACGGGGTTTATAATGTTAATTACCATAATGAGTAAAGACATAATGAGACGATCGAAAGAGAAATCTCACCGATCGGCTTTACTGCTGTACGAGTGAATTCCACCCGATTCCTCCCAATTCCACCCAATTCCACCCAATTCCTCCCAATTCCACCCAATTCCACCCGATTCCACCCAACTCCACCCAATTCCCCCCAATTACACCCAACTCCACCCGATTCCTCCCAATTCCACCCAATTCCACCCAATTCCTCCCAATTCCACCCAATTCCACCCGATTCCACCCAACTCCACCCAATTCCCCCCAATTCCACCCAACTCCACCCGATTCCTCCCAATTACACCCAACTCCACCCGATTCCTCCCAATTACACCCAATTCCCCCCAATTCCCCCCCAATTCCACCCAACTCCACCCAATTCCACCCGATTCCACCCAACTCCACCCAATTCCCCCCAATTCCACCCAACTCCACCCAATTCCACCCGATTCCACCCAACTCCACCCAATTCCCCCCAATTCCACCCAACTCCACCCAATTCCACCCGATTCCACCCAACTCCCCCCAATTCCACCCGACTCCACCCGATTCCATCCAACTCCACCCAAACTTCACCCAACTCCACCCAACTCCACCCAACTCCACCCAATTCCCCCCAATTCCACCTAACTCTGCCCGATTCCACCCAATTCCACCCAACTACTCCCGAATCCACCCAATTCCACCCAACTCCACCCAATTCCACCCAATTCCACCCAACTCCACCCAATTCCACCCAATTCCCCCCAATTCCCCCAAATTCCCCCAAATTCCCCCCAATTCCACCCAACTCCACCCGATTCAACCCGATTCCATCCAACTCCACCCAACTTCACCCAACTCCACCCAACTCCACCCAATTCCCCCCAATTCCACCTAACTCCACCCGATTCCACCCAATTACCCCCGAATCCACCCAATTCCACCCAACTCCACCGAATTCCCCCCAATTCCCCCAAATTCCACCCAACTCCACCCAATTCCACCCAATTCCCCCAATTCCACCCGATTCCCCCCAATTCCTCCCAATTCCACCCAATTCCTCCCAATTCCCCCCAATTCCACCAAATTCCACCAAATTCCTCCCAATTCCCCCCAATTCCCCCCAATTCCTCACAATTCCACCCAATTCCTCCCTATTCCACCCAATTACCCCCAATTCCTCCCAATTCCCCCCAATTCCACCAAATTCCTCCCAATTCCCCCCAATTCCCCCCAATTCCTCACAATTCCACCCAATTCTCCCTATTCCACCCAATTACCCCCAATTCCTCCCAATTCCCCCCAATTCCTCCCAATTCCTCCCTATTCCCCCCAATTCCCCCCAATTCCTCCCAACTCCACCCAATTCCCCCCAATTCCACCCAATTTCCCCCAAGTCCACCCAATTCCTCCCTATTCCACCCAATTACCCCCAATTCCTCCCAATTCCCCCCAATTCCTCCCAATTCCTCCCAATTCCTCCCTATTCCACCCAATTCCCCCCAATTCCTCCCAACTCCACCCAATTCCCCCCAATTCCACCCAATTTCCCCCAAGTCCACCCAATTCCTTCCAATTCCCCCCAATTCCATCAAAAATAATAGAAATAGAGTCTTGTCTTCAGATATCCCCTCATTTCTACTTAACCACTTGACCACTGGGCACTTAAACCCCCTTCCTAACCAGACCAATTTTCAGCTTTCGGAGCTCTCACAATTTGAATGACAATTACTCAGTCATACAACATTGTACCCATTTGAAATTTTTGTCCTTTTTTTCACACAAATAGAGCTTTCTTTTGGTGGTATTTTATCACCTCTGGGTTTTTTATTTTTTGCGCTATAAAAGAAAAACGACTGAAAATTCTGTAAAAAAAAATAAAAAAATCTTGTTTCTGTCATATTAGCGGGTTATTTCTCACACACAGCATATGCATACCACAAATTACACCCCAAAACACATTCTGCTATTCCTCCCGAGTATGGCGATACCCCATGTGTGGGACTTTTACACAGCGTGGCCACATACAGAGGCCCAACATGCAGGGAGCACCATCAGGCGTTCTGGAACACCCAGACCAATTCTGACATTTCTCTCCTACATGGAAAAATCATCATTTATTTGCTAGAAAATTACATAGAACCCCAAAACATTATATATGCTTTTTTAGCAAAGACCCTAGAGAATACAATGGCGGCAGTTACAACTTTTTATCTCGCATGGTATTTTCGTAGAAATTTTTTTAACGTGTGTTTTTAAAAAAAAACAGTTTTGTGCTAAAAAAAAAAAAAAAAACAGTAATTTTTTTTCATAATGTGAAAGATGATACCCAACATGTCACACTTCAAAATTGCGCACAATGATGGAATGGCGCCAAACTTCGCTACTTAAAAATCCCCATAGGCGACGCTTTAATTACTTTTATTGGTTACATGTTTTTAGTTACGGAGGAGGTCTAGGGCCAAAATGATTGCTCTCGCTCTAACGTTCGCAGAGATACCTCACATGTGTAGCTTGAACACTGTTTTCATATGTGGGCGGGACTTACGTATGCGTTCGCTTCTGCATGCGAGCACACGGGGACAGGGGTGCTTTAAAAAAATGGGTATTGCAAAGTATTTGGGTATTGCAGAGTATTTGGGTATTGCAGAGTATTGGGGTATTGCAGAGTATCTCGCAGGGTATTGGGGTATTGCAGAGTATTGGGGTATTGCAGAGTATTGTGCAGGGTATTGCAAAGTATTGGGGTATTGCAGAGCATCGTGCAGGGTATTGGGGTATTGCAGAGTATCGCGCAGTGTATTGGGGTACTGCAGAGTATTGGGGTACTGCAGTGTATTGGGGTACTGCAGGGTATTGGGGTACTCCAGGGTATTGGGGTACTGCAGGGTATTGCGCAGGGTATTGGGTTATTGCAGAGTATTGCGCAGGGTATTGCACAGTATTGGGGTACTGCAGAGTATTGGGGTATTGCAGAGTATTGGGGTACTGCAGAGTACTGGGGTACTGCAGGGTACTGGGGTATTGCAGAGTACTGGGGTACTCCAGAGTACTGGGGTACTGCAGAGTATTGGGGTATTGCAGAGTATTGGGGTACTGCAGAGTATTGGGGTATTGCAGAGTACTGGGGTACTGCAGGGTACTGGGGTACTGTAGAGTATTGGGGTACTGCAGGGTATTGGGGTACTGCAGAGTACTGGGGTATTGCAGGGTACTGGGGTATTGCAGAGTACTGGGGTATTGCAGGGTACTGGGGTACTGTAGAGTATTGGGGTACTGCAGGGTACTGGGGTATTGCAGAGTACTGGGGTATTGCAGGGTACTGGGGTATTGCAGGGTACTGGGGTATTGCAGGGTACTGGGGGATTGCAGAGCTGGGATGGATGGAGGGATGGCTGGATCTGTGACTGCATTTGTCACAGATCCAGCCACAGCTCAGCTGCTGACACCCCGCTCCCCCCCCTCTCCTCGCACACTGTACCGAACGGTACAGAGAGGAGACGCAGGAGAGGGAGGAACCGGCGTCATCAAATGACGCCGGTTTGTTTACAAGTGATCGCGCCGTCATTTGACGGCACGATCACGTGGTAAACGGCCGCTATCAGCGGCAATTTACCGTGATCCGTGATCCGTGATGCGCCGGGTCTAGACCCGGCGAGCACAGACACTTCCGCACACGCGTCCCAGGGGATGCGCAATCGCGGAAGTGAAGGACGTACCAGGGACGTACCAGTGACGTCGTCCCAAAATAACTCCACCGCGCTATAGCGCGGTCAGAAAGTAGTTAAAGGGGGTGATTTACTAAAATTGGGGGGTACAAAATCTGGTACAACCCGAGGAACCAATCAGCTTCCAGGTTTTTTTTTGGTCACCGGGCATTTTCACCCCCTTCCTGCCCAGGCCAATTTTTAGCTTTCAGCGCTGTCACACTTTGAATCACAATTCCGCGGTCATGCTACACTGTACACAGATGACATTTTTATAATTTTTTCCCCACAAATAGAGCTTTATTTTGGTGGCATTTGATCACCTCTGTGTTTCTTTTTATTTTTTGTTAATTTTTTTTTTAAAAGACTGAAAATTTTGCAAACAGGTAATTTTTCTCCTTCATTGATGTACGCTGATGAGGCTGCACTGGTGGGCACTAATAGGCTGCACTGATGAACAAACAAAACAAAATAAAGTTGCGCTGCTGAAATGTGAAGAAAAAAAGAAGCAGCCAGCACTAACAGTGAAACACCCTGTGAGTACACATTAAAAGAAAAATAAGTGCAGCGCTGGTGGGCATGGGATTGCATGAAACAATATAGACCAATCCCATTTACATGGGTAACATTATAATGATGTAGTCCAAAAACAAGAAAATAAATAAAGGGTGGTAAAACCCTAAATGCAAACAGGTGAAGTGAAATTAACAAAACCAGTCCTTCAAATCAAAGCAGGCAAGTCTTCATATGGAGCACTCCTGTCCACCGCTCCTGTGTTAATGGAGAATCTGATGGTGCCCGTGGTCAGCACGGATGGGCATACAGGTAAACCAAACAGATATATGAAAAAAGATGGGTACTCTTACCACAAATGTTGGACACATATGCCAAGAGCAATGTGTCAGATGCGTGTGTAAGAGCTCCTCAGATGGACGGCTCTATAGGGAGTGATGATTCAAAAGGTTGTGGATCTTTCCCAGGAATCATAGGGTCCAAGATGGAGAGTAGTTCCAAGATTTCAGATGGAGTAACACTTGTATGTATCCAAAAAAAAAGAAGAGAAAAACTCCACATGGTGTAGTTTGTTTTAAGAAAGGTAAGCCTTTATTAGGCTGATAAATGGTAAAACAATAAAAGCAGAAATAAAAATATAGATGCCAGTACTCTGGAGAAGATCTGGCACACGTGATCACATGTGTATAAAAGCGCGTGGTAGTTGGGTATGAGGAAGCTATGTACCCGACATGTTTCGAGCTAATGCTCATCGACAGGGGCATGGCTCCTTCACCCACTCCACGCCATATATATAATGAAAGGGACAGTTCACTGTGTCCAAAAGCAGCTGCAATCAATTCATTAGAATTAACCGTACTGATTAACTACACCCGCTGGTGTCTGCAGACAACAGCTATAGTTAGGCTTGTCCAGCCGTGTGATGATCCCATTGTATGCATTCATTGGTCAAAATGAGTGGGAGTGACCTGACTAATAAGGATCATGAGAAGTGGCCATTGCGTCAGGCAAAACATCAGCCTATGGGAGATCTACTACGAGTGTGTGTTAATGCGTCCCCACGTGGGGATGCGACGCGATGCGTCATCAGCCTGAGTAGCCTGTGGAAACTAGACAGGGAGGCGTGAACGAGGAGACGTACGTCCGCGCGACTCCACGACGCGATGAATAAACAACACAGCAACACGACGCAATACGTCACCATCACGTCCCCACGTGAGGGCGCGACACGGTGCGTCATCAAACGGTGCGACCTATAGGAAATAGGAAGAGGGATGTGAACAGTGGTTGACGTGCGTGGAGAGGCTTAATCTTTTGACTTTTCTTATGACCAAAAAAAAGGCAAAACTACTTACCATAGACCAAAAGATCAAGACACTTCATGATCTATTACTCCCGCACAAATCAACCTCTGAATACTTAACACTTTCCTCCAATTTACAGTCTTCACTGGAAAAGGAGGAACGTGACCAACGTTTTAAAAAACAAAAAAAGTATAACAGAGACACCAATGATTATAAAACAGGAGTAATTTTTACTTGGCAAAAAAAAGACACCTTAGTACCACCAGGTGATACGACTTCCAGTCAAATGGATACGACAATCCCAACGGGTACAGGTCCTACACCCAGGACTCTATTACCAACTCCTCTGCCCCTCATCCCCAAAAAACCTGATATACCCTCCACTTCTAAAAAGACCTTTTCAGGAAATACATCTAGAGGTAACTCTAGAGGTAGAGGTGGGAGGGGTAGAGGGAGGGGGCCATATCACACATCTAATGATAATCATAGTTATACAGACTATCATGGGGGTGATAATACTTACTATAGGAGGGACAGATCCCCCCGAGATGCCCCCACTCGCGATAGGTCCCCGCCTGATTCAAGGGACAAATGGTATGGTTATCATCATGAACATCACTACCATAATCGCACCCCGGTTCGTACGTACAACAGGTTTTCACCATTACGAGATGCTCATTTTAATGATGAGAACACTAGACGTCACTCCTACATAGAAAAAGAGTATGACCAATACAATAGATCCCCCTATTCATACAACCATTCACGACCTATGCCTTCCCAGAGTGGGGATTTTCCCAGGGTCCCCATGAGTATCAAAAGATGTGCAGACGGAAACGAGGCACTAGAGGGGGGAGGCGTACCAGGAAAAAGAAGCAAACCTTAGATGCCAATGGCATTTTTAACCTTAGCAAAGGAGAATTTTCAGAGGCAGAAATTAGAACCTTGGATAAGGGACTAAAATTCGCCCCCTCTAAGCAGTTGAACAAGTTCGACACCTTTGTCGATGTTCAAAAATTTGTTCGTAAGTTAAACATTCAAAGATTCTTCCTATCAAACCCAAGCCAATCTAAACAAATTGTAAATCCACCTGGAGCACCCATTCATTCAGGTCTGTCTAATCCCTCCCTATTTAACCCATCCAATACTACCTCTTCATCAATTAAGGTCTTTAGAGACCTAGTTCTCAAAGATCTAGAAACCTTGCCCAAAAAACGCATATACGATCATCCTGACATCAAACTTGGACTCAAATCCCTGTCTGAACGCAAGGATTTGATTATACGCCCCGCAGATAAGGGGGGAGGTCTGGTCATTCTTGATAAGAGTGATTACCATGCAGAAATGTGCCGTATCTTGGATGACACCAGTACTTATTCTCAGTTGTCCCAAGATCCCACCAAAAAATTACACAAGGCACTTTTGGGCCTAATAAATAAAGGTTTCTCGGATGGGATTATAGACAAAAAAGGAAAAGAATACTTGGTACCCGTTGTACCTCGCATACCTGTCATGTACTATCTTCCGAAAATTCATAAGAACATCACAAACCCTCCTGGCCGCCCAATTGTAAGTGGAATCAACTCTGTCACATCCAGAATTGGTAGATACATTGATTTCTATCTCCAGCCTTTGGTACAACGGGTCCCCTCCTTTTTAAAGGACACGGGTGACACCTTACGCAGACTACAATCCATAGACTACCAAAGTGGATGTTGTGACGGTATTAGAGCATATCTCCGCCATCCTCTCCCTTCTTCTCCCATAAAAGAAATCACCCAATATTCCCCGACTTAGGAATATCCCTGGAATCGCCGAATCATCCACACATGAGCCATGGCTTAATACTGGATGTAACAGGACACCCCTTTAATAAAAGAACACAGCACACTTTATACAGGATTTGGAACATCCCGCCCCCAACAACCGCTTTCCTATTGGTCCATTGTAAAGTATTCAGTTTTCACTCTGGTCCTCTTAAACCATGCAAATGAGGACTTGAAAATGTCTCCGCAGAGATTGGTCCCAAAGTTTGAATAGCCTGAATATGTGTGGCTGGCCTGTGATGTGTTTTCAGACAAAAGCCCCAGGGGGTCAATCAATGTACACAATAGCCAGCCCCAGAACAATGGAGCCGCCTGGAGAATTGAGACAGGGCAGAAGTCATTTACACCTGATAATAGAAAGGCTTTACATAGGGTTATCACACAATGGACAATGAGTATTTCTTTTGAGTCTGTTGACCTGGCTGGGGTTCAGAATTACATCTTCTGTAATACATGAATTAGGATTTCAGTATTTCATGGTCCATGACAGATGTATTCTGGTAACTGCGGATGTAACATCGTTATACACGTGCATTCCGCACAATTTGGGTTTTCAAGCAGTGGAACGATATCTATCCACTAGTGATTTAATCCCTAAGATCCAACAACAGTTCATTATGGACTTGTTGCGATTTGCGACCCAGAGTAATTACTTTTGGTATAATGAAAAATTCTTCCTTCAAACAAGAGGTGTCGCCATGGGGGCCAAGTTTGCCCCTAGTTTGGCGAATCTCTATATGGCTCAGTGGGAGGAGGATGTCGTCTATGCCCTACAGCGTCCTGAGGTGATGCTGTGGGCAAGATATATAGACGACATCCTCCTCCTATGGCAGGGAGATGAGGAATCTCTCCATGACTTCATGGTGACTCTCAATGACAATGAGATGGGTATTATTTTAACCTACGATTTAAGTACTCACAGCATTCACTTTCTTGATTTGGAGATTTCAGTAAAAGACAATCAGTTTGTGACGAAAACATTCTTTAAACCAACTGACAGGAATGGCTACATCTCCACCGACAGTTGCCATCACAGTTCTTGGCTTAGATCTGTCCCCTATAGCCAGCTACTTCGGATCAGGAGGAATTGCACAGACATAGCTGATTTCCATACACAAGCACAAACTCTCAGGCTTAGATTCCTTGAGAAAGGATATCTACCCACAGCCATTGACAGTGATATAGAACGGGTCTCCAACCTTGATAGGGCATCTACTATTAAGGAAAAGCTGAAACGAACGCCTGATAATAAGTTCAAATGGGCCTTTATTACTCAATACTCTGTACAACACAAACAGCTAAAAGGGATTTTAAATCGTCACTGGAATGTGCTCCAATGTGACCCCCTTTTGGGCCCGGCATTACCTGATAAATCGAGTGTAATATTCAGAGGGGCAAAGTCTTTGAGAAACCAGTTAGCCCCTAACGTGTCAGACCCTCCGACTAAACCCTCGTTTTTTCCGGAAGTGAAAGGCTTCCATGCCTGTAGAACATGCAATGTCTGTTTGCTTAACACCTTAACAAATAGAAAGATATATAACTTCACCTCAACTGTAACGGCCACCACCTACCAGATCAAATCTTTTGTCACCTGCCACACTAAATACATAGTCTATCTTCTTACATGTCCATGTAAGAAACAGTATGTAGGCAGGACCATACGTACCTTTGCAATTAGAGTGAATGAACACATCACTCGTATCAGGAAAGGCAAAACTAATCACAGTGTGCCTAAACACTACTTGGAATGCCATAATAAAAACCCTACAGGAACCAGCTTTCAGGTCATAGATAAATTCACCCCTCACTGGAGAGGTGAATCAAGGGTTAGAGGAGTATCCCAACTAGAAATGTTCTGGATATACCAGCTTCGCTGCTTCTCACCTTATGGGTTAAATATAGAGTGGGACATTAACGCTTTTATTAACAGATCTTAATATTACCTGATCTCAGTGGACTTGATTAATATTTTTTCCACTGTGTTTTTGTACATAAGTTTGTGGAGTTGAGATTATATGTATAATTCATGTATATCTATGTACTTGTTTTATGTATCTCCTAAATGTTTGTTAAGACCTGATATTGACAATTGACTGTGTCACGCACTGCAATTGATAAATTCTGAGTTATTGATGGGAATGATTCGACCCTCCTATTATCAATGGGCCTAACATGTGGAGTATCTCTGCCACACACCAAATTTTTTTTATTCTTTTTGCTCATTAACCACTTAAAGACCCCCGCACGCACATATACGGCCACAACATGGCTCGTACAGGCACAAGGGCGTAAATTTACGTCCCCGCCTGAGTGCGGTTCGGGGGTCCCATCGGGACCCCCTCCGCGGCGTGCGGGGGTCTCCCTACCTCTGGGAGCGATCCGGGATCTGCGGGCGGATGTCCGTGTTTTCCGCCCCCCCCGCGATCGCTCCCAGCCAATGGGAGCGCGCTCCCAGCCTGTCACTTCCTCCTCCTGTGTTTACACAGGAAGGAGGAAATGATGTATTCTCTCATCGCAGCGCTGTTTCCCAGCGCTGCTGATGAGAGAAGACATGACAAGTAAGTGTGCACCAACACAACACTGACACACACTCACATAGGCATATTAACCCCTTGTGATCGCCCCCCCCCACCCCCCTGTCACAGTGTTACTGAATGCAGTGATTTAATCACTGCATTTAGTGTCAGTGTGACAGGCACTGTAAAAAACAGTTAGTGTTACATAGTTACATAGTTAGTCAGGTTGAAAAAAGACACAAGTCCATCCAGTTCAACCATAAAAAAAAAAAAAAAATAAAACAAAGTAAAACACAGTACATCCTCCCATACACCCAACTCCATACCCACAGTTGATCCAGAGGAAGGCAAAAAACCCCAGCAGAGCGATGATCCAATTTGCTACCGGAGGGGAAAAAATTCCTTCCTGATCCCCCGAAAGGCAATCGGATTTACCCCGGATCAACTTTACCTACAAAACTTAGTACTCAGTTATATTATGTGCATTTAGGAAAGAATCCAGGCCTCTCTTAAAGCAATCTACTGAGCTGGCCAGAACCACCTCTGGAGGGAGTCTGTTCCACATTTTCACAGCTCTTACTGTGAAGAAACCTTTCCGTATTTGGAGGTGAAATCTCTTTTCCTCCAGACGTAAAGAGTGCCCCCTTGTCCTCAGTGTTGACCTTAAAGTGAATAACTCAACACCAAGTTCACTATATGGACCTCTTATGTATTTGTACATGTTGATCATATCCCCCCTTATTCTCCTCTTCTCAAGAGTGAATAAATTCAGTTCCTCTAATCTTTCCTCATAGCTGAGCTCCTCCATGCCTCTTATCAGTTTGGTTGCCCTTCTCTGCACTTTCTCCAGTTCTCCGATATCCTTTTTGAGAACTGGTGCCCAAAACTGGACTGCATATTCCAGATGAGGTCTTACTAATGATTTGTACAGGGGCAAAATTATATCTCTATCTCTGGAGTCCATACCTCTCTTAATACAAGAAAGGACTTTGCTCGCTTTGGAAACCGCAGCTTGGCATTGCATGCCATTATTGAGCTTATGATCAACTAAAACCCCCAGATCCTTCTCCACTACAGATCCCCCCAGTTGTACTCCCCCTAGCATGTATGATGCATGAATATTCTTAGCCCCCAAGTGCATAGTGTTAGGTTCAGGATAGCCCCCCCACCCCCCTAATAAAGTTTTAACCCCCTGATCACCGCCCTAGTTAACCCTTTCACTCCCTATTGCCAGCGTCACTAAGCGATCATTTTTCTGATCGCTGTATTAGTGTCGCTGTTCCCGCTAGGTAGCTATTTTTTTTTATTGCGATTTTTTTTTTTTACTAAAGACATGTGGCTAAATAAATTTTGGCCTAAATGTTTGACTAAAATTTAGTTTATTTGATTTTTTTTTTAACAAAAAGTAAAAAATAGTGTTTTTTTTTCAAAAATGTCGCTCTATTTTTGTATATAGCGCAAAAAATAAAAATCGCAGAGGTGATCAAATACCACCAAAAGAAAGCTCTATTTGTGGGAAGAAAAGGACGCAAATTTTGTTTGGGAGCCACGTCGCACGACCGCGCAATTGTCTGTTAAAGCGACGCAGTGCCGAATCGCAAAAACACCTTGGGTCATTTACCAGCGTATTGGTCCGGGTCTTAAGTGGTTAAACATGATTTACAGCTTGACCTAATAATATTGCCCTAATCATGGGTTAATCACCCTTAGAAGCAGTATAACATGTCATTTTTATATATACACATTCCACTAACAGGATCCTAATACACATGCTCATTCCCCTAGTAATGTCATCGGATCACATACGTCCACCTTCTTTGAAGCACATGATTTAACAACCAAATTTTTTTCTCTCATGACTTTTTGGGTCATTGAGGTATATTGAACGCGGGTCCCCCTGTTTATTTGCTCGCTCAAATTGCCTTTCCAATATAGAGTCATAATTTGAGCGAATGGAACAACTCGTCGCTTTGTTCCGTCATCGCGTCGGGTTGCCACGCTGACGCACGCCTCTCCACGCACGTCAACCACTGTTCACATCCCTCTTCCTATTTCCTATAGGTCGCACCGTTTGATGACGCACCGTGTCGCGCCCTCACGTGGGGACGTGATGGTGACGTATTGCGTCGTGTTGCTGTGTTGTTTATTCATCGCGTCGTGGAGTCGCGCGGACGTACGTCTCCTCGTTCACGCCTCCCTGTCTAGTTTCCACAGGCTACTCAGGCTGATGACGCATCGCGTCGCATCCCCACGTGGGGACGCATTAACACACACTCGTAGTAGATCTCCCATAGGCTGATGTTTTGCCTGACGCAATGGCCACTTCTCATGATCCTTATTAGTCAGGTCACTCCCACTCATTTTGACCAATGAATGCATACAATGGGATCATCACACGGCTGGACAAGCCTAACTATAGCTGTTGTCTGCAGACACCAGCGGGTGTAGTTAATCAGTACGGTTAATTCTAATGAATTGATTGCAGCTGCTTTTGGACACAGTGAACTGTCCCTTTCATTATATATATGGCGTGGAGTGGGTGAAGGAGCCATGCCCCTGTCGATGAGCATTAGCTCGAAACATGTCGGGTACATAGCTTCCTCATACCCAACTACCACGCGCTTTTATACACATGTGATCACGTGTGCCAGATCTTCTCCAGAGTACTGGCATCTATATTTTTATTTCTGCTTTTATTGTTTTACCATTTATCAGCCTAATAAAGGCTTACCTTTCTTAAAACAAACTACACCATGTGGAGTTTTTCTCTTCTTTTTTTTTGGATACATACAAGTGTTACTCCATCTGAAATCTTGGAACTACTCTCCATCTTGGACCCTATGATTCCTGGGAAAGATCCACAACCTTTTGAATCATCACTCCCTATAGAGCCGTCCATCTGAGGAGCTCTTACACACGCATCTGACACATTGCTCTTGGCATATGTGTCCAACATTTGTGGTAAGAGTACCCATCTTTTTTCATATATCTGTTTGGTTTACCTGTATGCCCATCCGTGCTGACCACGGGCACCATCAGATTCTCCATTAACACAGGAGCGGTGGACAGGAGTGCTCCATATGAAGACTTGCCTGCTTTGATTTGAAGGACTGGTTTTGTTAATTTCACTTCACCTGTTTGCATTTAGGGTTTTACCACCCTTTATTTATTTTCTTGTTTTTGGACTACATCATTATAATGTTACCCATGTAAATGGGATTGGTCTATACTAGGCTGCACTGATGGGCATTAATAGTTGGCACTGATGGGCACCGATAGGCTGCACTGTTGGGCACCAATTAAGCAGTACTGATGGGCACTGATAGGTGGCACTGGTGGGCACTGATGAGGTGGCACTGATGGGCATTGATAGGGGGCTCTGATAGGTGGCACTGATGGGCATTGATAGGGGGCTCTAATGGGTGGCAGTGATGGGCACTGGTAGGTAAGACTGATGGGTGGCAGTGATGGGCACTGATAGACACTGGTAGCTGGTGCTTTTGAGGCACTGATTGGCACCACTGGTGGGCAATGATAGGTGGCACTGGTGGGCATTAATAGGTGGCACTGATATGCACTGGTGGGCATTGATAGGTGGCACTGATATGCACTGGTGGGCATTGATAGGTGGCGCTTATCTGCACTGGTGGGCACTGGTAGGTGGCACTGATATGCACTGGTGGGCATTGTTAGGTGGTGCTGATATGCACTGGTGGGCACTGGCAGGTGGCACTGATATGCACTGGTGGGCATTGATAGGTGGCACTAATATGCACTGGTGGGCATTGTTAGGTGGTGCTGATATGCACTGGTGGGCACTGGCAGGTGGCACTGATATGCACTGGTGGGCATTGATAGGTGGCACAGATATGCACTGGTGGGCATTGATAAGTGGCACTGATATGCTCTCATGGGCACTGGCAGGTGGCACTGATATGTTCTGATGGGCACTGGCAGGTGGCACTGATATGCTCTGATGGGCACTTGTGGGTACAGGTGAGACGGCTGTTCTTCTTCCTCTTTAGGACCGATGTCCCTTTCCTGTCAGCATTAGGATAAAAAAACAAAACAATTACCAATCTTCTGCCTACAGATCAGCTGTCATTGGCTGATCACGTGGTAAGGGGCCTGGGATTGGCCCCTTACTCCGATCTGTGATCACCCGAGTCTCATTGACTCGGTAATCACAGCGCGTGCAGCGCACAAACCACAGGGGGCGTGCAAAGGGGAGGACGTCTATGGACGGGCTCCCGGCAATGTAGGTGCGCTCTGTAGCCGTCATTCGGCTATCGTGCGGATGGGAAAGGGTTAATTGAAAAAGCTGAATTTAGAAGCTGATTGGCTAACATGCGGAGCTGCACCAGATTTTTCACTCTCCAGTTTTAGTAAATCAACACCCAAAGCTTCACCGCTGTATGAGCAAAGTGATTGGTTTCCTATGGATGTAGTTCACATCTGTGCATTTTATGGGAAGGGCCCGGGACTTTATTTTTTATTTTTTATGTTTTTTGGTTCCTCAGACTTCAATGGATCAAAAATCTATATTGAAAAATGCAAAATGCAACCTGCATAGGTGTGAATCAGGCCTGACAGGCCATTGCGTGGTCATGCAACCCAATTTAAATGTACAGTGCCTTGAAAAAGTATTCATACCCCTTGAAATTCTCCACATTTCTCATGTTACAACCAAAAAACGTAAATTTAACAGGGCATGGTGGGCCCCCTCCAGTGCCCCTGGCATGGGCTGCCATTTTGGCCAGCTTCTTGCGGATCACACGCCGGAGGTCATTGATTTTCTTGACGATCCCCTCGCGTGTCCGGGTCCCCCCCCCCCCCCCCAAGCATTTACCTGGTTAGTAATGTTCTGCAAAATCTCCTTCTTCCTGGCCGGGGTGGTGTTGGCACTCTCCGGGCCATGAAGGAAACGCCCATATTGGGTAAGGGCCTGGGCAATTATTTGTTTCTCCCCCAAAGTAAAATTTAACTTCCTCTTTTTCTCAGTCATACTCATACAACAACTCTCTCCCAAACAATCACCAAAAATCATTCAGAAAAACAAGCAGGAAAAATCAAGCAACAAAACAAACATCTATCAACCAAAAAGTCTCACAACCAGTCACCAAAAAACACTATCAAATATATTCTACAAAACACTAGATCACACAGTCCACAAATATCACAAAGACAAATCACAACGCAACAAACAACAGAACAAAAGCACCTTGCTGTATAGGGAGGGATACAAAGGGATGTACTTTTGCAAAGGAAGGGCGTTTGAATGAATGAATGAATGAATGAATGAATGAAGAACTTGTATAGCGCAGCACATGCGAAGTAAATCGCCTCTGGGCGCTTGTTGTTCCTGTCTCCTTTGAGATCAAAAGAGATGAGTCTTAATCTTTCTCCTGAAGACTAATGCATGTTTGTGTCTGTCAATTTATGCTGTCTGCTTCCAATTTCACTGATTGCGCCGTTCCCGAGTTGTGAGCATGCGCACAGAGGTGCTGACCATGGTCTGCTTCATGTGCGCATGCGCGAGCCGGCCGGCCCTTCATTTGCATGGGGTCACGGCTCATTTCAATGTAACACGCCCACGTCCTTCCCAATTTGAATTACTCGCCTTACGCCTCGGAATTAACGTTACTCCGGCGCTAATTTCTGCGCAAATACTACGAGGATACGGTGATTGCGCCTCTACATTGCGCCGGTCTAACGTAAAGGAGGTGCGCTACGCTGGTCAACAAATGCGCCAATGTACGTGAATCTGGCCCATAGTGTTTTGCTTTTAGCCCAAAAAGTTGAATTTTGGTGTCATGTGACCAGAGCACCTTCTTCCACGTGTTTGCAGTGTCCCCTCCCCCACATGGCTTCTCACAAACTGCAAACAGGACTCCTTATGTCTTTCTTCTTGTCACTCTTCCATAAAGGAAGAGTGACAAAATCTATTTGTGGAGAGCACCACTAATAGTTGTCCTGTGGACAGATTCTCCCCCCTGAGCTGTGGATCTCTGCAGCTCCTCCAGAGTTACCATGGACCTCTTGGCTGCTTCTCTAATGATTAGTGATGAGCGGAATACGCCATATTCGATTTCGCGATATTTCACGAATATATAGAAGAATATTCGCGAAATATTCGTTAATATCGAATATTCGTGATATTTTATCAAAAAAAATTTTTTTGCGAAATTTCGCTAATGCGAATGCGAAATTGATTGCGAAATTCTCGTCAACACGCGAAAACGGAGATCGTTTCCTGGATTACTAAACTAATATGCACTAAACACTAACTCTACTTACACAAACTTATATGACTAAACTAAAGCTAAATTTTTTTTTTTTTTTATATACACAAAACACAGAAGGGCAGAGAAAGTATTCGCGAATATTCGTAATACGAATATTCGCATTGCGAATATTCGGCAACAAAAAAGGATCGCCTCAGCTACTCGGCCCAGGGTCTCTAATCATACCAGCAATGCTTTTAGACGTCGATGGAGATCACTAGGATGTGATCTGTTTTAAAAAATAAATTTGAAAAAATACGAATATTCGCAATAGCGAATATTCACCGCGATATTCGATTTATTCGCGAATACTCGAATATGCAATATTCGTAACGAATATTCGCAATGCGAATATTCGTGAGCAACACTACTGATGAATGCTCTCCTGTCCCGGCCCGGTCAGTTTAGGTGGGCGGCCATGTCTTGGTAGGTTTGTAGTTGTGCCGTACTCTTTCCATTTTCAGATGATGGATTGAACAGAAGCTCCATGAGATCTTCAAAGCTTGGGAGATTTTTTTATAACCCAACCCTGCTTTATACTTCTCCACAACTTTATCCCTGACCTGTCTGGTGTGTTCCTCGGCCTTCATGATGCTGTTTGTTCACTAAGGTTCTCTAAAAAACCTCTGAGGGCTTCACAGAACAGCTGTATTTATACTGAGATTAAATGACACACAGGTTGGCTCTATTTACTAATTAGGTGACTTCTGAAGGCAATTGGTTCCACTAGATTTTAGTTGGGGGTATCGGAGTAAAGGGGGCTGAATACAAATGTACCCCCCACACTTTTCACATATTTATTTGTAAGAAATGTTGAAAACCATTGATAATTTTCCTTCCACTTCACAATTATGTGCCACTTTGTGTTGGTCTCTCACATAAAACCCCCAAAAAATAGGAAACTCTCCAGACCTTAATCCCAGAGAACTTGTGGTGAATCCTCAAGAGGCGGATGAACAAAAAAAATCCTTGCAGATTCTGACAAATGCCAAGCATTGATTGTACAAGGATGGGGGGCATCAGTCAGGATGTGGCCCAGAAGTTGAATGACACATGCTGGGGGGGGGGGGGGGGGGGGGGGGGGGGAATGGCAGAGGACTGGAAAATGAAGGGTCAACACTGCAAATATTGACTCTCTGCATAAACTTCATGTAATTGTCAAAAAAAAAAGAAATTTGACACTTATAAAATGCTTGTAATTATCCTTCAGTATATCAGAGGAACGTCTGACAAAAAGATCGAAAATCACTGAGGCAGCAGACTGTGAAAATCAATATTTGTGTCATTCTCAAAACTTTTAGCCACGGCTGTCCTACTACTAACAAGGAGTAATAATAATAATAATAATTATATTGATTAAAAATATATAGTTTACATGAAGGTGGAAATTATTTAATATATTTGTTTAATCTGATCTTAAGAAACTATGAGCCAGATTCACAGAGCGATTACGCCGGCGTAACAGGAGATGCGCGGCGTAAGTCTAATTGTGCGCGTGCGTTTCGATGCACGGCACTCCCAAAACGAGATACGCAAGAAATCTATTTGTTTTTGTCCAGCGTAATTTCGTTAGACAGGCGCATCCGTCCGCGCAAAACTAATGAGGGAGTTACGGGGATCCACAAAAGAACATTGGGGCAGCGCAGGTTACGCGCTGTGCGCAACAGCTAAATGTTCTGTCTAAAATTAGACCATAGAAAAGGTGGTATAAAATTAGACAATTCGTCTACATGTCAGATAAAGCAACAATGTTAGTGAGGAGCTGAGCAGTCACACGTGTTGCACAACAATCTGTATGCCAACATGCCAGTGGCATCCATGCTCAGAGCTATACTACTGACTTTAGATGAGCAAAGAAGGAGGAGGGCACTGAGGAGGGCACGGGTTTTTTATTTATTTTTAACTTTTTTTTGGCTTATATAAACTTTACCATTTAATCTAATCTAATACAATATTCTTATCTGATACAAGCCCCTCACTCTTCACTCTTCACTCTTCACGGGAGAGGATATATCACACACGCCTAGACATCTATGGCATGAGTGATTCTGAGGTGTCTCGCATCTTCAGATTCACCCCTCATGCCATCATGGAATTAACCACAACCCTGCAGGAGGACATCAGCAGCCCAACACATGGCACTACCCATGACACCCATGACAGCTACATATACAATCAGAGCCCCATCCCCACAGATTGCGAACAGAACATGTATGGGGACAGCTGGCTGGTTGGTAAGTGACATGGGTGGCAGGCATGACTGCCCCCCCCCATGATGCACACATCACAAGGGGCACATGCACTACTAACATCCTCCTGTCTTTTCCCTTCAAGGTGACTCTGCATATGCACTGGGACACCATCTCATGCCAGCTCACATATGCATCTTTGCACGTTAAACACACACATTAATCATGGCACAATGAGAATGCATGCATGCACACCACTGTGGTCCCTAGCACACACACCCCACATCCTCATCACATTGGATTGGCACCAGTCCACCATGCAGGACTTGTGAGCAGCAACGCCATGCCACGGCTCCAATTATGTCACTGTACATTCATACACCATTCACACGGACCTGGGGATCACTTCTCCCTGGTCCTGGGGAACCCTTCTCCACCACAAATGAGGGTGACACCCCTTTTCCGGCAGGAATGTCACCCCCATATTCAAAAATCATTCACAAACAGAAAAAAAAAAAATTGACCAGCAAAATTAAAAAATGGCCAGCAAAAATATAATTTAAACAAAATAACAACAAAGAAAACACATAAAAGACAAAAATCACTCTCAAAGACACGTCACAAACAAACAAACGCTAATAAACAACAGAACAAAAGCACCTTGCTGTATAGGGAGGGATACAAAGGGATGTACTTTTGCAAAGGAAGTGCGTTTGTGTCTGTCTATTTATGCTGTCTGCGTAGTTCACTAAGTTGCCCGGGTCCACTTCCAATTTCACTGATTGCGCCGTTCCCGAGTTGTGAGCATGTGCACAGAGGTGCTGACCATGGTCTGCTTCAAGCGCACATGCGCGAGCTGGCCGGCCCTTCATTTGCATGGGGTCAAGGCTCATTTCAATGTAACACGCCCACGTCCTTCCCAATTTGTATTACTCCGCCTTGCGCCTCTGAAATAACGTTGCGCAGGCGCAAATTTCTGCGTAAAACAGACGAGAATAGGGTGATTGCGCCGCTACATTGCGCCAGTCTAACGTAAAGGCGGTGCGCTACGCCGGTCCAATAATGCACAGATGTACCTGAATCTGGCCCTTTATATATATATATATATATATATATATATTTATTTATATATAAATGTGTAAGTTAGTGTACTAAATTATTATTATTATTATTATTATAAAATTCTAAATATATTTTTTCTGTTTTCTATCTTCTACAAAACAGAAAAATATTTTTTATTTAGAATATTATAATAATAATAATAATAATAAAACTAGTTTAATACACTAACTTACAAATGTATATATGTATGTGTATATATATATATTAAGGCTGTGGAAATTAACTATTAATTCGTCGATTAATCTTTAGTTTTTTTGATCGATCACATTTTTTTTGATTGATTACAATTTTTTTGATTGGTATTCACCTCTCTGCTTGTTTCCGGGCCTTCAGGGAGTTCCGTCGGAGATCCGGTGACGTCACGGACACCGGTGGGGCTTGCCGTGTCCATCTGAAGGGCTGCTTGGCCGTGCCTTCATATCTGCATGCCGGCGGGACCTTACTAGCTGCCACACGCAAGGGCTGCTACACTTCCCTCTATCACCTCCCTCTATCACTTCCCTCTATCAACCTGGGATTCTACAACCATCCACTGAGGCCTCGTACACACGAGGGGATATGTCCGCTGAAAACGGTCCAATGGACCGTTTCAGCAGACATCTCCGCTCGTGTGTATGGGCTAGCGGACAGATTTCTCCACCCGACAGATTTCAAAGCATGCTTTGAAATCTATCCGGTGGGAATCTGTCCGCCCGACATGTCTGCTGGTTAGTACACTTACCAGCAGACATGTCGGCCCCCACCGCCGCCGCGCCGCTGCCGAATGGATTCGGCGCATGCGCGGAAGTGTTTTACTTCCTGGTGCGGTGACGTGGCGGTGACGCGGCGGCGTCAACGTCACCGCCGCGTCACCACTACGTCACTGCGCCGTCCGGCGGCGGGGAATTTGATCCGATGGTGTGTACACGCCATCGGATCAAACTCCCGATCGGACATATCCGATGGAAATGGTCCGCGGACCGTTTTCATCGGATATGTCCGATCGTCTGTACGCCGCCTGAGAGTTGTGATAGTTCCCTTCACGGGACATCTACATGCCAACAGACTGATGTTAACCTCTCCTCATCTGGATTCAACAGTGGTATCGTTGTACACATTTTTATACCAGTATCATACTTAGCTACATGTTTTTTATGACTGCTTTTGCTACCGTTTGGTATTACTCGCACCATTTTTACAGTTTATGTAGCTACATCGATTTTATCTCCAGTGCAATATTTATTTGGTTACCTACTTGAAGACTATAAAGTTTTTTAAAATGCTATTCCCATCGAGTGCTGCCTTTGTGTGTTTTTTGTATCCTGCTATCTATTTTTCCAGTGGTTGGGAGCTGCACTGGGAATCAGCCTGCAAGGAGATCAGCTAAAAGTAGTTGGATCTGTATGTGCGTTATAATTAATCAAAATTAGTCGATTAATCGATTAAAAAAAAAAAAACGATTAATCAAACACAACATTTTTGATCAGTAACAGCCCTAATATATATATATACATTTGTAGATTAGTGTTCTAAATTAGCATTATTACTATTATTATAAAATTCTAAATAAAAAATATTTTCTGTTTTCTATCTACAGAACAGAAAATATTTTTTATTTAGAATATAATAATAATAATAATTTAGTACACTAACTTACAAATGTGTGTGTGTATGTATATATATATATATATATATATATATATATATATATATATATATATATATGTTAGTGTACTAAATTATTATTATTATTATAAAATTCAAAATTCAAAATATTTTCTGTTTTCTAGCCTCTACAAAACAGAAAAATATTTTTTATTTTGAATTTTATAATAATAATAATAATAATTTAGTACACTAACTTACACATGTGTATATGTATATATATATATATATATATATATATATATATATATATATATATACTGTATTTATCGGGGTATTGCGTGCTCCGGCTTAGTGGACCCTATTCCTGTGGAAAAAAAGATTTTTGTACTTACAGTTTTGGTGTCTTGCGCGGCGTCCATCGGCAGCCTCGTCGGTCCGGCGCCCGTCTGCGGCTTCGGGTGTCCTCTTCGACGGGTCCGGCGTTCGTCTGCGGCTTCGGGTGTCCTCTTTGTCAGGTCCGGTGTCCTTCTGCGGCGTCCTACCCACTCGATCCCCGCTTTCCCGCGCCGAGTTTGAATACTGCACCGACATATACCGAGCGCAGTACACTCGTGTAAAGTCGGGCAGGCTCGGCTACTCTCGCACTCACGTCCTGTACGTCCAGGACGTGAGCGCGAGAGGAACCGAGCCTGCCCGACTTTACACGAGTGTACTGCGCTCGGTATATGTCGGTGCAGTATTCAAACTCGGCGCGGGAAAGCGGGTATCGGTGTATATCGCGCACCCACGATTTTGCCCTGATTTTCAGGGCAAAAAAGTGCGCGGTATACGCCGATAAATACGGTATATATATATATATATAATCACACACACACATTATCATGCACAAAGTGCACAGAAGTTTTAATAAAAATGATATATATATATATATATATATATATATATATATATATATATATATATATATATAAAAGTTATTATTAATATTATTATTATTATTATAACATTCAAAACAAAAAAATATTTTTCTGTTTCATAGAAGCTAGAAAATAAAAGCAAATTATTATTTAAGTTATTATTATTAATAATAATTAATTATAATATCATTTAAAATAAAACAATATATTTCTGTTTTGAAGTAGTTAGAAAATAAAAAATGAATTCCTGGCCTGATTTTCAAGGGATCCGTTTTTTTAAATAACATTCAGCTATTTCACACTGGTTTAAAAAGATTTACATAAAAATATTTTGTTGGACTGAGGTTATATTATATTTTGTCATTCTGAGTAATTTATGGCCCAGTCCTGGTCTGTGCAGTGTACATTATTCCAGATCATTGGCAGTGACTGGGGCGCTCGCAGTGTGCGGGGGTTGGGCTCGCCCTGCCAGTCCTGTTGTTTGAGTAAATTTTCAGGGGTCAGGTCCTTTGACTCTGCAGATCTCCTGTTACACTCCAGTGTAATTTTTCATCTTTCTGAGGGTCCCTTATGAAATTCTGTATGCGCCGTTATCTGGCAGTACAATATGATGAATCAGTATTGTGCTCATGGGTGCTAAACAACACATTTTATAGCTGACAGGTCCTCAGATCCCAGCAGACATACAGCTAGGAGAAGAGAAGCCCCAACTTCCCCCTACTCCCCCCCCCCCACTTCCCCCCCTTATGAAATGTCACTTATCACACAAATCTATAATAATAAGCAATTCAAAAGCAGCCAGTAAAAGAGGTAAAGATAGAAAAGAAACTTCAATACATAAGTGTCCCATAAGAGAATATTGCCAACTATCTCCTCGCACGTTTTCAATAACTTATAAATAAGTTCCTAACATTTCACAATATATAGAAGTATCTTTTTCTTTTTTCTTTTTTTTTCAGAAAATCTCCCCCTTTCATCATACTCACTCGGTACAACCTCATCTTTTAGGTTTTACCAAAAAATTTGGTAATATATTTCCTCTGTGTGCCCTAAAATGTGTTTTATTTTTTACTGAAATTTACTGTTTCATAAACCATTGAACTGATATTGTGAGACATCAATAAATTGAACTAACCACTAGTGTTGCTCACGAATATTCGTATTGCGAATATTCGGCTCGAATATGGCATATTCGAGTATTCGCGATATATTCCGAATTTCGCGGTGAATATTCGCTATTTCGAATATTCATATTTTTTCAATTTTTTTTTAGAACAGATCACATCCTAGAGATCCCCATCGACGTCTAAAAGCATTGCTGGTATGATTAGAGACCTTGGGCCGAGTAGCTGCAGCGATCATTTTATATTGCCGAAAAATCGCAATGCGATTATTCGGCAATAGCGATATCGCGCGATTATTTTCGAGAAATTCGCAATATTGTTTTTAGCTAAAATAACACATATATTTGATTTCAGAGTGTTACTGTCGAAATTCCGCAATCAATTTCTCATTCGCATTTTTGCGAAATTACGATAAAATATCAAGAATATTCTGAGCCAATCAGAGTGCTCCTTCCGCATTTGCCGAATATTCGCAATTATTTTGTATTGTAATATATCACGAATATTCTGAGCCAATCAGAGTGCTCCATTCCGCATTTCTCGAAATTTCGCAATTATTTTGTATTATAAAATATCACGAATATTCTGAGCCAATCAGAGTGCTCCATTCCGCATTTCTCGAAATTTCGCAATTATTTTGTATTATAAAATATCACAAATATTCTGAGCCAATCAGAGTGCTCCTTCCGCATTTGCCAAATATTCGCAATTATTTTGTATTGTAATATATCACGAATATTCTGAGCCAATCAGAGTGCTCCTTCCGCATTTGCCGAATATTCGCAATTATTTTGTATTGTAATATATCACGAATATTCTGAGCCAATCAGAGTGTTCCATTCCGCATTTATCGAAATTTCGCAATTATTTTGTATTATAAAATATCACGAATATTCTGAGCCAATCAAAGTGCTCCTTCCGCATTTGCCGAATATTCGCAATTATTTTGTATTGTAATATATCACGAAAATTCTGAGCCAATCAGAGTGCTCCATTCCGCATTTCTCGAAATTTCGCAATTATTTTGTATTATAAAATATCACGAATATTCTGAGCCAATCAGAGTGCTCCTTCCGCATTTCTCGAAATTTCATTCACATTCGCATTCGCATTCGCAATAGCGAAATTTCGCAATCATTTCATTTCCAAAAAATATCGCGAATATTCGCATTTAACGAATATATCTCGAATATTCGACTATATATTCGAGATATATCACGAAATCGAATATGGCATATTCTGCTCAACACTACTAACCACAATTGTCTCAGGAAATTTGTAATGTTTTGGGGGGTTTTTAACTTACCTGCAGGTCTAAAAAATTGTTTTTTTTTATGTGCAAAACCTTTGGGCATTGAAGTTTGTTGTTGTTGCCTGTGTACACAGAATATAGGCGAGACATGCCAGGTACCGTGATTCCCCCGAAAATAAGCCCGGGTCTTATATTAATTTTGGCAACAAAAGACACAGTAGGGCTTATTTTTGAGGTAGGTCTTGTAATGTTCTGTCTTCTCTCCCCCTCTCCCTCCCTGCCTGTCAGGCATCCCCAGTGTGAACTGAGTTAAAATGCCTGTAAAATCCTATAATCCACTCTTTTACAGTATTATATAATATACAATGTGTGTGTTTCTGTAATATAATTGTGCCAAATACCTTCGGTATAACGCCGCTCTGCGCTTCTATGACCCGCCGGAGCTCTCTTCACCGCAATTACAGTTGCAATAAAAAGTATGTGAACCCTCTTGAAATTATATGGATTTCTGCACAAATTGGTCATAAATGTGATCTGATCTTCATCTAAGTCACAACAATAGACAATCACAGTCTGCTTAAACGAATAACACACAAAGAATTAAATGTTATCATGTTTTTATTGAGCACACCTTGTAAACATTCACAGTGCAGGTGGGAAAAGTATGTGAACCCCTAGACCAGGGATCCTCAAACTACGGCCCTCCAGCTGTTGTGGAACTACACATCCCATGAGGCATTGTAAAACTCTGACATTCACAGACATGACTAGGCATGATGGGAATTGTAGTTCCTGAACAACTGGAGGGCCGTAGTTTGAAGACCCATGCCCTAGACTAATGACATCTCCAAGAGATAATTGGAGTGAGGTGTCAGCCAACTTGGGTCCAATCAATGAGATAAGATGGAAGGTGTTGGTTACAGCCGGCCTGCCCTATAAAAAAACACACACCAGTTCTGGGTTTGCTTTTCACAAGAAGCATTGCCTGATGTGAATGATGCCTCGCACAAAAGAGCTCTCAGAAGACCTATGATTAAGAATTGTTGACTTGTATAAAGCTGCAAAGGGTTATAAAAGTATCTCCAAAAGCCTTGCTGTTGATCAGTCCACGGTAAGACAAATTGTCTATAAATGGAGAAAGTTCAGCACTGCTGCTTTTCCCTCCTAGGAGTGGCCCTCCTGTAAAGATGACTGCAAGAGCATAGCTCAATGAGGTGTAGAAGAATGCTAGAGCAGGGGTCGACAATATCCGGGCGCCAGGTCGCAATTGCGACAAGAAATTGTGACCTTGGGCCCATGACCAGCCGGTAATTGAGGCCACGGCCTACAAGGCCGTGAAGCCGCGACCTTGATTACCGGCCGACGCGGGCCCGCCGCGATCGCACAGCGGGGGAGGTAGGGGCGCACGGAGCACCCCCACCTCCCCCGCGGCACGATCGCGGCAGGCCTGCGACGGCCGATAATTGAGGCCACGGCTTTGCGGCCTTGTGAGCTGGTGCCATCTGGTGGTGGCCGTTGGCATTACACGTTAAACAGCAATTCTGTGTCATTTTTCACTATTTTCACTGCCATTTCCTTCCCTCACATTAGAACCCCCAAACATTATATATATTTTTGATTCTAACACTCTAGAGCTTAATATGGCGATCGTTGCAATACTTTCTGTCCCGCCGTATTTGCGCAGCGGTCTTAAAAGCAGACCTTTTTGGGAAAAAAATACACTTTTTTAAATTAAAAGACAACAGTAAAGTTATACCAATTTTTTTATATTGTGAAAGATAATGCTACGCCGAGTAAATTGATACCCAACATGTCACGCTTTAAAATTGCGCCTGCTCGTGGAATGCCGACAAACTTTTACCCTTTAAAATCTCCATAGGCGATGGTTAAAAAAATCTACAGGTTACATGTTTTGAGTTACAGAGGAGGTCTAGGGCTAGAATTATTGCTCTCGCTCTAATGATCATGGCGATACCTCACATGTGTGGTTTGAATACCGTTTACATATGCGGGGCTACTCACGTATGCATTCGCTTCTGCACGCGAGCTCGTCGGGACGTGGCGCGTTTTCTGGCTCCTAACTTTTTTAGCTGGCTCCTAGATTCCAAGCAAATTTGTCAAACCCTGTCCTAAAGTGTCAGCTAAAGGCTTACAAAAGTCTCTGGAATATGCCAACATCCCTGTTAGCAAATTTACGATACGTAAAACACTAAACAAGAATGGATTTCATGGGAGGATACCACAGAGGAAGCCACTGCTGTAAAAAAAAAAAAAAAAAACATTGCTGCACTTTTACAGTTTGCACAAGAGCAGCTGGATGTTCCACAGCAGTACTGGCAAAATATTCTGTGGACAGATGAAACCAAAGTTGAGTTGTTTGGAAGAAACACACAACACTATGTGTAGAGAAAAAGAGGCACAGCACACCAACATCAAAACCTCATCCCAACTGTGAAGTATGGTGGTGGGGGCATCATGGTTTTGGGCTGCTTTGCTGCATCAGGGCCTGGACGGATTGCTATCATCAAAGGAAAACTTTATTCCCAAGTTTATCAAGACATTTTGCAGGAGATCTTAAGGCCATCTGTCCACCAGCTGAAGCTCAACAGAAGATGGGTGTTGCAACAGGACAACGACCCAAAGCATAGAAGTAAATCAACAACAGAACGGCTTAAAAAGAAGAAAATACGCCTTCTGGAGTGGCCCAGTCAGAGTCCTGACCTCAACCCAATTGAGATGCTGTGGCATGACCTCAAGAAAGCGATTCACACCAGACATCCCAAGAATATTGCTGAACTGAAACAGTCCTGTAAAGAGGAATGGTGAAGAATGACTCCTGACTGCTGTGCACATCTGATCTGCAACTACAGGAAACATTTGGTTGAAGTTATTGCTGCCAAAGGAGGTTCAACCAGTTATTAAATCCAAGGGTTCACATACTTTTCCCACCTGCACTGTGAATGTTTACAATGTGTGCTCAATAAAAACATGATAACATTCTTTGTGTGTTATTAGTGTAAGCAGACTGTGATTGTCTATTGTTGTGACTTAGATGAAGATCGGATCACATTTTATCACCAATTTGCGCAGAAATCCATATGATTCCAAAAGGGTTCACATACTTTTTATTGCAACAGTATATTACAGAAACACACACATTTTATATTATATACTACTGTAATAGAGCGTATTATAGGATTTTACAAGCATTTTAAACTAGGGCTTATTTTCGGGGTAGGGCTTATATTGTATATGTCCTGAAAAATAACGCTAGATCTTATTTTCAGAGTAGGTCTTATTTTCGGGGAAACACGGTATCTATTGACTCTCATCTTTTAAATGTTACTAAAAAATGTGGTAATATATTACATTGTAGGTGAGTCCATCAAGTCCAACCTATGTGTGTGCTTTTATGTTAAAATGGAGTTCCGCCATTTTTTTTATTTTTTTAAAGTCAGCAGCTACAAATACTGCAGCTGCTGACTTTTACAATATGAACACTTACCTGTCCAGGGCGCCCGCCATGTCGGCACCCGAATTCGATCTGTCCCTCGAATCTCGGGTGCTGCCGGGTGAAGCCATTCCTGGTTCCCTACCGCGCATGCGCGAGTAGTGCTGCATGATCTGAATGGTCCCGCAGTCTTCTGGGAATGGTGTGTCTCCCAGAAGATAGCGGGGGGGGGGGGGGAAGAGGCGCCGGACGTGGCGTAGATTACATCACGTTAATTTTTTTTATGAATTGGGACTCCATTCACTTTCATTGGGTTTAGGTGAATTTTTTTTTTTTTTTATTCCTTCAAAAGTATTTAGAAGAGATTACGGTGACAATTGCTCTTTTAGTAAAACCTCGGCTAAGCCGGCGAGGACTGTAAAAGTCTTGTTATTACAGAAGTAGACTTATCGCGTCTCGGCGAAGCTGCCAATTTGTGTCAGGAGCGGAATCCTCGGAGTGAGAAATGCCATGCGTCCTCTGGACGGGGAAAACAAGCCTGTATATGTATACAGTGTTCTACACAATTAAATCCCAAATCTTTGACAATTTCCTTCCTCCTGATTCGGTTCATTTGTGAAACTCGTGTCCCCGGTGAGATTTTCTCAATTAAGGACAAAATATTCCACAATTCAAGAAGCTTTGTAATCTTCATATAGAACTGAATGCTAGGGATGAGCCGAACACCCCCGGGTTCGGTTCGCACCAGAACGTTCGAACAGACCGCGGGTTCGCACGAATATTTCGAACACCATTGAAGTCTATGGGACCCGAACGTTCGAATTAAAAAACGGTCGTTTTAAAGACCAAAATTCAATCAAATGTTGGAAAACGTCGTTCAGAACCCGGGTCTTGCCCCAGGGAACATGTATCAATGGAAACATTTTTTTTTAAAACGGACGTTTTTTCCGGAGCAGCCATTTTAATGATGCTTAAAGTGAAAAAAAAAAAAAATCCTATAAATATCACACCTGCTGGGTGTCTATAGTAGTGGCCCGTGTTTAGAAATGTCCCTGCACAACATGAGAGGACTATAAAAAAAAAGTAATTAATGCTACTTGCGCAAGTTCTGTGTGGCAACATTATGTCGAATATTTTAGCGGTGGTGGGGGGCCAATTATTGTTTTGTGAAAGAAAATTTTTAGAAAAAAGGGCACCCCTCAAACACACTGCAATTGGAGCGCAACAAGGAGCCACGTGCAAAGTATTGCATCAAAAATTGTTATTAGGCGCCCCTGTTAAACAGGGGCAGAAAATTTGGGCCTTGGGCACAACAAACACTGCAACCCCTCACAATAACTCCTATTGGAGCGCAACAAGGAGCCACGTGCAAAGTATTGCATCAAATTTTTTTATTAGGCGCCCCTGTTAAACAGGGGCAGACAAATTGGGCCTTGGGCACAACACAACACTGCAAAACCTCACAATAACTCCAATTGGAGCGCAACAAGGAGCCACGTGCAAAGTATTGCATCAAAAATTGTTATTAGGTGCCCCTGTTAAAACAGGGGCAGAAAAATTGGGCCTTGGGCACAACACAACACTGCAACCCCTCACAATAACCCCAATTGGAGCGCAACAAGGAGCCACGTGCAAAGTATTGCATCAAAAATTGTTATTAGATGCCCCTGTTAAACAGGGGCTGAAAAATTGTGCCTTAGGCACTGGTGGCGGAGCCCAGAAACACAACATTTCTTACTAGCTATCAGCAAGAAAAGTGAGGAGGAGAAGGATATTCCATCAGCAGCATAAGAGGACAGTCACTCAGCATCAGCAGTCTAAAAGGGATTCGACATTTCAACAAAAAGATATTATTCATTAATATCAGCATCATGTGCTTGGTAGCTGGTGTTGATCCAAGCCTGATTCATTTTGATGAAGGTCAGTCGATCAACAGAGCCGGTGGAGAGGCGCACCCTGTGATCAGTCACAAAGCCTCCAGCAGCACTGAATGTACGTTCTGAAAGAACACTGGATGCAGGGCAAGCCAGTAGCTCAATTGCGTACTGGGCAAGTTCTGGCCAGTGATCCATCCTCAAGACCCAGTAAGCCAGAGGATTTTCGGTGGGGAAGGTGTCCAAGTTGGATCTTGCCCCTAGGTATTCCCGGACCATGTAAACCAGACGCTGGCGATGGTTGCTGGAACCGGTCAGACCTTGGGGCTGCGGACTAAAAAACTGCCTGAACGCATCGGTGAGACGACCACCTTCTCCACCGCCCCTTCTGTGACTCACCGAAGCCTCAGCAAGACGTTGTCCAGAGCCAGGTTTTGGTAATCCCCCCGGTTCTGGGAATGCATTGCACAGACCCTTCTGCAAGGCCTCCCGCAGAAGTTTAATTTTCTGCTCCCTCTGCGATGGCAACATAAGGTCCGCAACTTTACTCTTGTAACGTGGATCAAGGAGAGTCGCCAGCCAGTAATGATCCCTCTCCTTAATAGCACGTACACGAGGATCTTTACGCAGGCTTTGCAGGATCAGGGAGGCCATGCAGCGTAGGTTTGCAGAGGCATTTGGGGCACAGTCCTCTGGGTCACTGAGGATGACAGGATCCACAGGCACCTCATCCCAGCCACGTAAAACTCCATGTGCTCCTTGGGACTGTAAATGATCCCTTGAAGACTGCTGCTGCTGAGTGCTAGGCTCCACCTCCATGCTGCTGATACAATCCTCCTCCTCCTCTTCCTGTGTGCTAGGTGGACAAGCAGGACCACTGTCTGGGTAAAGGGGGCCTTGAAAGGTAAGGAAGTCCTCCTCTTCCTCCCTCTGTTCTGCCTCAAGGGCCCTGTCCATTATTCCACGTAGCGTGTGCTCCAACATGTGAATAAGAGGGACAGTCTCACTGATGCATGCACTGTCACTGCTCACCATCCTCGCGGCCTCCTCAAATGGTGACAGGACAGTGCATGTATCCCTGATCAAGGCCCACTGGCGTGGGGAAAAAAAACCTAGCTCCCCTGACCCAGTTCTGCTGCTATATTGGCACAGGTACTCATTGATGGCCCGTTGCTGCGTGTGCAGCTGCTGCAGCATGGCCAACGTTGAGTTCCATCTGGTGGGCATGTCACAAATTAGGCGGTTCTTGGGCAGGTTGTATTCCCTTTGGAGGTCAGTCAGCCGAGCAGTGGCATTATATGACCTTCGAAAATGCACACAGACTTTCCTGGCTTGCTTCATGACATCCTGCAAGCCCGGGTACCTGCCCAAGAACCGCTGCACCACCAAATTGAGGACATGCGCAAAACAGGGCACGTGGGTGAGTTTTCCTTGTCGCAGGGCAGAGAGGAGGTTGGTGCCATTATCGCTGACCACCATTCCAGGCTTCAGCTGGCGTGGCGTCAACCACCTCTCAGCCTGACCCTGCAGAGCTGACAAAACCTCTTCCCCAGTGTGGCTCCTGTCTCCCAAGCACACCAGGTCTAGCACCGCATGGCATCTCTTGGCCTGCATTCCTGCGTATCCCCTCGTACGCCTACGGAGCACGGCTGGTTCGGAGAAAACATCCCCACAGGAAGAGGCCACAGAGGAAGAAGAAGAGGAGGGGGTGGAGGAAAGAGGTGTGTCACAAGCAGTAGTATTGTTTTGGAGGCGTGGTGGCGGAACAACCTCCAAAACTACTGGACCTTGCCCTGCGTCCTTCCCAGCTGCCAGCAGAGTCACCCAATGCGCCGTAAAAGACAGGTAACGTCCCTGTCCATGCCTGCTGGACCATGAGTCAGCGGTAATATGCACCTTACCACTGACCGCCCTGTCCAGCGAGGCATGGACATTGCCTTCCACATGACGGTAGAGAGCCGGAATAGCCTTCCGTGAGAAAAAGTGGCGTTTTGGTACTTGCCACTGAGGTACTGCACATTGCACAAACTCACAGAAGGGGGCAGAATCTACCAACTGAAAAGGTAGCAGTTGAAGTGCTAGCAATTTCGCTAAGCTAGCATTCAACTGCTGGGCATGTGGATGGCTGGGATTGTACTTCTTTCGGCGCTGCAGCAGCTGGGGCAGGGAAATTTGCCTGGTACTATCAGTAGATTGACCGCTACTACTAGCTTGTGACACACCTATTTCTACACCTTCACTGCAGGCTTCAGAGAGGACTGGAGGTCTACTGGGGTTGGAGGTCCCAGAGGGGCAAGGGGGGGTATGCTTTTGTCTTTGGTGTGGGTCTTTTTGGTGTGCTTGCCAACGAGCTGCATGGCAGGTCGACATATGTCTGGACAAGCATGTGGTACCCAGGCGGTTGATGTTTTGGCCACGCGAGATACGCTTGCGACATAAGTTGCAAATAGCAAAGGTACGATCTTGTGGACATGTTTCAAAAAAGGCCCACACCAAAGAACTTTTGCTGTACCGGTCAGACACAGCAGCGCCATGCACAAGCGCCGTAGATGTGCGCTGTAATGCAGTGGGTGTGACCTTAAGCTGACCCCTGGAGGGCATCCTGCCTCTTTGGAGATGTGCCTGTGCCTCGTCCTCCTCCTCATCCTCCTCCTCTCTCCTATCAGGCACCCAGGTAGAGTCAGTAACCTCATCATCCCCTCCCTCCTCATAACTGTCAACAACCTGGCAGTATGCTCCAGCTGGGGGAACATCATCACTGACAAATTGCTGTCCCTCTCGGACACCCCCTCTCCCTGGGCTCACATCAATGCCTTCCTCTATCAGTGTTCCGTCATCGGAGTCTTCAAAACGCTGCGCATCTTCCTGCAGCATGTACCCAACACTGTGTTGAAACAGTTCGGGGGACTCCTCAGGAGAACATGGTGGTACTAGGGAAGTATTGTGTGAAGCCATTGTGCAGAGGGAAGAGGACGCCTTGGCAGCTGCTTTGCCAGATAAACTTTGATCAGTCTGTGTGAGAGAGGATGAGGAGGATGAGGACGGCTTGGTCATCCACTCTACTAATTCCTCTGCATGTTGAGGCTCAACACGGCCAGCTCCCAAAAAAAAGGACGAGCGGCCACGAGGATGCACCACATACACTACCAGCGTTACCTCTACATGCAGAGCCTGCTTTCCCTCGTGACTGTCTGCCTCTCTTTGTTGTACTTCCAGATATATTTATGCGTTCAGGTGGTATATAACAGCACACGTACAGTGACACCAACTGCGTTCAGGTGGTATGTAACAGCACAAGCGGAGTCACACCAACTGCGCTCAGGTGGTATGTAACAGCACACGTACAGTGACACTAACTGCGCTCAGGTGGTATATAACCGCACAGGTGCGGTGACACTAACTGCGCTCAGGTGGTATATAACAGCACAGGTGCGGTGACACTAACTGCGCTCAGGTGGTATATAACAGCACAGGTGCGGTGACACTAACTGCGCTCAGGTGGTATATAACAGCACAGGTGTGGTGAAACTAACTGCGCTCAGGTGATATGTAACAGCACACGTACAGTGACACTAACTGCGCTCAGGTGGTATATAACAGCACACGTACAGTGACACTAACTGTGCTCAGGTGGTATATAACAGCACACGTACAGTGACACTAACTGCGCTCAGGTGGTATATAACAGCACACGTCCAGTGACACTAACTGCGCTCAGGTGGTATATAACAGCACAGGTGCGGTGACACTAAGGGCCAGATTCAGGTAGATGAGAGTATCTTTCCTCTGGAGTAACGCTTCTCATTTACGTTACTCTGAAGACCCTTTCAGCGCAAGTCCTGTAATTCACATAGCAGTTGCGCGTAAACTTGCGCCAGAGTAACGATAATGCGCTGGCGTAACCCGACGCAAGTGGAAGTGGGTGTGATCATATGTAAATGATGGGCGTAGCCCAGCGCAGAGGCTTACGTTCAGCGCATCATCCACGGAGCATGCGCAGTGAGTGCGGCTCCACTCGCCCCCCTTGTGCGCATGCTCACAACTTCCGTCGGCACCACTTCCTGGGAAACGTCAGCGCAATGCGTTCCGCTGGGCGCTTAAAAGCGCTGGCGGAAACGCCATTCCGGCGCAAAAGTAGTTCCGCTTCCCCCCACCCCAGGGAAGATACTTTTGTGCTGTGATGGCTGCTCCCGCTACCCCCAGAGAGAGGAGGAACCTTAATTTTAATGCCCAGGAGGTCTCAGTGATCATTTCGGCAATGGAGAGGGATAATGATTTTCTCCATGGCAAAAAAAGCCGGAAGACCAGCCGGGAAAGGAAGCAGGGCATCCTGGAGTCGATTGCTGCCAGGGTCAATGTCCTGGGCTACTCCACCCGGACTGCTGGGGACATACAAAAAAAAATAAATGACCTGCGGCGCAAGGTGAGGGACAAGGTGGCCTCCATCAGGAGGTATGAGAGGGGCACAGGTGGTGGTCCCCCATGTCCTGTCACCCTAACCGCAGAGGAGGAGGTGGTTGCTCGCTGCCTGGAGAGGGAGCAGGTGGAGGGGGTCGCAGGCTATGACTCCGTGGAGGAAGGCACAAGGACAGGTAAGTGTTTTATAATCCCCTATTTGTTGTTTTGCATTTGGGGGGGGGGGTACATGTGCCAAGTGTGTGGGACCACCAACATGTGTCTGCTTTGTGTCATCCACAGATGACGGAGCTGGGCCATCATCTGTCAGCGTGCATTCCACCCCATCCCCCCCACGCCATCGTGTGCCTGAGCCACTGGGTGGTGAAGAGGTTGTGGAGGAGGAGAGTGGCCACACCACACCTGCCGAGGTGGTTGTGGAGGATCCTGCTGTGGCAGAGCAGGACTTTTCATTAGTGTTGTCAGTCTCCTCCCCTTCTCCTGGGCCGTCTGTCGTCCCCTCCCCCATCCTTGGAAGCCCCTCAAGGGCGACTCCTTCCACCCGAGGACATCCATCTTCTGGCCCCAGGAAGGCGACCCAGAAGACCAGGGGGGTGTCTGATGGTATACAGGACCAGTTGGCGAGGGATCACGCCAGGCAGACGGAACAGATGGGGGCCATAGCGGTGCACTTGGAGAAAGTGTCTGACAGCCTGGGCTCCGTTGCCAACCTCAGCAACGCAGTGCAGGATGTCAGCTGTAATTGCGCTGCAGTGGTCACCACTTTGGGGGAGGTGCAGGGGGATATTCGGCACCTTACTGCAGCCGTCCAGGCCAACAGTGCTGACATCCGGGACCAGGGGAGGCTGAGTCGGCGGGCCCAGCACTACCAGGTCACCCGTCAGCTCCGGATGCAGGCACAGACCAACTCCTACCTTGGACGGATAGCAAGGGCCTTGGAGGGCACGCAGGCCACACCTGCCAGGAGTGGCCCACCTGGGGATCAGCCACCTCCAGATGCCCCCCCACCCCCACCCACTCCATCCAGGCAGCTGAGGAGCCAGAGAGGGGCCCCCAGAAGAAGCCCCCGGCATCCCCGATGAGGCCTTTTTTTTTGTTGTTTTATATTTTTGATTTGGACATACTCAGGTCATGAGTTTATTTTTTCTTTTTCTCAGGTTATGAGATTTTGTTTCTTTTAATTATCAGGATATGATATTATTAATTTATTTTTGTACTGCACACGGTCAGGAGTGCAGGGGACAGTGTGAATGGTGTGTGAATGTGAGAGGGTGGCACTCCTGAAAGTAAGGGGTGTCACCCTCGGCCGTGGTGGTGAAGTGAACCCCACGGCTGAATGAATCACGTGTGAAAGGTGTGTGAATGGACAGTGACATCATTGGGGCCTTGACGCTGGCGTTACTGCTCCCAACTCCTACATGCTGGACTTGGGCTAATCCAATGCGATGTGCCTGTGGTGTGTGTGATCCAGTGGTGTACACGCGTGCACTGTCTGTGTGATTAATGTTTTGGTTTAGTGTCCAAAGATGCCTACGGCGAGGACCCTCCTGACTGCTCTTCCATCAGCAGACTGGGTGTCCTCTGGCAGGGGGGGGCTGTGTGGGTCGGGGGTCAGGTCATCACGTATGTCAATATGCAGGCCTTTTTTCATAGCAAAGTTATGTAGTATGCAACATGCAGCGATGATCTGACACACAAAGGTAGGGGAATACAATAGGGTCCCCCCGGACTTATCCAGGCAGCGGAAACGGGACTTCAGGAGCCCAAATGTTTGCTCCACCACTGCACGGGTTTTGATGTGTGCTTCATTGTATTTTCTCTCTCCTCTGGTTTGGGGGTTCCGGAAAGGAGTCATTAGATGGGGTCCCAGTGCATATGCAGAGTCACCTGTAAGGTAAAAGACAGGAGAATGTTAGTCATGCATGTGCGATTTCTGTTGTGCATCACGGGAGGGGATAGTCATGCCTGCCACCCATGTCACTCACCAACCAGCCAGCTGTCCCCATACATGTTCTGGTTAAATTCTGCTGGGATGGGGCTCTGATTGTATATGTAGCTGTCATGGCTGGATCCGGGGTGTTTGGCACGGACGTGCCATATGAGGCGTTGGGCATCGGCTATCACCTGTACGTTGATGGAATGCCAATGCTTCCGATTGCGGTATATGTGCTCTGTGGCACTGGGGGGCTGTAGGGCCACATGTGTGCAATCAATGGCCCCCACAGTGCGAGGGAATCTGGCAATGTTGTAGAAATCTGTCATTGCCTTCTGCCGCAGCTCCTCATTGGTGGGTCTGATGAACTGGTTGGACATGCGTCTGAGGATTGCAGGGACAACCTGGTGCACACATCTGCTTATGGAGGATTGTGACATCCCAGCCACCACTCCACCTGTACGCTGGAATGATCCACTTGCAAGGAAATGAAGTGTTGCCAGGACCTTCACCAGTGACTGCACTGCTTGTGAGCGGTGTGTCTTGCTGGTGATGTCACCCTGCAGGGTTGTGGTTAGTTCAATTATTGCAACAGGGCTGAATCTGAAGAGGCGATACACCTCCTCCTCCCCCATGCCAAAGAGGTTCATATGAGTGCGGTATATCCTCTCACGTGGCCGCCTTCTTGGTTCCGGGGGACCCATCAGTAGTTCTAGGACCACAATTGCCCCTGGCATGTTGGCACACAGAGGTGTTGTCCTTGCAAGTGGGGGTGCTCAGCAAGCTCCTATCGTCGGTAACGCTGCTGTAGCTGCTCTCCTGCTGACCTGTGACCGTCTGGAGTAAAGATAAAGCAGCCTTTTGTAGAAATAACTTTGCGCCGGACGGACCAGATACGCGCGGCGCATGTAGCCAGCGTATGGTGCTAATCCGTTCGTGAATTGGGAAAAATACCTCATTTGCATATTTGCAGGGGAAATCAATGGGCGCGACTGATGCGCCCAGCGAAAATAAGCGCTGACGATACTCTGGCGTCGGAACGTTCCGCCGGTCGCAAATGACCCGTTATTGGGCGCATCTAGTTTGCTGGGTACGGGCACATAGAAACGACGGCGCATCATCACAGTTACGCGGCGCATATCCAAATACTCCAGCGCAAGTGTTCGTGAATCTGGCCCTAACTGCGCTCAGGTGGTATATAACAGCTTAGGTGCGTGACACTAACTGCGCTCAGGTGGTATATAACAGCTTAGGTGCGTGACACTAACTGCGCTCAGGTGGTATATAACAGCACACGTGCGGTGACACCAAATGCGCTCAGGTGATATGTAACAGCACCCGTGCGGTGACACCAAATGCGCTGAGGTGGTATGTAACAGCACAAGCGGTGACACCAAATGCGCTCAGGTGATATGTAACAGCACACGTGCGGTGACACCAAATGCGCTAAGGTGGTATTAAACAGCACACGCACAGTCAGAGCGACTGCGTTTCTGTGCAATTCAATAGCCCACTTGCATTAACAGCAACTGCCTTTCTGTGCAAATAAATAGCACACGTGCAGTAATGCCGCGTACACACGGTCGTTTTTTGCGATGAAAAAAAAACGACGTTTTCTGTGAAGTAAAAAACAACGTTTTTAAAACGTCACTTTCAAAGACAATTTTGCATACACACCATCGTTTTTTCACAAAAAGCGAGGTTACGTTCACCACTCTTTTCCATTGAAGCTCGCTTCATAACTAGCTTCTGGGCATGCGCGGGTTGAAAAACGTCGTTTTAAAAGACGTTTTTGCTACACACGGTGACTTTTTGTGAAACAAAAAACGACGTTTTGAAAAACGACACAAAAAATTCAAGCATGTTGGAATTTTTTTTTTGTCGTTTTTTTGAAGACAAAAAACGACGTTTTGCCCACACACGATCAATTTAAATGACGTTTTAAAAAACGTCGTTTTTTTTGATCGCAAAAAACGACCGTGTGTACGCGGCATTACAGTTAATGCGTCTATGTGTAATTAACTAACACGTGTACACCAACACGTTAGAGCATCAAGCACAATCTCCTGCCTGACAGATACTAATAGCACAACTAGCTAAGCTATACAGTTTATAAATATATTGACAACTCCTAGGGATGTGAATATATTCTCTACAAACTGTACATTTAACTATACTAACTAGTAGCCTCCCTGATCTATCTATCTATCTATCTATCTATCTATCTATCTATCTATCTATCTATCTATCTATCTATCTATCTATCTATCTACCTACCTCTCTCTCTCTCTCTCTCTCTCTCTCTCCCTCCCTCTCTATCTCTCTCTCTCTCTCTCTCTCTCTCTCTATCTATCTATCTATCTATCTATCTCTCTATTTATCTATCTATCTATCTATCTATCTATCTATCTATCTATCTATCTATCTATCTATCTATCTATCTATCTCTCTCTCTCTCTCTCTCTCTCTCTATCTATCTATCTATCTATCTATCTATCTATCTATCTATCTATCTATCTATCTATCTATCTATCTATCTATCTATCTATCTATCTATCCATCTATCTCTCTATCTATCTATCTATCTATCTATCTATCTATCTATCTATCTATCTATCTATCTATCTATCTATCTATGTGAAAAGACACAGGGGGGTAGATTCATGTAAAATGGCGCATCGTTGCTCCGGCGTGGCGCATCTTTTTTCCGCTACGCCGTACCAGCGGTGAGAGGCATGTACTGTATTCATCAATTTTCCACTCACCTGCGTAGCGGTTTTTCGACGGCGTAAGGCGGCGGAACTGTAAGTGGGCGTCAACACATGCAAATGATGGTCTGACGGTGGCGCGGCGAGATCCGCACGGTGTATCTTAAACGGCGCATGCGCACTGATGTTACCTGCCTAGCTGGCTCCTTTGCACATGCGCAGTACGGTGCGACGTCACCACCAAGATCCGCCGCACCACTTCCTACTAGTGCATAAATACGCACACAGAAGCGCCACTCCCTTGCAAAGCGTGACCAGCATTTTTTTGGAATTGCCAGGGCTTTTGCTTTTAGGATGGCTGCACAAGACACTGCCGGTGACCGCAGAATGTTTAATTTCAGCCCTCAGGAGAAGGCTGTGATCACTGATGCGCTCTCCCAACATGGGTCCCGCCTCTATGGGCCACAGAGTGCCCACACTGGCAAAGCGGAGAAGACACGCATTTATGCGGAAATCACCAGGCAGGTGAATGTTGTTGGTGTGGCAGAGAGGGAGCCCAAGCATATCCGCAAAAAAATAAATGATATGCGGAGAGTGGTCAAAGACAAACTTGTGGCCATCAGAAAGCATGCCAGTGGCACAGGAGGAGGACCAGCCACAAGAATGACCCTGACTGCAGAGGACATGGTGGTGGCCAGTTTGCTGGATAGGGAGCTGGTGGAGGGTCTTCCTGGCTTTGAATCAGGGGAGCAGCCTTTGAGGTCAGGTAAGTCTGTTTTATCTGTTTTGTGGTGAGTTGCATGGGTGGGGGGGGGGGGGGGGGGGATACATGTGACAAGTGTGTGGCTCCTCCAACATGTGTTTGTTTTGTGTCATTCACAGATGTGCAGGTTGGAGCTGGCCCGTCAGTTGATGCAGGGCGACCCACCCCATCCATGGTGGAGATCGCCCCTACAGCAGTGCTTGAGGAGGTTGAGGAGGAGCACGTCGGGGTAGAAGAGGCTGCTGTCTATATTCTGGAGGAGACCCCCATACCTGGCCACTCCCAAACCACCCCCCCCATGCAGGATTCCCCTTCAAGGGACACCATCCCCTCCAGGGATTCCCCCTCAAGGGACACCATCCCCTCCAGGGATTCCCCTTCAAGGGACCTCCCCTACAGCCGTCCTCCAGCCTCTCAGGCTTCTAGGAAGGCAACGAGGAAAACCCGAGGAGTCCCTGATGATTTTGAAGATCACCTGGCAAGGGACCAGACAAGGCAGACCCGCCATATTGGTTCTCTTGCGGGTGATCTCCATCGGGTGGCAGATAGCCTGGCATCCTCGGCCGAGAGCCAGGCTGCTTGCACTGTGGCAGTGCAGGAAGCCATCACCCAGCAGGCTGGGCAGAATACTGCAATAAATGATAGCCTGCAGGACGTTGTGGGGAACGGGGCAGCCCTTCTGTCCTGCCTGGTGGACCTGCAGACCACCACATCTGACCTGGTCACCGAGGTCCGGAGCCTGGCAGCTGCTGTCCGTGAGGAGGGGAGGCAGACACGGCGACAGCAGCGCAGCAATACTACCCGCCGGCTGCGGATGCAGGCTGCCACCAATACTTACCTCCACCGGCTAGCCGTGGCAATGGAGGGCAGCCAGGCAGCCAGGGAGAGACTGGTTGAGGTTCAACCACCTGCCCCCCCAGCCCCCCCAGCCCCCCCACCTGTGGCTCGCCCCAGGCAACTGCGCCCCAGGAGCCTAGGGACAAGAAGAAGCCCACGACAGGGCCGTTGATGTTTCTCTAATTATGTTTTATACTCAGATTCTGATTTATATTTTTGTTTATCTCCCTGCACACGGTGAGGAGTGCAGGCTACAGTGTGAATGAGGTGTGAATGTGTGGGGGTGACACTCCTGCCATTAAGGGGTGTCACCCTCAGTCATAGGTGAGAAGTTATCACCACGACACGTGTGAATGGTGTATGAATGTACAGCAACATAATTGGAGCCGTGGCGTGGCGTTGCTGCTCCCAAGTCCCATGTGGTGTACTTGGGTCTAATCCAATTTGATGTGGATGTGGTGTGTCTGTGCTAGGGATCACAGTGGTGTGCATGCATGCATTCTCATTGTGCCATGATTAATGTGTGTGTTTAACGTGAAAAGTAGCCTACCACAAGGACCCTCCTGACTGCTCTTCCCTCAGCAGACGGGGGACCCTCGGGCAAGGGGGAACTGTGTGGGTCGTGGGTCAGGTCATCACGTAGCTCAATCTCCAGGCCCTTTCTCACGGCAAAGTTGTGCAGCATGCAACATGCCCCAATGATCTGGCACACGAAGTTTGGGGAATACAAGAGGGTACCCCCAGACTTATCCAGGCATCGGAAACGTGACTTCAGGAGGCCAAATGTGCGCTCCACCACTGCACGGGTTTTGATGTGTGCTTCATTGTATCTTTGCTCTCCTCTGGTTTGGGGATCCCGGAATGGAGTCATGAGATGGGGTCCCAATGCATATGCCGCGTCACCTGGTAATGAAAAGACAGGAGGATGTTAATAGTGCATGTGCCCGTTGTGAGGTGTGCATCACGGGAGGGGATAGTCATGCCTGCCACCCATGTCACTCACCAACCAGCCAGCTGTCCCCATACACGTTCTGTTCAAATTCTGTGGAGATGGTGCTTTGACGGTATATGTAGCTGTCATGGCTGGACCCGGGGTCCTTGGCACGGACGTGCCATATGAGGCCTTGGGCATCGGCTATCACCTGTACATTGATGGAATGCCAATGCTTCCGATTGCAGTATATGTGCTCTGTGTCCCGGGGGGGCCGTAGTGCCACATGTGTGCAATCAATGGCCCCCACAGTGCGTGGGAATCTGGCAAGGTTGTAGAAATCTGTCATTGCCTTCCTCCGCAGCTCCTCAGTGGTGGGTTTGATGATGTGGTTGGCCATGCGTCTGAGGATTGCTGGGACAACCTGGTGCACACATCTGCTCATGGTGGATTGTGACATCCCAGCCACCACTCCACTTGTACGCTGGAATGATCCACTGGCAAGGACATGGAGTGTTGCCAGTACCTTCACCAGTGGCTGCACTGCTTGTGAGCGTTGTGTCTGGCTGGTGATGTCCTCCTGCAGGGTTGTGGTTAGTTCCATGATGGCTTCAGGGCTGAATCTGAATAGGCGAAACACCTCCAAATCACTCATGCCAAAGACGTCAATGCGCGTGCGGAATATCCTCTCCCGTGCCCTCCTACGTGCACGTCGACGCTGTAGGGCTATGAGCAAGGCTGCCCCTGGCATGTTGGCAGACAGATGTGTTGTCCAGCAAGTGTTTTTGCTAAATTCGTCTGTCACAGTGTTGCTTTAGCTGCTCTCCAGCTGATCTGTTCAACTCCTGTGCAAAGTTACCCCTGCTTTATGAGGGGTGACTTTCCGCAGAAAATTCCAGTTACGCGCACCGGCTTACGCCGGCGCAAGAGAAACGTGCGTTTCTGAATCGGAGGATCTCCCTCATTTGCATATTTGAATAGATAATCCATGGGAACGGTTGATCTGTCGCGCGTAAAGATGCGCCAAAGACACGCCGGCGTGGAAAAGTTACACCGGAAAAAATTACCCGATTTTAAGGCGGATCTGGTATAGTAGGTACGACGCATGGATCCGACGGCGCTAAATAGCAGTTACGCCGCACATCTCTAAAAACGCCGGAGTAATTGCTACATGAATCTACCCCTGGGTCTCTATCTATCTATCTCTCTCTCTCTCTCTCTGTCTGTCTGACTTCTCTCTCTGAAAGCCGGAACACACTACACGAGGCCGCCCGGGAGGCGGCCTTTTATAGTGTGGGGCGTGTGCTAAAGCCCTGAACCCTAATTGGCCAAAGCACCCAGGCTTTGACCAATTAGGTCTCTTCGTTTTTGGGCACTGTGATTGGCCAAGCATGCGGGGTCATGGTGCATGCTTGGCCAATCATCAGTGCGCAACGCCACAGTGAATTATGGGTCATTCGAATTTGGCGCGAACGACCTGATTTGTTCGTTTTCGACGAACGATCGAACGGCCAATGTTCGATGCGAACATGTGTTCGCATCGAACACAAAGCTCATCCCTACTGAATGCTAACTGGATGTAGTGGCGGGACAAGGGGGCGGGCAGGAGGGGGGGCTGCTCTGGGTACGGTGGGGATTTTGGGGGGTTGTGATCAGGACCGCCATCAGAAAATTTAGGGCCCCTTACACAGCTTCAGCTGTAAAATGGGCCCCTGGGAGGGGGTGCTGCCGCCACAAATTGGGAAGTGGGGGGAGTGTTGCAAGTTGAGATGCGGGGGGGGGGGTGACACATGTTGAGAAGCGGGAGGCGGGGGGCGCCGCAAATTGAGAATGAAAAGCCGCCGAGAATCTGGGGGGGGGGGGCTGACGCCGCAAATTAAGGTCAGGGGGGCTTTGGGTGCTGACAAAAAAAAAAGAAGGGAGATGCCATCTGGGGCCCTGGGGACCACCGGACCCCTTAGAGGTCGGGGAGGGGCTTTGGGTGCTGTCGAAAAAAAAAAAAGGGGGATGCCATCCAGGGCCCTGGGGACCACCGTGCCCCTTAGAGGTCGGGGGGCTTTGGGTGCTGACGAACAAAAAAAATAAATAAAAAAAAGAGGTAAATGCCATTCTGGGCCCCTGGGGACCACGGGTCCCTTACAGGTGTACTGCCTGTACCCCCCTGATGGCGGCCCTGGTTGTGATAGAATGGGTGGTTTGGAGGGGGAATTTACTAGGAGAGTTGTGATGGGGGGAGAATTTGTACTAGTAGGAATGATTGGGGGGATTTGTGCTAGGCGGGGAACTTTAGGGGTGGTTACAGCTAGGAGAGGGTATGGGGGGGGGGGGCAATTTGTGCTCAGTGTGGCATTTTAATGGGTGGTGGCCCGTGCATTATGGGTGCATGGGCGCCGCCGCCCCTAACACCGCCACCAACGGGTGCAGCCTCATCAGTGTCAATCAGCGCAGCCTAATAAAAATGCCATAAAACTATCCCCGATTTTGTAAACGCTATAACTTTTGCGCAAACCAATCAATAAACGCTTATTGCGATTTTTTTTTACCAAAAATAGGTAGAAGAATACGTATCGGCCTAAACTGAGGAAAACATTTTTTTTTATATATATTTTTGGGGATAATTATTATAGGAAAATGTAAAAAATATTGTTTTTTTTTAAAACTTGTTGCTCTATTTTTGTTTATAGCGCAAAAAATTAAAACCGCAGAGGTGATCAAATACCACCAATAGAAAGCTCTATTTGTGGGGGAAAAAAAGGATGTTAATTTTCTTTGGGAGCCACGTCGCACGACCGCGCAATTGTCAGTTAAAGTGACGCAGTTCCGAATCATTTAGCTGCATAATGGTCCGGGGCTGAAGTGGTTAAAGGTAACCATCCTCACCTGTGACCTGTTTGCTTGTAATTAGTGTGTGTGTATAAAAGGTCAATGAGATTCTGGACTCCTGACAGACCCTTGCATCTTTCATCCAGTGCTGCACTGATGTTTCTGGATTCTGAGTCATTGGAAAAGCAAAAGAATTGTCAAAGGATCTACGAGAAAAAGTAGTTGAACCATATTAACAGGAAAGAGATAGAAAAAGATATCCAAGGAATTGAGAAGGCCAATCAGCAATGTTCAAACTCTATTCAAGAAGTGTGGTATACCGTATATTCTCGAGTATATGTCGGCCCGAATATAAGCCGAGGCACCTAATTTTACCACAAAAAAACTGGGAAAACGTATTGACTCGAGTATAAGCCTAGGGTGTCCATCTGCATGCCTCACTGTGCCTCACTTTGCCTCACTGTGTCCATGTGCATGCCTCACTGTGCCCACGCCTCACTGTGCCCACGCCTTACTGTGACCATGCCTCACTGTGACCATGCCTCACTGTGTCCACGCCTCACTGTGTCCACGCCTCACTGTGTCCACGCCTCACTGTGACCATGCCTCACTGTGTCCACGCCTCACTGTGCCCATGCCTCACTGTGCCCACGCCTCACTGTGCCCATGCCTCACTGTGCCCACGCCTCACTGTGCCCATGCCTCACTGTTCCCATGCCTCACTGTGCCCATGCCTCACTGTGTCCATACCTTACTGTGCCCATGCCTCACTGTGTCCACGCCTCACTGTGTCCACGCCTCACTGTGTCCACGCCTCACTGTGTCCACATCTCACTGTGTCCACGCCTCACTGTGCCTATGCCTCACTGTGTCCATGCCTCACTGTGCCCATGCCTCACTGTTCCCATGCCTCACTGTGCCCATGCCTAACTGTGTCCATACCTCACTGTGCCCATGCCTCACTGTGTCCACGCCTCACTGTGTCCACGCCTCACTGTGTCCACATCTCACTGTGTCCACGCCTCACTGTGCCTATGCCTCACTGTGTCCATGCCTCACTGTGTCCATGCCTCACTGTGCCCATGCCTCACTGTTCCCATGCCTCACTGTGCCCATGCCTCACTGTGTCCATACCTCACTGTGCCCATGACTAGACTGACGTTTAACATGGGAGTCTATGGAAGGTTAGCTTGGGCTTGAAAAATCAGTGCTCCCCAACCGTAGCGCCCCCAGACAACAAACTTTGCACACTTAGAGAGGAGAAATGGGGCTACATGTGTGCCAAGTCCAGGGGACCTACGACCGGCCGGTACCGGGTCCCCAAAGTCACCGGAGAATTGACCGTTTAACATGGGAGTCTATGGAAGAGGTGCCCAGAACCGTAGGTTCCCTGGACAAAAAACTTTGCACACTTCTAGAGGAAGAGTGGGGCTACATGTGTGCCAAGTTTGGGGTCAAAGGGACTCACAGCCGGCCAGTCCCGGGTCCCAAAAATCCGGGAGATCAGGCGCAAGAAGGTGACAGAAGGTAGGTGTGTGACAGATGTGAGCAGGTTGCCCTTCTGGAAGCTCGCATTAGAGATCTGGAGAAGCAAGTTGCAACACTGGGCAGAAAGGACAACCTTGAAAGGGGTCCTCTGCTCGCTGAGCAGGTGGTCAGTAGGGTTAATGTGGAGGGTGGAGGGGCAAGTCAGGATTATCAGATAGGAAGATGGGTTAATGTAGTTAGAGGGAGTGGAAGGGGCTTGCAGACAAGGAAGGCCAATCCTGTGTTTGTGCATCAAAACAAATTTGCCAAGTTGGGTGAAGATGTGGAGGTGGCTAACACAGAGGTGGCAGCCCTAGATGTTACTGCTACCCCTAACAGACGGGAGAGCAACCCATCTAGTAGAAGTGGTGAGGGGAGTGCAGGTAGGCCTAGACAGTTGGTGGTAATAGGGGATTCTATAATCAGAAGGACTGATAGAATAATTTGTCGCCAGGATCGCCTCAACCGAATGGTTTGCTGTCTCCCTGGTGCCAGGGTTCGGCATGTGGTGGACCGGGTGGATAAATTACTGGGAGGGGCTGGGCATGACCCAGCTGTCTTTGTCCATGTTGGAACCAATGACAGTATACATGGAAGGTGGAGGCTCCTTAAGAATCAATTTAAAGAACTAGGCTGCAAGATGAAGGGAAGGACCTCCAAGGTGATATTCTCTGAAATATTGCCTGTGCCATGCGCAACACAGGAAAGGCAGGGGGAGATTAGAGAGCTGAATGCATGGCTAAAGACCTGGTGTAGGAAGGAGGGATTTGGGTTTCTAGAGCACTGGGATGACTTTTCATTGGGGTGCAACCTATATGCTAAAGATGGTTTGCACTTGAATGGAAGGTGGTCTGCTGTGCTGGGGGAGAGGTTTAGGGGAATGCTGGAGGAGTATTTAAACTAGACTTGAGGGGGGAGGGTGAACGTAAATTACATCGGGCACACAGGTCAGTTAGGGGTCAGACATTAATGGAGAGTGGAATGGGGATAGATGGAGGTGGGGTTATGGCAGGTGACAAGAAAGTTCCCATGTTGCAAACAGTCATTGGAAATTATAGTGCCATTTGCACTACTAAAAATTATATGAATCATATGAAAAACGCCAGCGAAAAATGTAACAATACATTTAAGTGTTTGTTCACCAATGCCAGAAGCCTTCCAAGCAAAACAGGTGAGTTGGAAGCTCTGGTGCAAGAGGAGAGCTATGATGTAATCGGTATTGCTGAAACTTGGCTTCAATCCTCACATGACTGGGCTATTAATATTCCTGGCTATGCTCTCTTTCGGAAAGACAGGGTAAAAAGGAAAGGTGGAGGGGTCTGTCTCTATGTGAGAAGTGACCTCAAAGCAAGTGTGAAAGAGGACCTGGTTGATGGAGAGTGTGATGAAGTTGAAGCATTATGGGTGGAACTGCATACAGATGTGCGTAGTTCAAAGCTAATCATTGGAGTTTGTTATAGACCACCCAATGTTAATGAGGAGGTGGAGACTCGGCTCCTTGCACAGATGGAAAGGGCTGCAAGGGCTGGGACGGTGATAATAATGGGGGATTTTAACTACCCAGAAATTGACTGGAATAATGGAATTTCTGGGACAGTTAAAGGACAAAAATTTAAAAACCTATTGCAGGACAATTTTATGGTCCAGTTTATTGAGGCCCCAACTAGGAATGATGCTCTGTTGGACCTGGTAATCTCAAACCATGCAGAGCTCATTACTAATGTTCAGATAAAGGAACACCTGGGTAGCAGTGATCATAACATGATTTCGTTTAATGTAAACTATAAGCAAGAAATACATACAGGAAAGATAAAAACACCTAATTTCAAGAGAGCAAATTTTCAAAGCATGAGGACTGCTCTCCAGGGCTTGGACTGGGAGGGAATATTGGCACCGATGAACACAGAACAGAAATGGGAATTCTTCAAAAAGACTCTTTGGAACCTCACTGCAAAGTATATTCCCATGGGCAATAAGTTTAAAAGGCTAAAGATAAAACCTATGTGGCTCACGGTCAAAGTTAAAAAAGCTATAAACAATAAGAAAATAGCTTTTAAAAAATATAAAAATGAAGGAACACTAGTGTCGTTTAAATGTTACAAAGAATATAATAGAATATGTAAAAAGGAAATCAAGGATGCAAAAATTCAAAATGAACGACAGATTGCAAAAGATAGTAGGACAAACCCCCAAAAATTCTTTAAATATATTAATAGTAAAAAGGTCAAGTCTGAGCATGTAGGCCCTTTACAAAATAATCTAGAGTGGGTGACTGAGGACATAGAGAAGGCAAATTTATTAAATGCTTTCTTCAGCTCTGTGTATACAATGGAGAATGGGGGAGCTCATGTCGATATAGGGGGTGGGAGTGACACAGCCCCAAATCCACAATGGCTCAAAAGTGATATGGTCCAGAAATATTTAGACAGAATAAAGGTGGATAAAGCACCTGGACCAGATGGCATCCACCCACGGATCCTAAAAGAATTGAGCTCTGAAATTTCAAAGCCACTGTATCTAATATTTAGGGACTCATTAATGACAGGAATAGTACCACTGGATTGGCATAAAGCCAATGTGGTGCCCATATTTAAAAAGGGAACAAAGTCTTTACCTAGTAACTATAGACCTGTTAGTTTAACTTCTATAGTTGGGAAGATACTGGAACGTTTAATAAAAGACCACGTGGATGAGTTCTTGCTGGAAACAAACTATTTAAGCAGCAGACAGCATGGATTCATGAAAGACAGAAGTTGTCAGACAAACCTGATTTCTTTTTATGAAGAGGTAAGTAAAACCCTGGACAGAGGCGTAGCAGTGGACGTGGTATACTTGGACAGAGGCGTGGCAGTGGACGTGGTATACTTGGATTTTGCAAAAGCGTTGGATACAGTTCCCCACACACGGCTCATGTGTAAGGTAAGGTCTACAGGATTAGATATATCAGTTTGTAAATGGATAGAAAACTGGCTGAAAGACAGAATTCAGAGAGTTGTGGTTAATGATTCTTACTCTGAATGGTCCAAGGTTATCAGCGGTGTACCCCAAGGTTCAGTGCTGGGACCCTTACTTTTCAATATATTTATAAATGATATTGGCTCTGAGATCAAAAGTAACATTTCTGTTTTTGCAGATGACACCAAGCTATGCAGTGGAATAATGTCCTTACAGGATGTCTCCAATTTACAAGCCGACCTCAATGCTTTGTCTAATTGGGCGACTAAGTGGCAGATGAGGTTTAATGTTGATAAATGTAAAGTTATGCACTTGGGGGCTAAGAATATTCATGCATCATACATACTAGGGGGAGTACGACTGGGGGGATCTGTAGTGGAGAAGGATCTGGGTGTTTTAGTTGATCATAAGCTCAATAATGGCATGCAATGCCAAGCTGCGGTTTCCAAAGCGAGCAAAGTCCTTTCTTGTATAGAGAGGTATGGACTCCAGAGAGAGAGATATCATCTGTACAAATCATTAGTAAGACCTCATCTGGAATATGCAGTCCAGTTTTGGGCACCAGTTCTCAAAAAGGATATCGGAGAACTGGAGAAAGTGCAGAGAAGGGCAACCAAACTGATAAGAGGCATGGAGGAGCTCAGCTATGAGGAAAGATTAGAGGAACTGAATTTATTCACTCTTGAGAAGAGGAGAATAAGGGGGGATATGATCAACATGTACAAATACATAAGAGGTCCATATAGTGAACTTGGTGTTGAGTCATTCACTTTAAGGTCAACACTGAGGACAAGGGGGCACTCTTTACGTCTGGAGGAAAAGAGATTTCACCTCCAAATACGGAAAGGTTTCTTCACAGTAAGAGCTGTGAAAATGTGGAACAGACTCCCTCCAGAGGTGGTTCTGGCCAGCTCAGTAGATTGCTTTAAGAGAGGCCTGGATTCTTTCCTAAATGCACATAATATAACTGAGTACTAAGTTTTGTAGGTAAAGTTGATCCGGGGTAAATCCAATTGCCTTTCGGGGGATCAGGAAGGAATTTTTTCCCCTCCGGTAGCAAATTGGATCATCGCTCTGCTGGGGTTTTTTGCCTTCCTCTGGATCAACTGTGGGTATGGAGTTGGGTGTATGGGAGGAAGTACTGTGTTTTACTTTGTTTTATTTTTATTTATTTGTATGGTTGAACTGGATGGACTTGTGTCTTTTTTCAACCTGACTAACTATGTAACTATGAAGCGCGGCACGCGGACAGGGGTGACAGTGCCCCCCCCGGGGACTGCGATGATTATGTTGGTAAGTATTCTGCGGGGAAATGGTTACTGTTTGGAAGAAGATTACATTGTAGCATTTCACAATGCGGCTAAAATGATTAACGTTTATCCGGGACACGAGCATTATCCCGAACAAACAAGGAACAGGCTGAAATCTGAACGCTCCGATCAAAACAAAAAAATAATTGAATTATATGATTTACATCGCAGTGCAGGAAAACTGACATCTGGCTGCAACATGCTGAAATGTTTATTTTGTATGTAAAGGGCTCTCGCTGCAGGATTCGGAGCCGTGTGCCAGGAACTCCATTGAAGGGGGGGGGGGGGGCTCTGCTGACTGATATGGAGGCGGCCATTACTGGTACTTCATTCTTTAGCTGCTTGGCTGTCATGCTGATCCATTGGCCTCATTCAGAGTTCTGACTTCTCTGGCTGCATGTCGATTGCAGTTCAATGAGAAGCCAGGCAATTATCATTTTCACAGGAGCCCCTGTATTCTTCTAATCATGAATTTGCAGCAGTGGCAGCAGGAGACGGACTGAAAAGCGGCGATCAGTCCGGTTTTACCTTAGTTTCCCTTTTCAACCAGGAGCCTTGGGGGTAGTATGCGGGATGGGTCCGGTTTATTAATGGAGGTAGTATGGAAGATGGGTCTTGTATAATGATGGGGGTAGTATGGGGAAGGATTCTGCGTAGTGATTGGGGTAGTATGGGGGAGGGGTCCAGTTTTATGATGGGGGTAGTGTGGGGGAGGGGTCTTGTGTAAAGATGGAGTTAGTATGGGGGAGGGGTCCTGTGTAATGATGGAGTTAGTATGGGGGAGGGGTCCTGTATAAAAATGGGGTTAGTATGGGGAAGGGGTTCTGTGTAATAATTGGGTTAGTATGGGGGATGGGTCCTGTGTAATGATGGGAGAAGTATAGGAGGGGGGTCTTGTGTAATGATGGGAGTAGTATGGGGGGGGGGTCCTGTGTAATGATGGGAGTAGTATAGGAGGGGGGTTCTGTGTAATGATGGGAGTAGTATAGGGGGGTCCTGTGTAATGATGGGAGTAGTATAGGAGGGGGGGTTCTGTGTAATGATGGGAGTAGTATAGGAGGGGGGTCTTGTGTAATGATGGGAGTAGTATAGGAGAGGGGTCCTGTGTAATGATGGAAGTAGTATAGGAGGGGGGGTTCTGTGTAATGATGGGAGTAGTATAGGAGAGGGGTCCTGTGTAATGATGGAAGTAGTATAGGAGGGGGGGTTCTGTGTAATGATGGGAGTAGTATAGGAGAGGGGTCCTGTGTAATGATGGAAGTAGTATAGGAGGGGGGGTTCTGTGTAATGATGGGAGTAGTATAGGAGAGGGGTCCTGTGTAATGATGGGAGTAGTATAGGAGATGGGTCCTGTGTAATGATGGGAGTAGTATAGGAGAGGGGTCCTGTGTAATGATGGGAGTAGTATAGGAGAGGGGTCCTGTGTAATGATGGGAGTAGTATAGGAGATGGGTCCTGTGTAATGATGGGAGTAGTATAGGAGGGGGTCCTGTGTAATGATGGGAGTAGTATGGGGGGGGGGGGGGTCCTGTGTAATGATGGGGGTAGTATGGGGGAGGAGGGTCCTTTGTAATGATGGAAGTAGTATGGGGGTGGGAGCGTCCTGTGTAATGATGGAAGTAGTATGGGGGTGGGGGGGTCCTGTAAAATGGTGGGGGTAGTATTGTTTGTTTTTTGGGATGTTGGTTTGGAGAGCAAAATTGCAGGGGGGGGGGGGGGTCAAGAAAATGTTTTCCTGGGGTCAAATCAATATTAAAGATGGCCCTGACTGAAGGATGGGGGGGGTAAGACCCCAAGATGGATGGGAACACCTAAAAAACCCAAACTGGAAGTATTTCAATCAGGAAGCTCTTTCCTCCGAAATTCCCAAACTAATATAAGAAGACAGAAGGTGACTCTGCTCACTGGATGTAATTTCTTTCCTGGAATATGACTTTTGGGGTGGAGTGACCCTTTAATGCCTCCGCACAGAAGCTTGGCTGAGCAGAAGTGTAGGACGAAGACCTGACAGCAGACTATACTACCTGTAATAAAGCTCCCACACATCCCAGCCCCCGGGCCAAGCATTCCTGAACGGGCTCTCCCGGTGCGCTGCTGTTTACATTTCTTGGATGTTTGTAAAGTCAGATTAAGAGCGTTATATACTGGTAGCATCTACAGACACACGTCACCAAAGAGTATACAACGCCGAAGCCCAAACACCTGGAGATAAGCCGCTCTCACCTTGCACGCTAAACGCTCACAAGTGCGTTGGTTAACACAGGCTGGATGGGGGCGGCCACCACCATAAAAATATGAAAAATGTCTGAGAACGGAAGGTGGTCCGACACGTACCAACATTTCATCCAATAACGTGGATTACTAGACACTTCACAACCGCATGTATTTTACATAAACCATTTCACTTCAAATTCTACCATAACTAGGAAAACGTTCCTGAAGGAGATCAATAAACCCGGGGAAAAAATAGTATGTGGCAAGGTCCCAGCCAGGCCTACTTCGGTCTAATAAGAACCTCCAGGGCCAGAGACAGCTGACATCCTTTTGTATATGGTGGGTAAGGATGAGCCGAACACCCCCTCGGTTTGGTTCGCACCAGAACTTGTGGACAGGCAAAAAAATAGTTAGAACGTTACCAGGCCCTTTGGGTCTGGTATGAATATTAAGGGAAACCCCTAACCAAAATTAAAATGCAGAGGTGCATTGCCGGCGGTATTAACCCTTTTTCTGCCACTACCGGGGGTTAATACCACACCGCTAGCGGCCGAATACCGCCGCAATTCCGACGGTATTGCGCCGTTATACCGCCACCGCACATACTGCACCAGTGTGAAAAGGGTCTTAGTCACTTTCTTAGCCCGCCCTTGGCCACTCCCCCCCCTTTTATCTTTGTCCTTATCCACCATCACTCATTATATTAATTAACCCTTGAACTTTTACCCCGACGCCTCCTTGGGACCCAATGCGGTCCTTCTCACTCACATATCCTTACCATCATCGATACTCCTTGCCAAGTTAACATGTGCTCCCAGCACATGTTGCTGTTGGGCTCCTGTTCCCGGGGCCGCCTTCACGCATCAATTACCTCCTTGTATCCAAGGTACACATATTTACCCTCCCCTTTCTTCTCTTTCTTCCTTCAATTTCATACTTTCTCCCCCCCCCTCCCTCTTCCTTCCCCTAACCCCCCTATTCCCCCCCCCCTTCCTTCCCCTCCCTTCTTCCGTTTACCCCTTTTCCCCTCTCCTCCAGGCCTTTCCCCCCCCACCCATACTTTTATCACCGGTTGCCATCATGTGTATTTCTGCACTACACACCAGTCCAAGACCCAGGCTTTCGATACTAATCATTTCCTTTACCTTATATATCTGGCAAGTACTGTATGTCCATCCACAAATGTGGCCGCATGGGACCTTGCTTGGTGACCCCGCCTCCCTCGCTTACGCGGTCTTCTAGGTAAGCAGCCGAGCCCTTGTTCTCCAATGTACATATTGTAGTTTTTGTTAAATGTATAATCGTTGACTGTTGTCAATTTAATTTTAGACATGCTTCTGATGAAGCGGCTTCTGCCGCGAAACTAGTCAAGATGATTGTCGTGACCCTCAACCCACAGTTTTTTCCCCTTTGGGGATTGTTATATCGGTGTTGTGCATGGTCATCGTTGTTTTAATCCTATACTCCTTTGCTGTGTCTTAATGTTGTATTCAATAAAAAAAAATTATATTTGCATTTGCACACTTGATATTTATTCATAAGTACCACAATAGTCCAATCGCCCTCCCTCTTTTGGCTCTTTGGTTTGGGTACCTTAGACCCAATCTCTCTATTAGGGATGAGCCCAACCCCCCCGCCCCCGTTTGTTTCGCACCAGACCCCGGAGGAGAGGAGATCACCCGTGGCTGGATACCGAGAACATTGGAGCGGGGATCGAGAGTGGATTACCACCGCTGGATTTTTTACTTTTCTTTTATTAATAAAGGACTTTTTCTATGGTCTGTGTGTGTTTTTTTACAACTATTTACTCTTCCTTCGTGAAATGGTAGGGGTACAATGTACCCCATTACCAATTCACATAGGGGGGGGCCAGGATCTGGGGGTCCCCTTTGTTAAAGGGGTCTTCCAGATTCTGATAAGCCCCCTGTCTGCAGACCCCCACAACCTCCAGGCAGGGGTTGTGGGGATGAGGCCCTTGTCCTCATCAACATGGGGACATCCTCCCCATGTTGAGGGCATGTGGCCTGGTACGATTCAGGAGGGGGGAGGGGGCGCTCTCTCGTCCACCCCTCTTTCCTGCAGCCGGCTGGGTTGCGTGCTCGGATAAGGGGTCTGATGTGGATATTTGGGGGAACTCCGCGCCTTTCTTTTTTTAATTTGGGATGGAATTCCCCTAAAAATCAACACCAGACCTGAAGGGTCTGGAATGGATATTTGGGGGGAACCCCACGTCATTTTTTTTTTACATTGATGCCAGGGTTCCCCTTAATATCCATACCAGACCTGAAGGGCCTGGTAATTGAATTTGGGGGGACCCCCACGCTTTTTTTTTTATGAATGAATCCTCTCTGAATTGCTGGGAGCCGACAATTCATTATAGCCGCAAGTCAGTTTTAAATGACTTTTTTTCCTTCAGAAATTACACTTTGTGCAGAGACAGTTCTAAGCATGGGAAACATGCGCTATTTCACAGGCATATTTTACACACACACACACACACACACACCCCCCCCCCCCCCCCCGGTACGAAATTTAAAGGAATATTTCACTTTTAGCATTATTAAATTCACTGCTCCTTAAAAAACTTCTGTTTTTAAAACTTTTTTTTGCATTGATAGATGTCCTCTGGGGCAGGACCCGGGTCCCCAAACACTTTTTAGGACAATATCTTGCATATTAGCCTTTAAAATTATCACTTTAGATTTCTCCCGTAGACTTTAACAGGGTGTTCTGCGGCTTTTCGAATTTGTTGTGAACACCCCAAATTTTTCGCTGTTCGAGTCGAACATGAGTTTGTCTCGAAATCGAAGCTCATCCCTACTCTCTATATCTGTCTGGATAGTTTGATATACAAAATGTACAGCACAGGGTATATTTGATCGAGATTAAATACTTATCAGGAAAAAAATGGAAACTATTTTGAGGAGACATCATTCATTTACTGTATGTTCATCTAAGTTTTTACATTAAATTGGAATTCCTCTTTAACTAGTTGGGTTGTAAGGAGCTTATAACGAGAAGTAAAGAAGAAATGCAAACATGATGTAATGTGTACGTTGGAGATTCACCTGTGTTTCCAGCCCTGAAGTAAAGACGGTAAAACATAAAAACATGAAAAGCACACGCACATTTTCGCCATGTTCCGAAGGCATATTTTAAGACCACTTGTAGGTAAACACATCAATCAAGGCTCGTGAATTTCTTTGAAGGTTTGGCTGGGTAAATAATCTCCTCTCGGGAGGCCAACGCTCACTGTGTACAGTTCAACATGATCAAAAAAAAAAATCTCTGTTTAAGAGCGACTTCAAGAAAAGTCCAACTTCCGAGAGGATAAGAAGAGATAAATCTCATGTTGGAGGCGACTTCAAAGATTCAAAGGCGAGGAAAGTCAACAGGAAAAGTCCAGCTTTAGAGGCCACTTAATCCAACCTTCAACTAGCTACTTCCTAATGTGGCCAACCCAGCCGAGAGACGGTGCAGAACGCTGATAATTTGAGGTTTGTTCTTGAGGTTAGTAAAAAAAAAAAAAAAAGAGTTTATAAAAATCGTTCAAAATTCCTCTTTCCCCAGAGATAGGTCTGTGCTGATATTGTCTGGCCTACCTACATACTTCTGACCCGGCCTAGGCAGTAGTGTATTTAGGTTTTGTGCTGCCCTAGGCCTGACTAAACTCATGCACCCCTTAATTTAATAGTGACCTGTAACGGAAGGGCCCATGGGACCCAGAAGCTCCCTGATGCCTCTTATGTATAGATCACCCTGTGTCTCTAATAGGGGCACAGGGTGAATGAGAACCCCACTATGGTCTGAGCTACTCAGATTTAATTTTATATATTGTATATATATTATATGTTGGCTGTAGTGTACTATAAAGCTTGTTGTGATTGCATTCTATTGTCTGTTTTGATGTAATTGAATCTAGGATGGCTTCTGAGGATCTGTCATTGTGGCTTGTGCTAATTAACACTGTATTGTGTGAAGGAGTCCTGTGATAAATGTGTATTGCAAGTTAAAGGGGTGGTTCCCCTAAAAAGAAACTTTTAACATTGCCTGTCTCTTCTTAATAACATGTAGAATCGGCTGGTAGTTTAAAAAGAAAAAGTCCGTACATACCATTTTCGGCATGTAGTCTTACCGCCGCTTCCGGGTATGATGTGTGGGGACAGGCATCCGATCGACGCATACAGCGCGTCACGAGATGCCGAAAGAAGCCGAACGTTGGTGCGGCTCTATACGGCGCATGCGCACCAACGTTCGGCTTCTTTCGGCATCTCGTGACGCGCTGTATGCGTTGATCGGATGCCTGTCATTTAAGTAGGCACGCCCATCCCCGGCCGCCAGACCTGGAAGCGACGGTGAGACTACATGCCGAAAATGGTATGTACGGACGTTTTTTTTTTAAACTACCAGCCGATTCTACATGTTATTAAGAAGAGACAGGCAATGTTAAAAGTTTCTTTTTAGGGGAACCTCCCCTTTAACAGACAGTCTGAAGGTCATGTGTCTGACACATCAGCTGTAGTTAATTAGCTCATGTAAATTAGATGAGGAGCCAGAGTCATGGGGCCCGATTCAGAAAGCATTTACGTCAGCGTATCTAGAGATACGCTGCGTAAATAATAACTTTAGCCGGCGTATATTTTTTTGCTATTCAGAAAAGAAGATACGCCGGCTTTCTTCTAAGATACGAGCGGCAGAAGTCGTATCTTTGTTGCATATTTACGCTAGCCGCGTAAAATATGCAAATGAGCGATTTACGCCGATTACCGAACGTACTTGCGGCCGGCCGTCGTAGTTTACGTCGTTTGCGTTAGCATTATAGAGGCGTAGGGTTACCCCTGCTATAGGAGGCGTAGCCATTGTTAAGTATGGACGTCGGGACAGTGTCGAATTGTACGTTGGTTACGTCGTTTGCGTAAATCGTTTGGGAATGGGGCTCGACGTTAGTTACGTTCACGTCGTTTACATTGAGAAAAAGTGACGTGATTTTGCGCATTGCGCACTGGGAATGTCCAGGAGCGGCGCATGCGCCGTCCAAAAAAAACGCCATTTACGTGGGATCATGATTCATTTACATGAATCACGCCCCCATCTTCCAAATTTGAATTGTGCGGCCTTGCGCCGCCACAGATACACTACGGCGTAATTAGTTTCTGAATAAGGAACCTGACGCTGATAGTTACGGCGGCGTAGTGTATCTAAAAATACGCTACGCCTGCCTAAAAATAGGCAGATGTGTCTGAATCTGGCCCTCGATGTCTACCAAAAAGATGTGTTTTGGGCTCATTGTGTGATGTTGTGGGTGGAGTTGGGTCATTGTTCATTTTGGTTATTGCCGAATCCTAACTGTATATAAGAGCCTGATTTTCTCAATAAAGGGTCTATTCCCGTTGAACCACAAATAGAGCTGTGTGTCTCGTTATTGGGGTTTGTTTGCCTGACTGTGCAGTGTCGGTAGCTGTCTTGGGTTCGGGAATGGAATATCTTAAACGGCTTTAACCCATGTCCCATTTGGGGTTCCGTTACATGACCCACCCCTTCCTGTCGAGGCCACACCCATTTCTGTTTAAGACCCGCCCTGACATTTTTGAGTGGGGACACTAGTTGACTGAGAGCTCCCTTAAACGCAATGGATCCAAAACAGAACTTCTTCTCCTCCACGCAAAACGAAAGATAAAAACTAAGACTTCATGGCCACCACCCACCATCCTTGGACAAACCATCACCCCGAGCACCAAAGTCAAAAATCTCGGAGTCATCTTTGATTCAGAGATGTCGATTGACGCACAAATAGAATCAGTAGTCAGCAGATCTCCCCATCTTCTCCGCCTGCTGCGCAGACTCATCCCCTTCATCCCAGAAGAGGATACAGCAGTAGTAGTTAGAACAATCATCAATTCCCGTCTCGACTACGCGAACTCCCTCTACCAAATACCAGATTTCGCGCCTACAAGTCGTCCAGAACACGGCAGCAAGACTGGTAACGGGGAAAGAACCCTGGGAATCCATCACCCCTTAACTGAGGACCCTTCATTTCCTAACAGTAAAGGATCAGATCATATTCAAGACCCTCTGCCTCACCCACAAATGCACACAAGGAAATGCTCCTCAATACTTGTGCGAGAAAATAAAACACTACACCGCCCATCGCACTCTCCGATCAACCAACCAAAACCTCCTCCATATACCCAAGTCCCACTACAAATTGAAGGGAGATCATAGATTTGCAGTCCAAGGACCACGGCTATGGAACACTTTACCCACGGACATCCGCATGGAGGAAAACAATTGGGCCTTCAGGAAAAAACGTAAGACCCACCTCTTCTGAAGGATCAGGACGTCACTGGATGCAAAGCGCCTTGAGGCGATTTAGTTTGCATTCGTAGCGCTATACAAGTTATTCACTCACTCGCTAGTTCTGAGGGCCTGTGTAAGAGAAACCTGGGTAACAAGCGCGCAGTGGTGCGCAGGCGTGGACATTCTAAGACAGGGATCTCCAAACTATGGCCCTCCAACTGTTGCTGAAATACAAGTAAAACTCTGACATTCACAGACATGACTAGGCATGGTGGGAATTGTAGTTCCTGAACAACTGGAGGCCCAAAGTTTGGAGACCCCTGTTATAAGAGATGCACAAGAAAGGACATGTACTGGCACATGCGCGAGCGCACACGTGCACACATTGGCGCCAGTTCACCTTTTTAAACCTGCCAGTGACATGCATACTTTGCTAAGTGGTCTTTTCAGCTAGTGCCTTTTTACGCGATCTGTACCAGTTTCCTGTATCTTGACTCGGCTTGCCTGAACCTTCCTGTTGACCTCCGCCTGCCTACTTGTGACCCCGTCTTGTGCTTGACTCCGTTTCTGCCTGATGTTCCTGTGCCTCATTGCCCGACTGTGTACTGAACCCGGCCTGTGTTCCGTCTTTGCCTCCGTCCGGCTGTTGATGACCCCCTGGCCCACGTCCCAGCTACGCTTCCAGCTGCTGATCAAGCAACACGGGGCTCCTGTTCTCAGTTTCAGCTCAGCCTCTCCAGGCACCTGGTTCCCAGCCAGAGTCACCTTCTACAGCAACCCTCGTGCCACTCTTTGTCCTCCACTCCCTGCATAGGCGTGTGCACAGGGTGTGTCGGCTGTGCCTGGGCACACCCTAATCACCCCATGCAGTGCTGATTCCCCCTGATTCCTGGTGCCCACTGTCTCCTCCCTGCAGTCCTGCCAGCTTCCCTCCTCACCTGTCCCGCCAGATGTTGCAGGAGATGCGGGGGGGGGGGCTAGTAAGAATTAAATTTACCCCTTAATTTTCTGGATGAACAAAGTGAGTGATCTGTACCGATTCCTCCTGTGTGCATTACTAACTGAGGCATAGTAAACTACGTTTATTTGTGAGACATCAGGGGTTATTTAACCAAAGCCCCCCAATGGGGCTCCTAAAAAACTGAATTTTTTTTTTTTTTAATTGTAAAACATTATTGCAAAACTAAAATTGTAAAAAATAATAAAATAACAAAAAAAAAAGTAAAAACTAATTACAAAACGAAAAAAAAAAAAAAAAATACATGATGTTTTAAAGCACATTATTCCAAACAATTTAGGAATTATAGGTGATTTATGCCCTTTATGGATTAAAAACGGACTCTGCGACAACTATGTAATTTTCCATGGGAGTTTTGCCATGGATCCCCCTCCGGCATGCCACGGGAGTAGGCGTTCCTATGAGAAGGCCCAGATGATTGACGTCCTTGAGAAAAATCCCCCCCGGCAGATAAGGCCCCCCCTATTGCGTAGGTGCATCACAAGTTTCCGAAAGTAGCCGAACTGCAAGTCAGCTCTATATGGCGCCTGCGCACCGACTAGGAGCCATGTAGAGCTGACTGCGCAGGCGCCGCATAGAGCCGACTCGCAGTTCAGCTACTTTCAGAAACTCGTGATTCCCCTACGCAACAGAAGGGGAGGGCCTTATCCACCGGGGGGGGGGACATTTTTCTCAAGGACGTCAATCATCTGGGTAAAGTCCCAGGTGACATTGCGCCGATGTAAGTCTCCTCCGCCGTCGTATCTTGGGCGCATATTTACGCTGGCCGCAAGGGGCACTTTCATAGATTTACGCGTCGAATATGTAAATGAGCAAGATACGCCGATTCACGAACGTACTTGCGCCAGTCAGATTTGTAGAAAAAAACTAGGATGGCCGCACTCCGAAAACAATGTTGTTCCTTTTTAATAAAACTGGTCACAAAACATGTCACAGCAAAAAATCAGATGAGAAACTGAGGCGTTTCACACTATCAAACAGTGCTTATTCATAGCTACTTGCGCCAGTCGCTGTATTCTACGCCGTTTACGTAAGGCGTACATCCGGCGTAACGTTACCCCTGCTATATGAGGCGCAGGTCATGCAATGGTATGGACGTCGGAACAGCCTTCGAATTTTACGTCGTTTACGTAAGTCGTACGTGAATGGGGCTGGGTGTAGGTTACGTTCACGTCGTAAGCATTGAGCTGTCGTATCTTAGGGAGTATATGTAACGTGATTCTGAGCATGCGTGCATGGCCGTCTTAATAGCATCATGGGCCCCTGGGCAAAGTAATGGTCTGGGGCCGCTACAATTATGACAGTGCAGGTAAACAGACATCAAGTAGGTAGGAGGCAGACTGCCTCCCCTGTGTATCTATCACTCTCAGTACCATCGTGGGGCCCCCAATTTTGGGGTAGAGTGGGCTCAAGGACCAGCTGCTTTGGGGAAAGTGCAGGGGCCCCCATGCAGCTGGGGGCCCTGGGCAGTGCCCTGGTGTGCCCTCTCATTAAGACAGCCCTGCATGCACGCGCATGCGCCGTTCGTTCGGCCATTCATTTACATGGGGTCACGGTTCATTTACATGGATCACGCCCACCTTCCACCTACTTTGAATTAGGCGGGCTTACGCCGGCCAATTTACATTACGCGGGCGCAACGTTGGGGGCGAGTGCTTTGCGAATAATGTCCTTGCCTCTCTCATTTACGTCGGCGTAGCGCATATGAGATGCGCTACGCCGGCAGAAAAATGCGCCGATCTACCTGAATCCGGGCCTATCTGTGTAAAAAAAATTGATAAAAATGTCATTTGGGTACATTGTTGTCGTCATTTAAAGTACGACAGCGCCTGGACAGGAAGGGGGTAAAAGTGGTCGGTATTGAAGTTAGTGATCACAAAAGGCGGGGCTTAACACTACTTTAATTTTTTGTAACGTTTGCAGTTGAAAAATACAGAGGAAATTTCTAGATTTTTTCTTTTCCCCCCAACGCTACTGATGGGCTTTCATTTTCCTTCGGGTTTATATTTCTTCGTGGATCTCGGAAAACATCCAGCGGTGCCAGATTTCCCAGAAATAAGCAGAGACGTCGTCCCCTCGTATCACGACTAAGGCGATCGGCGTTTTGTAAATTGTCTACTCTTCACCCCAGAAAGGAAAGTTATTTCCTAACGCCGTTCTCCGTATTGACACTCCGTGTCACAGGTCACATGTATCATCTGGCAATCGGGAATTGTTTTTATTGGGCCACAATTGGCTTCCTCTCCCCAGTGAATGAATAAAAAGGTCACCGCTGAGTCAACACATGTGGTGGAGTAGGAATAACTTTCACTGGAAGGACCTCAGACCCCCCCCCCCCCCAACCATTGGCTGGGTGATGGGCCTTTTTACTTTGACTTGATGGAGGTCATCAATCAGCGGGAGCCCAGACAGCCCTGACCGCTCCAGAGGAAGCTTTGTGATCTGCACTTTAAATGCCTTTCTCTGCATTCCTTGCTGCCGCAGAGATCGTCCTCCCACTTACCCAGGAGGGGAAGAGTTAATCAGTCTTCCAGGATCCTGTGTGGACAAGTCAACCTGTACTGCTGAGATTTCCAACATGGTGGATTCCACCCAGCAGCAAAAAGATACAAACCAGGCCTGAACTGGAATGCAATCTGGTACCACGTGTCCCGGATTGCCCATTTTGCAGGTCTGTCCCGGGCACCTTCATTCCAGGACAATACAGTGTCCCGGAATAAAACTGACACAGTCACCCACCAGGCCAAACTAATGCCCCCAAAAAAAGCCGCCACATCACTGCTTTACTCACTGACAGTACTTGTCCTGTCCGGCAATGCCTGGAGGAGCACAATCCCTGCCCCCTGCTTGTGATTGGAGAAATCATAAATCCCGCCTCTTGTGTCCAATCACCGTGCTGTGATTCGTTACAGCACATTCCTATTTTTTGGGAAGGGGGGGTGTCCCTGAATGGTAGTTTGGAAATGTGGTCACCCTATACCCCGGCCTTCTGAGTGCTCCTGTCTTCAATCTTAACAAGGCACCAAGCCACGCGGCTGCTTAAATCGGAGTTCCACCCAAAAATTGAACTTCCGCCCCTCCTACGGTGCCACATTTGGCACCTTTCAGGGGGGAGCAGATACCTGTCTACTACAGGTATTTTGCTCCCACTTCTGGACATAGGTACAGTAATAAGGTTATCCCAATACCATTTTTTTAGGATAGAGTACAAGTACCGATACTTTTTATCAAGTACTCGCCGATACCGATTATTATTTTTTAACTTTTTTTTTACAACTTTTTTTTTTATAATGCTTTCTTTTTTTGTTAAGGGGGTGGGAATGGACAGTGTCAGCGTGTTTTGTTTTTTTTACAATTCATTTTTTTATTATTTATTGCAATTCCTTTTTTTTTCTATCAGCCTGTTGGGGGGCTTTGGTGAGATATCAGGGGTCTTAACAGACCTCTGACATCTCCCCTCTGAGACAGAGAAAGAGACTAGGGACACAGATTCCCCAAGTCTCTTTCTCAGCAGCCTCAGCTGCGCTGAAAATGAATGGAGAAAAGACAGCGGCTCCTCTCCATTCATAAACTGAAACATGGGGGCAGATTCACGTAGATCGGCGCATTATCATTCCGGCGTAGCGCACCACTTTTCCGTTAGACTTGCGCAATCTAGCCGCGTAATCCGGCGATTCACGTAGCTTTTACGCAAGAGCTTGCGCAAACGTAAGGTTTTTTCCGTAGGCGTAAGGAGGAGTAATACAAATTGGGAGGGACGTGGGCGTGTTACATTGAAATGAGCCGTGACCCCATGCAAATGAAGGGCCGGCCGACTCGCGCATGCGCGCGTGAAGGAAACCATGTCAGCTCCGTTGTGCGCATGCTCACAACTCGGGAGCGGCGCAATCATTGAAATTGGAAATGGACTAGGGCAATGTTGTGAACTACGCAGACAGCATAAATAGACACACACAAACGCCCTTCCATTGCAAAAGTACATCCCTTTGGGGCAGATTCACGTAGATCGGCGCATTATCATTCCGGCGTAGCGCACCACTTTTCCGTTAGACTTGCGCAATCTAGCCGCGTAATCCGGCGATTCACGTAGCTTTTACGCAAGAGCTTGCGCAAACGTAAGGTTTTTTCCGTAGGCGTAAGGAGGAGTAATACAAATTGGGAGGGACGTGGGCGTGTTACATTGAAATGAGCCGTGACCCCATGCAAATGAAGGGCCGGCCGACTCGCGCATGCGCGCGTGAAGGAAACCATGTCAGCTCCGTTGTGCGCATGCTCACAACTCGGGAGCGGCGCAATCATTGAAATTGGAAATGGACTAGGGCAATGTTGTGAACTACGCAGACAGCATAAATAGACACACACAAACGCCCTTCCATTGCAAAAGTACATCCCTTTGTGTCCCTTCCCATTGAATCAAGTGCTTTTGCTCTGTTGTTCGTTAGAGTGTGTTTTGTAGTTGTCAGATTAGTGTTCTGTGTGATCTTGTGCTTGTTGGTAGTTTTGTGAAAGTGTATTTTGATAAGTGTTTGAGACTGTTTGTTTGATTGATAGATTTCTGAGCGTTTGTTTTCTTGCTTTATTTTTTCATCTGATTTTTTTGTGTGTGTTTCTTGCTGAGTGCTAGTGTGATTTTTGGCTGTTCTTTTTCTCTTTGTGTGTGTTCTTGTCTGATTGGTTGTGCTTGTATTTGTGACAGATTTTTGGTGACTGCTAGTGAGTTTGTTTGGAAGTATGACTGAGAGAAAAAGAAAGCTCAATTTTACTGTGGGGGAAAAAAGAATTCTTGCCCGGGCCATTACCGACTATGGGCGTTTTCTCCACGGCCCGCAGAGTGCCACCACCACCCCGGCCAGGAGGAGGGAGATATTGGATATAATCACGGAGCAGGTCAATTCATCGGGGGAGGGGGAGACACGGACCCGCTCTGGGATAGAAAAGAAAATAAATGACCTCCGGCGTGAGGTGAAAAAAAAACTGGCCGCAATAAATGCCCATGCCAGGGGCACAGGAGGGGGCCCACCATGCCGGGTTAGATTTTCAGAGACGGAGCGTGTGGTGGCCCTGACCTTTCACCGGCATGAAGTGGAGGGCCTGCCAGGCTTTGACACAAGTCCGGTCCCCGCGGTGCCAGGTAAGGTTTTTATTTCTCTCAGGTGTGTAGCATGTGTGGGGGAGGGGGTGAAAGGGAATATGTGGCAAGTGTGTGGATCCTCCAACCTGTGAATGTTTTGTGTCATCCACAGCTGTGCAGGAGGGTGCAGGGCCATCTGGACTGACCGCTCCAACCCCAGGACAGCAGCCTAATGAGGCCCCCCCAACAAGGCCAGAGTCCGCAGAGGAGGAACAAGAGGAGGGGGAGGATCATGCGGAGGACGATCATGAGGAGGAGCAGAATCATGAGGAGGAGGAGTCCATGGAAGGCACTGGCCCTTTGGTTTCTGCGGACTCTTCCCCTCTGGCTGCAAGAAGCCTGCCCTCCCTAAGGGTCAGCCCCCCCCCCTCCTCCCCCAACATGGCTCCCCTCACAAGGGCCTCCCCTTCTCCCCGGCCACAACCATCAGCAAGAGCCAGGAGGTCATCCCCAAGCACCAGGGGGGCGCCCAATCTCATGCCCGCCTGTCTGAGAAGGAACCTGGCCACCCAGACCCGCCTTCTGAGACAGCTCTGCCAGACTATGGGGCGGGTGGATCAGAGCCTGTCCTCCATTAATGATAGCCTGGGTAACCTGGACTCCCACTCCCGGGCCTCCACAACCTGCCTAAATGACCTGCAAACTACAGCAGCAGGCGTTGGGCAGGATGTGAGGGCCCTTACCCAGGCTATCCAGGGCAACACGGCAACACTTGGTGCTGCCCTGGACAGAATAGCCGTGGCCTTGGAGGGCAGGCCGCCAGGTGGGCAGATCTCAGGGGCTGCTCCTCCTTCCCCGGCTTTTCCCCTCCCCCATGCGTCTCCCCTGAGGGTCCGGGGCCGTGGCCGGGGGCGCCCCAGGCGTGGCTCAGGCAGAGGGCAATAATTTTTTTTTCCCCCTTTTGTTTGTTTGGAAAGCTTTTTTATTTTTGTTCTCTGCTTTTTTTTTGTTTTTTCTAAGCATTTTTTTTTTCAATGCATTTTTGTTTGTTTGACTTTTTTGGCATATTTTGGGTTGTGAATGATGTTTGAATGTGGGGGTGACATTCCTGCTGGAAAAGGGGTGTCACCCTCAATTTTGGTGGAGAAGGGTTCCCCAGGACCAGGGAGAAGTGATTCCCAGGTCCGTGTGAATGGTGTATGAATGTACAGTGACATAATTGGAGCCTTGACGTGGCGTTACTGCTCACCAGTCTTGCATGGTGGACTGGTGCCAATCCAATTTGATGAGGATGTGGGGTGTGTGTGCTAGGGACCATAGTGGTGTGCATGCATGCATTCTCATTGTGCCATGATTAATGTGTGTGTTTAACGTGCAAAGATGCCCAATATGAGCTGCCTCCTGACTGCTCTTCCCTCAGAAGACGGGGTATCCTCGGTTAGGGGTTGATTTTCTGGTTGGGGGGTCAGATCATCACGTAGCTCAACCTGCAGGCCCTTCCTCACTGCGAGATTGTGTAGCATGCAACATGCAGCGATGATATGGCACACGAAGTTTGGGGAATACAACAGTGTACCCCCAGACTTATCCAGGCATCGGAAACGTGACTTCAGGAGGCCAAAGGTGCGCTCCACCACTGCACGGGTTTTGATGTGTGCTTCATTGTATCGTTCCTCTCCTGGGGTTTGGGGGTTCCGGATAGGAGTCATGAGATGGGGTCCCAGTGCATATGCAGAGTCACCTGTAAAGGAAAAGACAGGAGAATGTTAGTCATGCATGTGCCACTTCTGTTGTGCATGACGGGAGGGGATAGTCATGCCTGACTCCCATGTCACTCACCAACCAGCCAGGTGTTCCCATACACGTTCTGTTCGAATTCTGTTCGGATGTGGCTTTGATTGTAGATGTAGCTGTCATGGCTGGACCCTGGGTGTTTGGCACGGACGTGCCATATGAGGCCTTGGGCATCAACTATCACCTGTACGTTGATGGAATGCCAATTCTTCCGATTGCGGTACATGTGCTCGGTCTCATGGGGGGGCTGGAGTGCCACATGTGTGCAATCTATGGCCCCGATGGTGCGTGGGAATCTGGCAATTCGGTAGAAATCTGCCATTGCCTTGATTCGAAGCTCCTCAGTGGTGGGTTTGATGATTTGGTTGGCCAAGCGTGTGAGGATTGCAGGGACAACCTGGTGCACACATCTGCTCATGGAGGATTGTGACATCCCAGCCACCACTCCACTTGTACGCTGAAAAGAGCCACTGGCAAGGACATGGAGTGTTGCCAGGACCTTGACCAGTGGCTGCACTGCATGTGAGCGTTGTGTTGGGCTGGTGATGTCCTCCTGCAAGGTTGTGGTTAATTCCAGGATGGCATGAGGGGGGAATCTGAAGATGCGAAAGACCTCTGAATCATTCATGCCAAACAGGTGTATGCGGGTGCGGTATACCCTCTCCCGTGCCATCCTCCGTGCCCTCCTCCTTCTTTGGTCATCTATATTCACTAGTGCAGCTATGAGCGACGATGCCCCTAGCATGTTGGCAGTCAAATTGTAGTGCAACACGTGTGTGTGGTCTGCTCCTCAGTAACGGTGTTGCTTTATCTGACAATTAGACTTTTTTTCAAAAGTTAGATCAGCTTTTATGGGCTCTAACTTTAGACAGGACATTTTGCAGTTGCGCACATCGCGTAGCCTGCGCAGCAACTGCGTTTTTTTGTGGATCCCCGTAACTCCCTCATTAGCATATTTGACTAGCAAATCAATGGTGTGTCTAGCGCAGTTTTGCGCGAAGGGAAGCGAATGTCTAACTCAATTACGCCGGACCAAAAAACGTAGATTTCTGGCGTATATTGTTTTGTGAATCGCGTCCAACTATACGCACGCGCACATTTAGACTTACGCACGCGCAACAGCAGTTGCGCACGCGTAATCGCTCTGTGAATCTGGCCCATTGTATCCACAGTTTCCGATGTTTCAGTTATATGAATGGACAGTCAGTGATCACTGACTCTGTACATTCGGAAAAGCTAGAAGCCGGATTTACCGGCTCCCACCGCTGCTCTCCATCCTGACAGATCGAGGGGGTGGAGGATGAGAACGGAGGTGGGACACGGCGGCAGCATGGAGGGGGACATGGCAGCAGCATGGAAAAAAAAGACGGCAGCATGGAGGGAGACGGCAGCACAGAGGGGGACATGGAGGGATACAGCAGCAGAACAGAGGGGGGCTGGAGGAGAATACGAGGACAGTCAAATGTCTCCATCCATCTATCCATGTCTCCATCCATCTATCCATGTCTCCACCCATCTATCCATGTCTCCATCCATCTATCCACCCATCTATCAATGTCTCCACCCCTCTATCCATGTCTCCACCCCTCTATCCATGTCTCCACCCCTCTATCCATGTCTCCACTCATCTATCCATGTCTCCACCCATCTATCCATGTCTCCATCCATCTATCCATGTCTCCATCCATCTATCCATGTCTCCACCCATCTATCCATGTCTCCAAACCAATGCCGGCTGGTGTTTTTTTTTGGGAGGGCTGCCGGTGGCGCGGCACTAAACCCCCCCCCCCTCCGTGGCACTAACACAGCCCCACCACTACCCGCTGTCCATTATCCTAGATGCAGGTCCTGAGAGCATGGCTGGTTTGGAAAGCTGATACTGCTCCAGTGTCCTCTCCTGGAGTAGATTCCGCGATGTCTCCTCTCTCCTCCTCCCAGAGCTAGGCATCCAATAGGATTACCTTGTGTTTTGGCCAATCAGGAAACAGGTTTCATACCTGCTTCCCGATTGGCCAGGAGGAGGATCAGTGTTGCCAAAGCGAATTTTCATTCGCTGTTAATACAAACCTGGGTAGGCTCCAGACGCAATGCTCTGCTTCCCGAGTCCACCATATTTTGATGCCTATTAGAACCTATGGCTCTAATCGGGTTCTTCAAAAAATAAATAAAAACCTGGCCACTCTAATTCATATACCCACTGACCCCGAAAGGGGTCGGACACATGAATAGGCGGCGGCCGTGGATAGATTCATGCCATATATATATTTAAACATCAGGGGCTAGATTCACAAAGACTTATGACGGGCGTATCAGTAGATACACTGTCGTAAGTCCTAATCTGAGCCCTCACAAATTTAAGAGTATGCTCATAATGAGATACGCTTAAATGTTGCTAAGATACGAGCGGCGTAAGTCACTTACGCCGTCGTATCTTAGTTGCATATTTACGCTGGCCGCTAGGTGGTGTTCCCATCGTAAAATATGCAAATGAGCAAATACACCGATTCCCGAACGTGCGCCTGGCCGGTGTATCTGTTTACGTCGTTTGCGTAAGACTTACGCCTGGCGTAAAGTTACCCCTTACCAGAGTCACTGATCTCCCAGAGATCAAATACAGCATATAGGAGATATCCACCATCAGCAATGAGTAAGGGATAACATCTGCCCAATTCGGTCAATCAATTGGTCAAACTGAATTCAAATTTGAATTAATAGTATATAAGCAGTGGTCCCAGATATAGAAATCAAGGAAAATCACATTGGGCCAGATTCAGGTAGATGGGCGAATCTTTAATCTGGAGTAACGCTTCTCATTTACGTTACTCTGGCGAAATTTTAGGAGCAAGTGCTGTTATTCATGAAGCACTTGCTCCTAAAGTTGCGGCAGCGTATCGAAAATGAGCCGGCGGAATTCAAATTGGGCGGGTACGGGGCGTGTATTATTTAAACTAAGCGCGATCCCGCGGCGAACGTACTGCGCATGCGTCGACTGTCAATGCATCCCAGTGCGCATGCTCCAAATTTTGTCAGTGAACGTCAATGACGTCAAATCCCCATTCATGGACGTTTTACGCAAGCGACGCAATTTTTTTTTTTTTTCGACGCGATGACGACGGCTATACTTAACATAGGATACTCCACTAGGGGGCTGCTTTATCTTTACGCCGCGTATCGCTTATGGAAACGTCGGAAAGTCACTGCGTCGTGCCCGAATACGATCGTGAATTGCCGATTCCCGCTGATTAACATATTTTTTCGGCGTTAATCAGCGGGAACGCCCCCAGCGCCATTTTTTAATTAAAGTTGCGATGCAATGGCAAAATTCAATTACGCCCCTCGCATCGGAACTCCAACCCGGCATTTCTTGTTTTCTGGTTACAGAAAACAGAAACGCCGGCTTAAAGTGACAGTTAGGCTGGAGTATCACCGATACTCCAGCCTAACTCTACCTGAATCTGGTCCATAGTGTAAAAACGTACATATTTATTGGAATAAAAAAGATTGTTTGCACTTACAGCAATCCTCACAGTAAACAGCATAAAAAATCAGCCGGCCGGCTTGTAGAAGCGTGTACCCGTCTTCCGGGTCCTCACACGTGATGCGGTGACGTCAGAGCGCTGCCTCCCAACGTTTCGTCTCTAATGGTGCGGGATCGCGCGTAATTTAAATAATACACGCCCCCTACCCGCCCAATATGACTTACGACGGGCCATTTACGCTACGCCGCCGCAACTTTACAGGCAAGTGCTTTGTGAATACAGCACTTGCCCGTAAATGTTGCGGCGGCGTAGTGTAAATAGCTTACGCTACGCCATTTTAAAATTACACGCTCCTACCTGAATCTAGCCCCAGGTCGCCATATTGTATTTTACAGAAAATGACAGCGCTGTAAAAGGAAAGGGGATTTTTAATAATATTCAATTACAATATGACTATGTTGCAATTTTATACACTATGGGCCAGATTCTCTAAGAAATTCGCCGGCGTAGCGTAGGCCATTTACACTACGCCACCGCATCGTACTAGAGCAAGTGCCGTATTCCCTAAGCATTTGCTCCGTAGTTTGCGTTGGCGTCGCGAAAATGGCCCAGCGTAAGCCCGCGTAATTCAAATGGGGCGGCTTGTATTTAAAATAAGCGCGCCCCCGCGTCGAACGAACTGCGCATGCGCCGGCCGGGGAAAAAGCCCAGTGCGCATGCTCCAGCTCACGTCGGAAAACGTGAATGAAACCGACGTCAAAACGACGTGATCATCACTACGCAATGCCCTATTCGCGAACGATTTAGTAAAACGACGTAAGCGATGGAAAAAGCCGACGCTGACCCGACGCCATACTTAACATGGCATCCGACGGCACCCGACGGCATCCGACGGTACTTCGTAAGGTTACTCCTCATAGAAGCAGGGGTAACCTTACGAGTTCGTAAAAACTACGTACGCGACGACGGTGCGGCGTAAAAGCGATCGGGAATCGGCGTAGTAGCCTCATTTGCATAGGCAAATGAGAAAACAATGTAAAGGCCACCTAGTGGCCGGAGTTGTCATTACAACTACGTTATGCAAGTGTAATGGTATTACACTTGTCGGATGTTCAAGCGTATCTATGCAAAAGTGATGCTAAGCATCACTCGCATAGATACGAGGCAAAAAAAAAAAACGGCGATACGACGGGGTATCTGAGATACTCCGTCGTAGCGCCGCTGAGAATCTGGCCCTAAATTATTATTATTTTTAATTTGCTATTTTTTTCCCCCCACGAAAATGGAGTTACCCTTTAAGGGAAAATTGTACAAGTAAATTGTCTAATGTATGGCCAGCCTTAGTATGCTGCACTAAACATAAACATATCTATATGATGCTTTCGCCACCTTATTAATAAAGTTGGCTGGTCGGGGGCGGGGGCACCGGAGTAAATTCTCTGCCGGCTTTCCTGAAACATTTTTCTGGAGTTCCGACCATCTCAGCCATGAAAATTCCGCTCTTGTTTAGACTTTACATTTTCTACAGACCAAACCAGACTTGTTCAGACTTTGTAAAAAGAATCCTTTTTGTGGTTCAAAGACCTTCTTTCAACCCTTAGCTGGTGGAGCCGAGTCCTGCCCCCAACTTTTTTATTTTAACTCCTTCCTCAAGACTTCAGCTGAAATAATACACATTCATTATAATTTTAAATTCTTCGCTTTGTACCTGAGATTACAAATATTTATTAAAGCATAATGAATGTCACACACTGTACATTATTTATTGAATGTCTGTTGCAGTTAAAAAAAGACTGTTATATATAATATCTGTATATACTGTATATAATAATATAGCACAATGTAATAATAATAAAATAATATCATTATTATTATTAGTGTTGCTCACGAATATTCGCATTGCGAATATTCGCTACGAATATTGCATATTCGAGTATTCGTGAATAACGCGAATATCGCGGCGAATATTCGCTATTTCGAATATTCGAATGTTTTCAATTTTTTTTTAGAACAGATCACATCCTAGAGATCCCCATCGACGTCTAAAAGCATTGCTGGTATGATTAGAGACCTTGGGCCGAGTAGCTGCAGCGCTCATTTTATATTGCCGAAAAATCGCAATGCGATTATTCGGCAATAGCGATATCGCGCGATTATTTTATATTGTAATATATCACAAATATTCTGAGCCAATCAGAGTGCTCCATTCCGCATTTCTCGAAATTTCGCAATTATTTTATATTGTAATATATCACGAATATTCTGAGCCAATCAGAGTGCTCCTTCCGCATTTGCCGAATATTCGCAATTATTGTGTATTGTAATATATCACGAATATTCTGAGCCAATCAGAGTGCTCCTTCCGCATTTCTCGAATATTCGCAATTATTTTATATTGTAATATATCACGAATATTCTGAGCCAATCAGAGTGCTCCTTCCGCATTTCTCGAATATTCGCAATTATTGTGTATTGTAATATATCACGAATATTCTGAGCCAATCAGAGTGCTCCTTCCGCATTTGCCGAATATTCGCAATTATTTTGCATTGTAATATATCACGAATATTCTGAGCCAATCAGAGTGCTCCTTCCGCATTTCTCGAATATTCGCAATTATTTTATATTGTAATATATCACGAATATTCTGAGCCAATCAGAGTGCTCCATTCCGCATTTCTCGAATATTCGCATTCACAATTCGCAATTCGCAATTCGCATTCGCGATAGCGAAAATTCGCAATCATTTCATTTCCAAAAAATATCACGAATATTCGTATTTAGCGAATATATGTCGAATATTCGACTATGTATTCGAGATATATCGCGAATTCGAATATGGCATATTCTGCTCAACACTAGTTATTATTATTATTATTATATGAGTAAGCACCTCTAATCATATTCCCAAGTATAAAATTATAAAAGTATATTATAAAGTACAATATACTTATGCTCAATCTGTGAATGCTGCCCCCTATATATAAAAATGTACATAATTATTATTATTATAAATAATAATAATAATAATAATAAAAATTATTATTATACTGGATATATTAACAATAATATTAATAAAAAATAATAATGGGCCTCTCAAGCTCCATCAGGTTGGATAAGGAGTGTGGGTGCACAGCCATTTTCAGATCTTTGCAGTTGGGTTCAAGGCTGGGCCACTCAAGGACATTCACAGAGTTGTCCCGTAGCCACTCCTTTGTTATCTTGGCTGTGTGCTTAGGGTAAGGTGACCAGATTTTTAAAATTAAATCCGGGGACATATTTTTTGTTTACTGGTAACGGCAACAATCAGCACTCTCTGCCCGTGGCCGCCCGCCTCATAGCCTCTCAAGTCTTACTCTTCGGGCCCCGGCTACTACTGGATGGGGAGCGGAGGAAGATCACTCCACCAGGGAAGGCAAGGAGATAAGCAGGTGGCTGGCCAGGATTTGAGCCAAAGCAGTACAACATACGAGTGGAGCTGAATGGGCATGCGCCCAAAACTGAAGAAATATTCCCTCCCCTCCGACCAGCACATGATCATCAGAAAGGGGCACAAATAATGGAAAAAATACAACCCCCTATGCTAGTAGGCACGGCGGAGTGGGGGGGTGTAATTCTATTTTTTTTATTTTAATTCTGCACTGACTGTCTTTGAAATTGCCCCTGCCCCCTATTATATCCAATCTGGGGACAAAACCAGGGACAGACTTGATCCGGGGACAGTGTCCTCAATCAGGGGACTGTCCCCTGAAACTGTCGCTCACTGCTCTCAGATCCTGCTCCATATGTTTCCGACCGGGCGTGGGACTGAACGGAACGGTGACCTCCCGCACAGTGGCAGCCCCAAATCCAGACCATGGCTTCGGCTTAGTCCCATGCTCCAGCGGCCTTCTTGGTACTCCTGGCCTCTCCACCATATTCGGGTCGGCTTATGCTCGAGTACCGTGTTTCCCCAAAAATAAGTCCGGGTCTTATATTAATTTTTTGACAAAAGACCCAGTAGGGCTTATTTTCGGAGTAGGGCTTGTCATGTGCTGTCTTCTCCCCCCATCTCCTGGAACTGAGTTAAAAGTGCCTGTAAAATCATAAAATGCACTGTATTACAGCCCCCATACAATGTAAAGTGTGTACCGTACCTTCCTACAGCGCCTTCCTCGGTCCTTCCGTGACCCGCCTGATTGGTCTTCCATGCTCTGAGCACTGCAGAGGGAGGGGGGGCCCAAGATCCCCTGCTGACAGCTGGCAGAAGGAGAGCAGCGAAGAATCAGCTGAGCGACGATTGGCGCTTCCATGTACCGCCTGAATAGTCGTTTCCTGCTCTGAGCACTACAGAGGGAGAAGGGCCGAGATACGCGTGGACTGAAGAGGAGGAGAGCGGCGGGAATCATACACAGTCTAGACCACACAACCCCAAACTAGGGCTTATTTTCGGGGGAGGGCTTATATTACAGCCTTCTCCGAAAATGACAGTAGGGATTACTTTCGGGGTAGGTATTTTTTTGGGGGGAAACACAATATATACAGTATTTACATTACTGGATTGTACTATTTTTTTATTACAAAAATTAATGATTAAGCCAAATATATGAATAATAACGACTATAACACAATATTTTTGTTTATCAATAAAAAAAACAGGCATTTTCGGTATCGGTTTCGGTTTTCGTCCTAGTGTATTTTTCATTTTTGGTATAGGTTTCAGCACCAAAAAAAAAAAAAAAACTTTCGGTGCACCCCTAATTATGGGGGATTGATTGTAGCATTTTGAGGAAAAATAATGAATTTAATCCATTTTGAAATAAGGCTGTAACATAAAAAAGTGTGAATACTTTCTGGATGCACTGCATATATATATATATATATATATATATATATATATATATATATATATACATATATTTATTTATTTATTTATTTATTTTGTTTTTATTATATTCTAAAATCTCTGTGGGGATGCAGAGAGAAACAGACAAATAAAACAAACACAATAATTATACTAAAATATTTTATTGGAATATAAATTAAAATAAATAAATAAAAATGTAATATTCTGGACTCTGATTGGGCACACTGTCCTATCAGAGTCCAGGAAATTAAATTTGTATTTATTTATTATTATTTCACTAAAATATTTTAATTTAATAATTTTTATAATTATTGATTTTTGTCTGTTTCTCTCTGCATCCCCACATAGATTTTAGAATATAATAAAATACAATGGGGCAGATTCACAAAACAATTACGCCTGTCTAACTGGTGTTAGACAGGAGTAATTTCAAATTTCCCGCGGCGTATCACTAGTTTGAATTCTCAAACCATGATACGCCGGCTTCGGGCTTCGATCCGAGAGGCTTACGTCTTCGTAAGCCTTCGGATCTACGCTGCCATCTATTTGCGGCGGCTGGGAGGAGTTCGCGTCGTTTTAATGCGTCGGGATATGCTAATGTGTTTTTACGGGGATTCACGAACAAACGAGCGAGCGGCGCAGTCGTTTTCGTCTATTTTTTTATACGTAAAGTTAGAGCAGCTTTTTGCTGCTCTAACTTTACGTAGCCCATGTTAAGTATGGCCGTCGTTCCCGCTTCGAATTTATTTAATTTTTTTTTTTTTTTACGTAACTCGTCGGGACGTGGATCGCCCGTAAAGTACGCTACATAAACAACGAATGACGTCACGACGTGATTTCGCGCAATGCACGGCGGGAAATTTGCGAACGGAGCATGCGCAGATCGATCGCCGCGGGAACGCGCCTAATTTAAATGTTTCACGCCCCCTACTCGTCTATATGGATTGCGACGGGAGAAATACACTACGCCGCCGTCGTTTACCGTAGAAAATCTACCTGAATTCCACGTAGAGCAAGGTAAAAAACGGCGGCGTAGCGTATTTCTGCTACGCTACGATAATCCATTTCTCTGTGAATCTGCCCCAATATATATATATATGCAGTGCATCCGGAAAGTATCCACAGTGATTCACTTTTTCCACATTTTGTTACAGCCTTATTTCAAAATGGATTAAATTGATTATTTAAATTAAAATTGTAAATTTTCTGGACTCCGATTGTGCACACTGCCTAATCAGAGTCCAGAAAATTTTATTTTTATTTATTTATTTTAATTTATATTTAAAATATTTTAATATAATAATTTTTATAATTTTGTTTTTTTTTGTTTGTTTCTCTCTGCATTCCCACAGAGATTTTAGAATATAATAAAATACAATATATATATATATATATATATATATATATATATATATATATATATATATATATATATATATGCAGTACATCCAGCAAAGTATCCACAGTGATTCACTTTTTCCACATTGTGTTACAGCCTTATTTCAAAATGGATTAAATTAATTATTTAAATAAAAAATGTAATTTTCTGGACTCCGATTGTGCACACTGCCTAATCAGAGTCCAGAAATTTTTATTTTTATTTATTTATTTTAATTTATAATCCAATAAAATATTTTAATATAAATATTGTGTTTTTTTTTTGTTTTTGTCACATTCACTATGTTAGAATAATTTACAGGTCCAGGAAGGGTCATACGAGTTCAGTAAAAGTTACACCCTCACCTCCCTTTATGACGGGACCCCTCCGATCCCTGTGCTGAGTGTTCGCAGGAGATCGGCGTGTTTGTTTTAAAAAGATGCTTAGTTACTAAAATGTCAAAGTTCCATATTTAAAAACAGTCACAGCGCCGCACCAATTTATCATAGCGGTCGGAATACAACGCCCGTGTTATCTTTAATTATTCTTCTGTGACAATTTCATAATGAATAATGATTACAGGACCGGCTCTCCACCCACGCACGTTTTTTTTTTTTTTTTTTAATCACTCAGCTTCCGCACAGGTTGATTGGACGAGCCGGAAAAAAAAAAAAAAACTGCTGCTGAAGTAAAAAAGTTTTTTGTTTTTCCATGCAATCCTAATTGTCCATTGTGCACGTGATTATTAAGGCTGAAATCCGGGGAAAGAAACTAAATAGTCAATCTCAGCTTTTGGACAATTTACCAAAAGTATAGCGCCACATCCAGAGCCGATCCGCCCTATAGGCTCACTATGCAAGCCGCTTAGGGCCCCGCAAAGCTGCGGAGGGCCCCCCAAATTAGTAGAGGCCCCGCCTGATGAGAAGTCATTTTCGGGCCCCTCACCCTGCTTCTCAACTCGCTGGCTGCATGGGAGAAGAGGTAAGAAGTCAGCACCCCCCTCACTTTAATGTAAGATGTCATTTCCGACAGCAGAACAAACACCCCCTCCCCCCGCTTCTTAACTTTAAACATTAATGTGACATGTCACTGTCGGCAGCATCCCCCCCCCCCCCCCCACAGCTTCTTAACTTTAATGTGACATGTAATTTTGCTTAGGGCCCCAGGGAGATCAGGATCGGCTCTGGCCACATCCCTTAGATATTTAGTAAGTAGAAGGTTTATGAGATTTTTAAGATGCATATTGAATCAACTGAAAAAAAATTATTAAAAAAACATTTTAAACAGTGCAATTGCATCAACCACTTCAGCCTCGGAGGATTTGGCTGGCCAATGACCGGGCCACTTTTTGCGATTCGGCACTGCGACGCTTTAATTGACAATTGCGCGGTCGTGCGACGTGGCTCCCAAAAAAAATTGACGTCCTTTTTTTCTCACGAATAGAGCTTTCTTTTGGTGGTGTTTGATCGCCTCTGCGGTTTTTATTTTTTGCGCTATGAACAAAAATAGAGTGACAATTTTGAAAAAAAAAAGCAATATTTTTTACTTTTTTACTGGTTTTTTTTTTTGGGGGGGGGGGGCAAATAACCCCCCACGACAGCCGATGGCACCTCAACCCCCCCTGCCCGGTCGCTGTGCACCCGTTGCACCTGTTGGTCCAGCACTTAGCCAATCTAGGTGGCGGGCAGCGGCTCCTGTGTCATTTCCTCCATCACGGCGGTCGTGGCATCTTCTCCCCTCCTCCCAGGCATCCTTTCAGTCAGTCTCAAGACCCGCTTCCTAATTGGCTGGGAGGAGGGTTTAATAGCAAATATTCATTCGCTATTGTAACACACCTGGGATGATGGGTAGCTCCGGAAACAGATCTGGAGCTGGGAGTGGCAGTGGTCACAGGGAGCGGAGAAAAGATGGCCTCCGCTCATCCATTATAGCCTAGGAGGACCAGAGTGAAGTCACTTCCGGTTCCGGCCCGATGTAAGCAAAGCCATTTTGTTTTCTAAAGCAAAAGGCCAACATTTTTTTGTTTTTTGATCTTCTGGTCTTACCCCAGATCTCTCCATAAAGAGGACCTGTCATGCTGTATTTTCATTGCAAGGGATGTTTATATTTCTTGCAATAGCAATAAAAGTAATAAAAAAATATTTTTTAACCACTTCCCGCCCGGCCAATAGCAGATTTACGGCCGGGAATTGGTTATGAAATCGTGACTAGCCGTTCTCAAACGTCTAGCACGATTTCAATGCCGCGCGCGCGGCGATCGGTGATGCGGGGTGTCAGTCTGACACCCTGCACCTCCGATCTCGGTAACGAGTCTCCGGCGGAGCCTCGTTACCACGTGATCAGCCGTGTCCAATCACAGCTGATAACGATGTAAACAGGAAGAGCCGCCGACGGCTCTTCCTCACTCGCGTCTGACAGACGCGAGTACAGGAGAGCCGATCAGCGGCTCTCCTGACAGGGGGGGTTCGCGCTGATTGTTTATCAGCGCAGCCCCCCCTCGGATCGCCACACGGACCACCAGGGAGTGCCCACACTAGACCACCAGGGTACTTACAAAAAAAAAAAAAAGGACAAAAAAAAAAAGGGCAGTAAAAAAAAAATAATGACAATCAGTGCCCACACATGGGCACTGATTGGCAACATTGATCCATCAGTGCCACCCCTCAGTGATCATCAGTGCCACCCCAGTGTCTGTCAGTGCCAATCCATGCCCAGTGCCCACCTATCAGTGCCCACCTGTGCCACCTATCAGTGCCCACCTGTGCCACCTATCAGTGCCCACCTGTGCCACCTATCAGTGTCCACCTGTGCCGCCTATGAGTGCCCACCTGTGCCGCCTATGAGTGCCCATCTGTGCCGCCTATGAGTGCCTAGTGCCGCCCATGAGTGCCCATCAGTGCCCCATACCAGCGCCGCCTATCAGTGCCCATCAGTGCTACCTAATCGGTGCCCATCAGAACTACCTCATCGGTGCCCATCAGTGCCACCTCATCGGTGCCCATCAGTGCCACCATATCAGTGCCCGTAATTGAAAGAGAAAACATACTCATTTACAAAAAAATTAACAGAAAAAAATAAAAACTTTATTTTTTTTTTCAAAATCTTCGCTCTATTTTTAGTTGTTGCACAAAAAAAACGCAGAGGTGATCAAATACCACCAAAAGAAAGCTCTATTTGTGGGGAAAAAAGGACGCCAATTTTGTTTGGGTGCAGTGTAGCATGACCGCGCAATTGTCATTCAAATTGCGACAGTGCTGAAAGCTGAAAATTGGCTTGGGCGGGAAGGTGCGTAAGTGCCTGGTATGGAAGTGGTTAAGTGCCCCCACCCCCCTGTGATCTCGCACAGTGGTGAATGCATACGTAGGTCACAGCCACATATGTAAATGGTGTTCGCACCACACATGTGAGGTATCTATTTACGAATGTCAGAGAGCAATAATTCGAGCACTGGACCTCCTCCTGACTCTAAACTGGTAACCTGTAGAAACGTTTAAAATGTTTCTACAGGTTGAGATTGAGAATGAGATTTTTAAGTACTGAAGTTTGCCACCATTTCACGAGCGTGCGCAATTTTAAAGTGTGACATGTTAGGTATCTATTTACTAATGGTGGACAGTCATGGAGGCGAGAGGTTTAAGTCTCCTTGGGCGCTAGGGGCTTAAGAGTGGACTGTCCTGCAGAAAAGGGGATTGAGTCTCCTTCAGGCCTTGGTGGCGTAAGGGCATAGGTTCCTGGAGGCAAGAGGCTTAAGGCCAGTGGCGGCTTATGCTCAAAAATTTTTGGGGGGGGCGGAACCAAACGAAAAAATAAAAAAAACATCAATTGCAGCCACACTGTGCCCATCAATTGCCACCACTGTGCCCATTAATTGCCGCCACTGTACTCATCAAACGCAGCCATAGTGCCCATCAAACGCAGTCACTGTGCCATAAAATTGTTACCACTGTGCAATTAAAATTGTCGCCACTGTGCCATAAAATTGTCGCCACTGTGCCATACCATCAAGCGCAGCCACTGTGCCATGCCATCAAACGCAGCCACTGTGCCCATCAATTGTCGCCACTGTGCCATGCCATCAAATGAAGCCACTGTGCCATCAATTGTTGCCACTGTGCCCATAAATTGTCACCACTGTGCCATGCCATTGTCGCCACTGTGCCCATTAATTGTCGCCACTGTGCCTTCAATTGTGGCCACTGTGCCATGCAAAACGCAGCCACTGTGCCATGCCAAATTTCGCCACTGTGCCCATCAATTGTCGCCACTGTGGCATGCCATTGTCGCCACTGTGCCTATCAATTATCGCCACTGTGCCATGCCAAACGCAGCCACTGTGCCATGCCACTGTCGCCAATGTGCCCATCAATTGCTGCCACTGTGCCATGCCAAACGCAGCCACTGTGCCCATCAATTGTCGCCACTGTGCAATGCCATTGTCGCCACTGTGCCCATCAATTGAGCCAGTTTGCCCCTAAATGCCGCCAGATTGCCCCCGCCTGATCCCTCGTAGTCCCCTAGCCCCGTCCTCGATGTCGCTTCAGCCATCAGGTTACCGGTAACCAGTACTGGTGAACCTGATTGGCTGAGACGCCTGTCAGTGTTAACCAGGGAACGCATACCCCCTGCGTCCCCTGGTTAACTATTTGGAAGCCGGTTACAGCCATTATTCAGATGGCCGGTGCTCACCAGGGGGCCGGTCATCTGAATAGTGGGCGGCAGCGGCAATACATAGATTCATGAAATGCATGAATCTATGTATTGTTTTTCAGTGGCGGTGCAGGAGCGAGAGGGGGTGGCGCTCCTGCGCCCTCTATGGACGCACCTTAGGGGGGCTTAAGTTTGTACTAGGTTCCTGCAGGTGAGAGGCTTAAGTCCCCTTAGGCATTGGGGGGATTAATGGCGGACGGTCATTAAGGTGAGAGGCTTATATCCCCCTTAGGCACTGGGGGCTTAAGGGTGGACTGTCCTGCAGAAAAGGGGCTTGACTCCCCCCTCAGGCACTGGAGGCTTATGGGTGTAGGGTTCTAGGGGTGAGAGGCTTAAAGTCTTCCAGCGGACCAAAGTTTTAAAACATGCTTTAAAACCTGTCTGATGGACACCTCTCCATTGGACAGGTTCGATGGTTAGTACACAAAATCATCGGACCAAAAACCCGCGCATGCTCAGAATCAAGTCGGCGCATGCTTGGAAGCATTGAACTTCGTTTTTTCATCACGTCGTTGTGTTCTACGTCACGGCGTTCTGGTCTAATCGGATTTTGGTCCGATGGTGTGTACACACATCAGACCAACAGACAAGTTCAGAGTTGTCTGATGAAAACGGTCCGTCGGACCATTCTCATCAGACATGTCTGATCGTGTGTACAGGGCCTTAGGCATTGGGGGGATTAATGGCGGACGGTCATTGAGGTGAGAGGCTTACATCCCCCTTAGGCACTGGGGGCTTAAGAGTGCACTGTCTTGCAGAAATGGGGCTTGAGTCCCCCCTCAGGCACTGGAGGCTTATGGGTGTAGGTTCCTAGGGGTGAGAGGCTTAAAGTCCCTTAGACATTGTGGGCTTAAGGGCACATAGACCAGGAGGCGTGAGGCTTAACCACTTCAATACCGCGTCACGTCCAAAGACGTGAACAGCGCGGACCTGAGGCGCCGGGGTCACGTCTTTGGACGTGATTTGCTTGTAATTCCCCGCGCGCGCCACAGGGTGGCGCGCGGCGGGGAAAAACAGTCCCGACGCATCACCGAGGATCCGATGCGTGTACCCGGCGGCCGCGATGTCCGTCAGGTACACGCGATCGTCGGTGAGACAGCAGGGACGTGGAGCTCTGAGTGTAAACACAGAGCTTCACGTCCTGTCAGTGAGGTGACAGATGCTGTTTCTCTTGTACATAGGGACACAGCATCGGTCACCTCCCCCAGTCACCCCCCTCCCCCCACACAGTTAGAACACACCCAGGCAATACATTTAACCCCTTCCTCACCCCCCTAGTGTTAACCCCTTCAATGCCAGTCACATTTATACAGTAATTAGTGCATTTTTATAGCACTGGTCGCTGTATAAATGTGAATGGCGCCAAAAATGTGTCAAAAGTGTCCGATGTGTCCGTCGCAATATCGCAGTCCCAATAAAAATCGCAGATCGCCACCATTACTAGTAAAAAAAAAATATAAAAAAAAAAATCATAATTATGTCCCCTATTTTGTAGGTGCTATAACTTTTGCGCAAAGCAGTCACTTATTGTGATTTTTTTTTTTTTTTTTACAAAAATACGTAGAAGAATACGTATCGGCCTTAACTGAGAAAAAAATATATAAAAAAAAAAATGGGATATTTATTTTAGCAACAAGTAAAAAATATATATATATTTTTAAATTGTCGCTCTTTTTTTCATTATAACGCAAAAAATAAAAACCGCACGGGCGATCAAATACCACCAAAAGAAAGCTCTATTTGTGGGGAAAAAAGGGACGCCAATTTTGTTTGGGTGCCACGTCGCACTACCGCGCAATTGTCAGTTAAAGCGACGCAGTGCCGGAAGCTGAAATTTCGCCTGGGCACGAAGGGGGTTTATGTGCCCAGTAAGCAAGTGGTTAAGTCCCCTTAGGTGCTTGGAGCTAATGGTGGATGGTCATGGCTGTGGGAAGTTTAAGTCCTCTTTGGCTCTGGGAGCTTAAGGGCGGATGTTCCTATAGGCAAGAGGCCTAAAGCCTTTGGCAATGGGGGTTTAAGATACAATGTAATATACAGTATATTATGTTCTATTAATATATTGTATCTATCCTGGAGTATATTATTATAGGTATATCTCTTTCAGGCTTTGACACAGTTTCCCAGGACAGTTTGGCGCACTCATCTAGAAATACATATTTATACTCATTGAAGCCGTCAGCTTGCAATCATGATATCACCCAATCTTCTTCCATTTCCCGATGACAGATCCGAAGTGACATCAGAGAAGGTTAAATACATTAATGAAATTGCTCCTCTCCAGAGATGGAGAAACTTCATCGCTTTGCTACATAGTAACAGATCTCATGATCTGATATTTTCCCTGCTCTGTTGTAATTGTGTTTTCTCTTTAAATACGTCGGCCAGCTACGTCAGCATATTCCAACGCGCGTTGTGCGGATTTTCCGTTCCAGAAAATGAAACACTCCTTTAACAGCGTCCCAAAAAAAAAAAAATTTTTCATCCCGTGTTCTGCGAGAAAACCAAAGAGAGGGGCCCAGCCCGTTCGCATGAAAAGGATTTTTTTTTTTCTTTTCGTAACTTAAATATATTCACCGCGTTCCATATTTTGAAGGAATTCCAAACATACCAGGGCGGAATTTATGCTTTCTGGAACAGCCAAGCCAATAATGTGAACACCTGCCCAGGAAAGGGCCACTTCCCACTGTGTCCGTCCTCAAAGGCTCGCTCGCATTTTCTTTCCTGACTTCTCTTTTCTTTTTTGTTTAGACTTTATTATCTTTCGAAACTTTTTATGAACTTCAAGGAACCTCCACCCTAGAATCTGTAATGAGTCTGTGAGTGAAGGATGATGGGGGAAGGCTGGAGAAGTTTACGCTTAATCTTTTCAGGCCTGGGGTCTGACTGGGTGTTGGTTAGAATCTCAGCCTGGGTTCAGGAACATGGAGTTTGTATATTCCCATTTTCAATGAGTGAAGAGATTTCCTCATAAATGCACACTGGTTGGTGAAGGTATTTCTACAACTAAAAGATATGTTTTTTTCTTTTGAATATAGGTTTCATTTATTTATTTTTTGCTGTCTGCTTCTAATTAGAGGGTTTTATTTCACTTTAAGCTTTTTAACATGTGTGGCTGGGGGGGTCGTCTGGGGGGGGGGGGGGGTCGTCAATAAAAACAGACGGCTGTGCTGTGGTTTTGCTGCCCTTCCAGCAACCCACCTGAATACTAACATAACAAACTGATAGGGCTATACAGATGCTGCCGCCATGGCAATTTTAACGTGAGCTGCAGAGTTTGACAGGTAGCAGTGGGTCTATAGGGGCACCACCACAACTCTGAGTCAGGCTTTAACATGGGTGACTGGGGGGGCACGGTAAAAAAATTGAGTAACATACTTGGCACTGTCCCACAATTTAAAAAGAAAAAAAAAAAGAAAAGGCATCAGTAGAAGGCAGTATCTCCTCCTAAAAGCCTACCAGCTGCTATTTTACCACAACATTGAGTTCAAAGCAAGCAATGGGCTTGCAATTGAGGCACTTTCCTGCTACACCCCCCCCCCCCCCCCGCCCTGCTCTTAGTGCATGATATGGAATGGACGTACTGCCCTGTGCCCATTCTCTGCCCCCCTTGCTCCAGCTACCCATGGTGTCCAAACCAGAACACAAGATTGTAGTCCAAGCTGGAACAAGAGGCTGGAGTCTAAAACAGAAGAGGAGGCTGGTGTCCAAACTGGAACAAGAGGCTGGAGTCCAAACCAAAACACAAGATTGTAGTCCAAGCTGGAACAAGAGGCTGGAGTCTGGACTGGAACAAGAAGCTTTAGTCCAAACGGGACAAGAGACTGTAGTCCAAACTAAAACAAGAGGCTAAAATTTTAACCGAATACAAGAGGCTACAGTCCAAAACAGAACAAGAGGCTGTAGTCCAAACTGGAACAAGAGTCTGTAGTCCAAACTGGAACAAGAGGTTGTAGCCCAAAACTGAACAAGAGGCTGTAGTCCAAAACTTAACAAGAGGCTGTAGTCCAAAACTGAACAAGAGGCTGGAGTCCAAAACCAAGACAAGAAAGAGATTGTAGTCGAAACCGGAACCAGAGACTGGAGTCCAACCCGGAACAAGAGGCTGGAGTCCAAACCAGAACACAAGATTGTAGTTCAAACTGGAAAAAGAGGCTGGAGTCTGAACTGGAACAAGAAGCTTTAGTCCAAACTAGAACAAGAGGCTGAAGTTTTAACCAGAACAAGAGGCTGCAGTCCAAAACAGAACAAGAGGCTGTAGTCCAAACTGGAACAAGAGACTGGAGTCAAAATCAAAACAAGAGTCTGTAGTCCAAACTGCAACAAGAGGCTGTAGTCCAAACTAGAACAAGAGGCTGTAGCCCAAACTGGAATAAGAGGCTGTAGTCCAAACTAGAACAAGAGGCTGTAGCCCAAACTGGAATAAGAGGCTGTAGTCCAAACTAGAACAAGAGGCTGTAGCCCAAACTGGAATAAGAGGCTGGAGCCGAATCCTGAACAAGGGGCTGGAGCCCAAACCAGAACAAGAGTCTGTAGTCCAAACCAAGACAAGAGTCTGTAGTCCAAACCGGAACAAGAGACTGGAGTCCAAACCAGAATAATAGACTGTAGTCCAACTCAGAACACGAGTCTGTAGTCCAAACTAGAACACAAGACTGTAGTCCAAACTGAAACAATAGGCTGGAGTCCAAACCAGAACAAGTGTCTAGAGTCCGAACCAGACCAAGAGGCTGGAGTCCAAATCAGAATAATAGACTGTAGTCCAAATCAGAACACGAGACGGTGGTCCAAAATGGAACTAGAATCTGGAGCTCAGACCACCACACACGTGAGGACTTGCTGGAACTGGTTGTGATGGAATACATACCATTCAGACCTTCAGAACATCAGCAATTCATTGGGCTTTTCTTGTTTCCTGTTGGTGTTAAAATAATACTAAATTGATGGAGAGGGAACACAAGAGGCAAAAAAAAAAAAACCTTGCCGAAGAATGTCTACACGGTGGCGTACGCGGCTGTAGTGTTGTTGTGCAAATTGTACATTTTTCTTTCTATTTGCTGATAAAAGACAAAAGCAGCAACATCAGCTTCCAGAAAGATTCAATGACTATCACAGACACCTCAATATATTCGCCAGATGTGCTATGTTGTCCTCATTACCCAAATCCCGCAGATCAGGGGCCTCCTCATCTCTCCCCACCACAGATCTCCGCCGTCCTCAGATTTCAATGTTTTTCCATAGATCCGGGTTTTGTTTCCATAGGTGCTTCTTGTGGATGCAAAAAATACATTTGCACAAAGGCTTATATCGGCTGTGTATACATTGTGTGCGCTGTGTTATCTTCATTAGGGTCCTTGCTTGTCAGAGGAAGTATCAGGAAGCATCGAGAAGACCACCGCACTTCCCCAGACATGGAGATGAGGTGTTACAAATATTACAGCAACGAGAGAGCTGACTCAATATTCACTTTGGGGTATAAAAGTTTCCTTTTGCAGCTCGAACAAGAAAAATTCAGCAAATATGTTGCGTTATAAAATCGAACGTTCCACCGACACCTTACAGTGATACTAAAGTCTCATTTTTTTTTCCTTTAACCACTTAAGCCCCGGACCATATTGCTGATCAATGACTGGGCCACTTTTTGCGATTCGGCACTGCGTCGCTTTAACTGACAATTGCGCTGTCGTGCGACGTGGCTCCCAAACAAAATTGGCGCTCTTTTTTTCTTCCACAAATAGAGCTTTTTTTTGGTGGTATTTGATCACCTCTGCGGTTTTTCGTTTTTGCTCTATAAACAAAAATAGAGCGACAGTTTTGAAAATAAATTATATTTTATACATTTTGCTATAATAAATATCCCCCAAAAATATATAAAAAAATGAATTTCTTCCTCAGTTTAGACCGATACGTATTCTTCTACATATGTTTCGTGAAAAAATCGCAATAAGCATTTATTGATTGGTTTGTGCAAAAGTTATAGCGTTTACAAAATAAGGGATAGTTTTATGGCATTTTTATTAATATTTTATTTTTTACAAGTAATGGCGGTGATCAGCGATTTTTATCGGTACTGCGACATTATGGCGGACACTTACACGATCAGTCCATCCGATGAGAACGGTCTGAAGGACAGTTGTCTTAGGTTAACCGATGAAGCTGTCTGATGTGCCTACACACCATCAGTTAAAAAAACGATTGTATCAGAACGCGGTGATGTAATTAAAACACGACGTGCTGAAAAAAATGAAGTTCAATGCTTCCAAGCATGCGCCGATTTGATTCTGAGCATGCGTGGATTTTTAACCGATGGTCGTGCCTACTAATGATCGGTTTTGACCTATCGGTTAGGAATCCATCGGTTAATTTTAAAGCAAGTTGGCTTTTTTTTTAACCTAAGGTTAAATAAGCTATGGGGCCCACACACGATCGGTTTTGACCGATCGTGACCGCGGTCCTCTGTTTAACCTATCGTGTGTACCAGGCCTAAGGGAAACCTTTTTGACCGTTTGTTGACTCAGGGCTCCTATCATAGAGGTGAGGGTCAAAGAGTGTCTTATGGTGGAGGTCACACTTCTGGCACTGATTTTCAGTAATTTTCATTGATGCACACTGTCACTTTTTAGAATCCTGACTTCTATATGTACCTTCATTAACTTTTTATGATTTTTCCTTTCCAATAACTTTATCTTTCATGTTTTGATTTATTGGATGAAGAGATGTATTAATTGTGATATTTAGCACTGCACTATTCTTTGTACTGCATTGTACCCCTACCCAGGGGCGGACTGACAACTCATGGGCCCCCTGGGCAATAGAAGATTATGGGGCCCCCGGAAAATAGAAGATTATGGGGCCCCCGGGCAATAGAAGATTATGGGGCCCCCGGAAAATAGAAGATTATGGGGCCCCCGGAAAATAGAAGATTATGGGGCCCCCGGGCAATAGAAGATTATGGGGCCCCCGGGCTTACAGATGGCCACCACGCCAGGAGGCAGTGCAGAGGCAGGGCAGCTAAAATCTCTGGATTTTCAGATCAAAAGCATGTCGGTTTTGGACATATCAGGGACAGATGTAAAAAAAACACATTTTTACATACTGTCTCTGGTTTTACTGAGCCTGGCAAATCTGATGGGGCCCCCTAGTGACATGGGGCCCTCGGGCAGTGCCCGAGTGACTCAAAAGTCAGTCCGCCCCTGCCCCTACCCATTCACCCAAAAATGTGTAGTGTTACAAAAAAATAAGAGACAGTTTTGGAAAAAGTCTTTATTAAAAATGAAGAATGTCCGTTGTCGTAGCTCCATGCCTTCTCCCTCCTCTTTTTATCCCGGTTCTTCCCCCTCCACTTCTTCTCCCGGTTCTTCTCCCGGTTCTTCTCCCTCTGCTTCTTCTCCCAGTTCTTCTCCTTCCTCTTCTTCTCCCAGTTCTTCTCCCTCAGCTTCTTCTCCTATTTCTTCTCCCTCAGCTTCTTCTCCCAGTTCTCCTTCAGCTTCTTCTCCCTCAGCTTCTTCTCCCGGTTCTTCTCCCTCAGCTTCTTCTCCCGGTTCTTCTCACTCTACTTCGTCTCCGGGTTCTTCTCCCTCAGATTCTTCTCCCTCAGCTTCTCCTCCCAGTTCTTCTCCCTCTGCCTCTTCTCCCGGTTCTTCTCCCTCCGCTTCTTCTCCCTCTGCTTCTTCTCCCTCCGCTTCTTCTCCCAGTTCTTCTCCCTCAGCTTCTTCTCCCTCTGGTTCTTCTCCCTCTGGTTCTTCTCACTCTACTTCGTCTCCGGGTTCTTCTCCCTCAGCTTCTTTTCCCAGTTCCTCTCCCTCGGCTTCTTCTCCCGGTTCTTCTTCCTCAGCTTCTTCTCATGGTTCGTCTTCCTCAGATTCTTCTCATGGTTCTTCTACCTTAACTTCTTCTCATGGTTCTTCTTCCTCAGCTTCTTCTCTTGGTCCTTCTCCCTCAGCTTCTTCTCCCGGATCTTCTCCATCAGCTTCTTCTCCCAGTTCTTCTCCCTCAGCTTCTTCTCCCGGTTCTCCTTCCTCCGCTTCTTCTTCCTCCACTTCTTCTCCCTCAGCTTCTTCTCCTTAAGCCTCTTCTCCCGGGTCTTCTCGTTCCTCTTCTTCTCCCTCGGCTTCTTCTCCAGCTCTTCTCCCTCACCTTCTTCTCAGGATTCTTCTCCCCCAGCTTCATCTCACGGTTCTTCTCCCTCAGCTTCTTCTCCCAGTTCTTCTACCCTTTGCTTCTTCTGCCAGTTCTTCTCCCTCAGCTTCTTCTCCCGGTTCTTCTCCCTCAGCTTCTTCTCCCAGTTTTTCTTCCTCAGCTTCTTCTCCCGGTTCTTCTTCCTCCTCTTCTTCCTCAGCTTCTTCTCCTTAAGCTCCTTCTTGCTCCTCTTCTCTCCCGGTTCTTCTACCTCCTCTTCTTCTCCCAGTTCTTCTCCCTCAGCTTCTTCTCTCTCAGTTTCTTCTCCTGTTTCTTCTTCCTCAGCTTCTTCTCCTGGTTCTTCTTCCTCAGCTTCTTCTCCCGGTTCTTCTTCCTCAGCTTCTTCTCCTGGTTCTTCTTCCTCCTCTTCTTCCTCTGCTTCTTCTCCCTCAGCTTCTTCTCCTTAAGATTCTTCTCATGGTTTTTCTCCCTCAGCTTTTTCTCTCAGTTCTTCCTCAGCTTCTTCTAATGGTTCTTCTTCCTTAGATTCTTCTCATAGTTCTTCTTCTACAGTTTCTTCTCACGGTTCTTCTCCCTTCGCTTCTTCTCCCGGGTTCTTCTCCCTAAGCTTCTGCTCCCGGTTCTTCTCCCTCCATGACCTTGTCTTCCTCCGACGCTGCCTCCCGCTCTTTCCGGTCTGGTGTCTGCCATTTCTTATGCTTTGGGGCGTGGCCATTTGGGGGACGTCACATGGAAACCCCCCTCCCTCATATCACGTGTCAAGTGTATGCAATTGTATGTTATACAATGCAACTTGTGTGCAACAATTGTCCATTATCACAGGTCAAAGCCAAAGTTGTATCCAAGTTGCACCTATCCAAAGTGGCATCAAATGTGTGCTCCGAAGTCGGTGCCTACAAGTGTGAATAATGCCTTACTGCTTCATAAATACGCCCCTAGCAGTTTCCTGATTCCTTTTACCTGTCCGGAATTACTCTTAAAATTCCCAAACTGGTTGGATCTCATGGTACGTGACCAATGTCAGGAACTACACGGTCCAAGCCAAGAAGCAAATTGCGCCTATTTTACGGAAACACGTGTCTCAATTGTAAGTGGCTTAGGAAGCCTGCTTGGAAGTTCCTGTGTTATCAATAACCCCCTTACCCGCCATCAATCAGCCCCTGTTTCCCCAACTCGTTGGGTGGCCAGTTCTCCTCCAGACCAAATAGATATTAGTCAGACTGGTGCTAAGAAAATATTTCCACTAATTAGAGCGGGTCCCGCATGCTCCTCAAAGTGCTGCTTGTTTGTTTATCAGCTACATGTTTGTGTATATAGGCCGGGCTTGGTGAGAGCTCTATGGTAAAGCTTCTTCCTCATAAACCCTACACTAGCTCCATTTCCAATTATAAAGGAAAATAAGGGAAGCCCTGTCAAGAGACAGGTAAAGTGGCTCAACTCGAAAAAAAAGCTGTGATTTAAGGAATCTTAAATGATACAATGTATCATTTAAGATTTGTATTATTTTTATTATTATTTGTTAATTTTTTATTTTTTATTAATTCTCCTAAATGATACAATGTTTCACCAAAACTTCAGTTCATTTGTTTTATTATTTGTTCTTTTTTTTTTATATAATTATCCTAAATGATACAATGTATCACCAAAACTTCAGTTAATATGTTTTATATTTTTGTTATCAAATTTCTTCTAAATGAAACAATGTATCACCAACACTTCAAATCATTTGTTTTATTATTTGTTCATTTTTTTATTTATTTTGTATAATTCTCCTAAATGATAAAATGTATCACCAAAACTTCAGTTGGTTTTATTATGTGTTCATTTTTTTTATTTTTATAATTCTCCTAAATGATACAATGTATCACCAATACTTCAGTTCATTTGTTTTATTATTTGTTAATTTTTTTTATTATTATTATTAATTCTCCTAAATGATACAATGTATCACCAACACATTAATTCATTTGTTTTATTATTTGTTCATTTTTTTTAAATTAATTCTCCTAAATTATACAGTGTATCACCAATTCTTCAGTTCATTTGTTTTATTTTTTTTATTAATTTTTTCTTTCTTCTAATTTAAGCAATGTATCACCAATATTTCAGTTCATTTGTTTTATCATTTGTTCATTTTTTTTATAACTCTCCTAAATGATACAATGTATCACCAATACTTCAAATCATTTGTTTTATTATTTGTTCATTTTTTTATTAATTCACCTAAATGATACAATGTATCACCAATACCCTCTTTGGAAGTGATGGGGCCCGGTCTTTTCTTTTGAAGTGATGGGGCCCAGTCCCCTCTTTGGAAGTGATGGGACCCAGGCCCAGTACAGCTATCGCTCCTGCCCCGCAGGTGCCCTTCTTTTGAAGTGATTGGGCCCGGGCCTCTCTTTGGAAGTGATGTAGCCCGGGCCCCTTTTTTGAAGTGATGGGGCCCGGTCCCTTCTTTTGAAGTGATGGGGCCCGGTCCCCTCTTTGGAAGTGATGGGGCCCAGGCCCAGTACAGCCCTTCTTTTGAAGTGATTGGGCCCGGGCCCCTCTTTGGAAGTGATGTAGCCCAGGCCCCTCTTTGGAAGTAATGGGGCCCGGGCCAACTATAGGAGGGCTGGTTGTACTGCCTTATCAGTGGCCCTGCTGAGGTCTTTAGCAAACGAAATGTCAGGTAACATTACGTTAAAGTTTACATTTGGAAAATGCTAAACCCAAATAAATGTACTAAAAATGTTCAATCAGACCTTTTATCCATCTGTTCCCCTTTTTTACTATTTCATTAAACGTATAAGAGCAAGTAGAAAAAAATAGAAAAAAAGATGGATATTTCCTGCCCTTCCTATCACATTTCAGTGATCATGTGATCATGGAGTGTCTCGGAATCCAGAGAACAGAAGCAGGTCACAATCTGCAATTAATGTTGCCAATATCCTTGCAATGTATACACTGGAATTACCCCGGGGGGCTTCTTTTTTTTTTTTGCAAAAGTGGAGTTTCGATTTACAAAAATTAAAAGACTCATTATTATTATTAGTAATATTATAATAAACCGGCATCCATTAGCTTCATCCCCAAGTTGGCGAGCCGTTCCACAACCGTCCAAGCGCACCTTCAATTTACGATTGCAATATATATTCTGGCCGCGTTCGGCGTAGTAAAGACTAATGGTTCAATCACTCAGCGAGTTCTGTGTTAGTGGAGCAGATTAGGTCACTGCGCGCTTTTTTAATTCACATTCGCTGCGCCTGCCAATGAAAGTGAGACTGGCAAAACGTTCGTTTTTTAAGCGGCGGAGCCATTTGGGTTGCTCTGTTCATAAAGCAAAGTTATATGTTTTTATACCATTCTTTTATGGTATTGTTCGATTTCCCGCAAAAGTGTCCGCCGGTGATAAAGTGCTGTTTATAAAGTCGCTTTTTATGATATTCGGCTGTATATGACTGCGTGCCTCACATTAGAGCCCACTATGATGTGGTTGTGCTGTATTACTGTGTTCTTACCAATTATACCCCAATAAATCAATAAATAATGAAATATACATAGAAAAAACATTGGTAACATGCAAAGAAAATTGAAAACAGAAATCTTCATTGCTAAATGTGCTTTACATCATTCAAAAGAGTATATACAGTACATATATATATATATATATATATATATATATATATACCAAAACTTCAGTTAATTTGTTTAATTATTTGTTCATTTTTTTATCTTTATTTTAATAATTCTCCTAAATGATACATTTATTTTTTTGATTAATTTCTTCTAAATGATACAATGTATCACCAATACTTCAGTTCATTTGTTTTATTATATATATATATATCAGGGTTTGACAAATTTGCTTGGAATCTAGGAGCCAACTAAAAAAGTTAGGAGCCAAAAAACGCGCCCCGTCCCGCCAAGCGAACGCACAGAAGCGAACGCGTACGTGAGTAGCGCCCGCATATGTAAACGGTATTCAAACCACACACGTGAGGTATCGCCGCGATCGTTAGAGCGAGAGCAATAATTCTAGCTCCAGACCTCCTCTGTAACTCAAAACATGCAACCTGAAGAATTTTTTTAAACGTCGCCAATGGAGATTTTAAAGGGTAAAAGTTTGTCGCCATTCCACGAGCGGGCGCAATTTTGGAGCGTGACATGTTGGTTATCAATTTACTGGGCGTAACATTATCTTTCACAATATAGAAAAAAAATTGGGCTAACTTTACTGTTGTCTTATTTTTTTAATAAAAAAAAGTGTATTTTTTCCCCAAAAAAGCGCGCTTGTAAGACCGCTGCGCAAATACGGTGTGACAGAAAGTATTGCAACGACCGCCATTTTATTCTCTAGGGTGTTAGAATAAAAGATTTTTGGGGGTTCTAATTAAAGGGAAGGAAATGGCAGTGAAAAAACACATTAGAACTGCTGTTTTTTGATACTTGTAATGTAATGTAATGTAATGTAACCTGTAATGCCAACGGCCACCACAAGATGGCCACTCCTTGATTCCTTCTGCAGGGCTCAGCTTCCTTCTGTGAAGATCGCGATCGCGCCGGCCGGTAATTGAGGCCTTCTGCAGCCCTAAGCTTCCCCAGGAGACGGCTCACATATTCTGGTTTACAATTTCTGCAATTGCGACCTGGCGCCCGGATTTTGTCGAGGCCTGATATATACACATATACAGGTCATTCTCAAAAAATTAGCATATTGTGATAAAGTTCATTATTTTCTGTAATGTACTGATAAACATTAGACTTTCATATATTTTAGATTCATTACACACAACTGAAGTAGTTCAAGCCTTTTTTTTGTTTTAATATTGATGATTTTGGCATACAGCTCATGAAAACCCAAAATTCCTATCTCAAAAAATTAGCATATTTCATCCGACCAATAAAAGAAAAGTGTTTTTAATTAAAAAAAAGTCAACCTACAAATAATTCTGTTCAGTTATGCACTCAATACTTGGTCGGGAATCCTGTTGCAGAAATGACTGCTTCAATGCGGCGTGGCATGGAGGCAATCAGCCTGTGGCACTGCTGAGGTGTTATGGAGGCCCAGGATGCTTCGGTAGCGGCCTTAAGCTCATCCAGAGTGTTGGGTCTTGCGTCTCTCAACTTTCTCTTCCCAATATCCCACAGATTCTCTATGGGGTTCAGGTCAGGAGAGCACAGTAATACCATGGTCAGTAAACCATTTACCAGTAGTTTTGGCACTGTGAGCAGGTGCCAGGTCGTGCTGAAAAATGAAATCTTCATCTCCATAAAGCTTTTTAGCAGATGGAAGCATGAAGTGCTCCAAAATCTCCTGATAGGTAGCTGCATTCACCCTGCCCTTGATAAAACACAGTGGACCAACGCCAGCAGCTGACATGGCACCCCAGACCATCACTGACTGTGGGTACTTGACACTGGACTTCAGGCATTTTGTCATTTCCCTCTCCCCAGTCTTCCTCCAGACTCTGGCACCTTGATTACCGAATGACATGCAAAATTTACTTTGGACCACTGAGCAACAGTCCAGTGTTGCTTCTCCGTAGCCCAGGTCAGGCGCTTCTGCCGCTGTTTCTGGTTCAAAAGTGGCTTGACCTGGGGAATGCGGCACCTGTAGCTCATTTCCTGCACACGCCTGTACACGGTGGCTCTGGATGTTTCTACTCCAGACTCAGTCCACTGCTTCCGCAGGTCCCCCAAGGTCTGGAATCGGTCCTTCTCCACAATCTTCCTCAGGGTCCGGTCACCTCTTCTCGTTGTGCAGCGTTTTCTGCCACACTTTTTCCTTCCCACAGACTTCCCACTGAGGTGCCTTGATACAGCACTCTGGGAACAGCCTATTCGTTCAGAAATTTCTTTCTGTGTCTTACCCTCTTGCTTGAGGGTGTCAATGATGGCCTTCTGGAGAGCAGTCAGGTCGGCAGTCTTACCCATGATTGCGGTTTGGAGTAATGAACCAGGCTGGGAGTTTTTAAAAGCCTCAGGAATCTTTTGCAGGTGTTTAGAGTTAATTAGTTGATTCAGATGATTAGGTTAAGAGCTCGTTTAGAGAACCTCTTCATGATATGCTAATGAGATAGGAATTTTGGGTTTTCATGAGCTGTATGCCAAAATCATCAATATTAAAACAAAAAAAAGGCTTGAACTACTTCAGTTGTGTGTAATGAATCTAAAATATATGAAAGTCTAATGTTTATCAGTACATTACAGAAAATAATGAACTTCATCACAATATGCTATTTTTTTGAGAATGACCTGTATATATATATATCAGTGGCGGCTGGTGCTCAACATTTTTGGTGGGTGCAAACACAAAAAACACAAAAAAAAAAAAACAATTGCAGCCTCACTGTACCTATCAATTGTCACCACTGTGCCATGCCATCAAATGAAACCACTGTGCCATCAAACACAGCCACTGTGCCCCCAATTGTAGCCACTGTGCCCCTAATTGTCGCCACTGTGCCCCCAATTGTCGCCACTGTGCCCCCAATTGTTGCCACTGTGCCCCCAATTGTCGCCACTGTGCCCCCAATTGTCACCACTGTGCCCCCAATTGTCACCACTGTGCCCCTAATTGTTGCCACTGTGCCCCCACTTGTAGCCACTGTGCCCCCAATTGTCACCACTGTGCCCCCACTTGTAGCCACTATGCCCCCACTTGTAGCCACCGTGCCCAGTACCCCCCCCCCCCCCTGGCACTTACCTTTATGGCTTCTACGTCCCTCGATGTCCCTCGTCCCGCCCTCGATGACGCTTCAGCCATTCAGGTTACCTGATTGGCTGAGACGCCTGTCAGTCTTATCCTCGGACACACGGCCGGTATGTTCCGAGGATGAGCTTCCGGAAGCCGACTACAGCCTCAGTGTATGAATCTGTATATTTTACTGGCTGTGAGCGAGCCAGAGGGGGCGGCGCTCCTGCGTCCCTATGGACGCACCGCCACTAATATATATAGTAAAACCTTGGTTTAAGAGTAATAGAGGAGCCTCTAAGTGTAGCAATATTGTTACATTTAATGAAGGTACAACATTTAGCAACTTATTACTACACTTAGAGGCGCCTCTCTTCTCTTTTATACTCTGGAGCTCCTGCTGGATTTTGCTTCTAATCCCCTTGTGGAGGCTTCCATTTCTGGATGGACATTTTATGGTTACACAACCAATCACATCGCTATAATCTTTTTATATGGACTATAAACTGAAGGACCTAAGAATAAATGGTTGTGGAACGAATCATCTGAGTTTCCATTATTTCTTATGGGGATTTTTGCTTTGATATACAAGTGCTTTGGATTACAAGCATGTTTCTGAAACGAATTATGCTCGCAATTCAAGGTTTTAATGTACTCAGAAAAATTCGGAAATACTCAGTTCCCGAGCCTTTCAGAGGGTTCAGCCTTTTCCGAGTTCAGCTGAGCTGTCCCGAGTATTTTCCAGGCTCTCCGGCGCCCCCCGACCTCTGGCCACATGCGGTATTGCATGTCATAGAAGTCAATGCAGAACTATTTATTTTTGTTTCTATTGATTTCTATGGGAAAACTCGCTTTGATATGCGAGTGCTTTGGATTAGGAGCATTCTCCTGGAACGGATTATCCTCGTAATCCGAGATCCCACTGTATATATATACAGTGCCTTGAAGAAGTATTCATACCTCTTGAAATTTTCCACATTTTGTCATGGCACTGTGTGTGTGTGTATATATATATATATATATATATATATATATATATACATATGGGGTGCTCAGGGTCACCAGTCAGCTGCTTGTAAATGGGGAAAGTCTTTGCTGGTTTCTCAAAAAAAGGTGTCAATAGGAGGTATAGTACCCCATCATTGCTGTCAGTGGGAGGAATGGAGGAATAGTGCCCCGTTTTTGGTGTCAGATGGAGGAATAGTGCCCCATCGTTGGTGTTAGTGGGAAGAATGGTGCCCCATCATTAATGTCAGTGAGAGGAAGAGTGCCCCATTGCTGGTGTTAGTGGAAGGAATAGTGCCCCATCACTGGTGTCAATAGAAGGAACTGTGCACCCATCATCGGTGTTAGTGGGAAGGATTGTGCCCCATCATTGGTATCAATGGGTGGCATAGTGCCCCATCATTGGTGTCAGTGATAGTAACAGTTCCTCATTATTGGTGTCAGTGGGAGGAATAATACCCCAATTAATAGTATCAATGGGACAAATAGTCCCCCATCATTGGTGTCAGTGGAGGGAATAGTACCCAATCATTGGCGTCAGTGAAGGAATAGTGCCCCATCATCAGTATTAGTGGGAAGAGAAGTGGTGTCAATAATAAAAACAGTGCCTCATCGCTGGCGTCAGTGGTGGGAATAGTGCTCCATCATTGGTGTCAGTAGGAGGAATATTGCCCCATCATTGGTATCAATGGAGGGAATAGTACCCCATCATTGGTGTCAGTGGTGGGAATGTGCTCCATCATTGGTGTCAGTGGGAAGAATAGTGCTCCATCATTGGTGTCAGTAGGAGGAATAGTGCCCCATCATTGGTATCAATAAAGGGAATAGTATCCCATCATTGGTATCAGTGTAGGGAATAGTACCCCATCATTGGTGTCAGTGGTGGGAATAGTGCTCCATCATTGGTGTCAGTGGGAAGAATAGTGCTCCATCATTGGTGTCAGTAGGAGGAATAGTGTCCCATCATTGGTATCAGTGGAGGGAATAGTACCCCATCATTGGTGTCAGTGGTGGGAATAGTGCTCCATCATTGGTATCAGTAGAGGGCATAGTACCCCATCATTGGTGTCAGTGGGAGGAATAGTGCTCCATCATTGGTGTCAGTAGGAGGAATAGTAACACATCATTGGTATCAATGGAGGGAATAGTATCCCATCATTGGTATCAGTGGAGGGAATAGTACCCCATCATTGGTGTCAGTGAAAAAATAATGCCCCATCATTGTTGATGGTGCGAGAAACAGTGCCCCATTATTGGTGTCAGTAGGAGGAATTATGCCTTATTGTTGGTGGCATACAATGCCTCAAGGACCAGAAAAAGGCATACAAAGGGCCACATCTAGACCCCCAGCCGCAATTCGAAGACCACTGCCCTAACCACTGAGGACCGCCTCCCCTCTGGGGGAATAGAGGAGATGAGGAGTCCTGTGATCTCTGTTGAAGGTAACAAATACCTGGAAGAGTTGCGCTGACACATTATTTTTCATGTACTTTTGTTCTCGGGTGCTTTGAAGTTCATTGCGCCTCTGGGCCGGGACGTTTGTCAATCTAGCGAGCAAAATAATTGTCAGTTTTTTTATGAAGAATTCCAATTGTCGTTCTTTTCTGTAATATATCATCTGGGGAGACAACACCTGTTCTGTCTGTCGCTGTAATTATTATCATTTTCAATTCCGCTTTTAACAAGAAAACAAGTCGATGCGAAATCAGCCCGCCGACTACTCAGCAAATGGCGCATAAAATATTCAACGGGGAGATTTATAAATAATTCAGGAAAAATGGAAAGAAAAGACGGGAAGAAGTTATTATATTATAGGAAGAGCTTAAAGGGGAACTAAACCCGTCACCTGCAGATCAGAGAGAGGCCAACATGGCAGCTTCCTTGGCTGTAAAGGAGAGGAGGGTTTAGTTCCCCTTTAATTTTATCTGAGTGCCGTAAATGCTATTTAACCGCTTGCCGACCGCCGCACGAACTTATACCTAGGCAGAATTGCACGGCTGCGCAAATGGGCGTATATATACGTCCCCTTTAAATTGCCGCGAAAACCCTGCCGCAAGCTCGGTGACCGTGCCTGCGGGACCCACGGGCTCAATGTCCGCGGGTGTCCCGCGATCGGGTCACAGAGCTGAAGAATGGGGAGATGTCAGTGTAAACACTGTCTGTTCCCTGTCATCGGGAACAGCGATCAGTGACATGTCACGGCAAGCCACGCCCCCTAACTGTTAGAATCACTCCCTAGGTCACGCTTAACCCCTTCAGCGCCCGCTACAGGTTAACCCCTTCACTGCCTGTGTCATTTTTACAGTAATCAATGCAGTTTTATAGCACTAACTGTATAAATGCCAATGGTCCCAAAATAGTGTCAAAAGTGTCCAATGTGTCCGCCGTCACAATAAAAATCGCAGATCGCCACCATTACTGGTAAAATAATAATAATAATAAAAATGCCATAAAAAACTATCCTCTATTTTGTAGACGCTATGGGGCAGATTCAGGTACATCTGCGCATTATTGGACCGGCGTAGCGCACCGCCTTTACGTTAGACTTGCGCAATTTTGCCGCGTAATCCCCCTATTCTCGTAGCTTTTGAGCAGGAAATTGCGCATGCGTAACGTTTTTCCCGAGGCGTAAGGAGGAGTAATACAAATTGGGAAGGACGTGGGCGTGTTACATTGAAATGAGCCGTGACCCCATGCAAATGAAGGGCCGGCCGGCTCGCGCATGCGCGCTTGAAGGAGACCTTTGACTCAAGTCCGGAGCCCGTGGTGCCAGGTAAGTATTTTTTTTAATATCAGGTGTGTAGCATGTGTGGGGGAGGGGGTGAAAGGAAATATGTGGCAAGTGTGTGGATCCTCCAACCTGTGAATGTGTTGTGTCATCCACAGATGTGCAGGAGGGTGCAGGGCCATCTGGCCTGACCGCACCAACCCCAGGACAGCAGCCTAATGAGGCCCCCCCAACAAGGCCGGAGTCCGCGGAGGAGGTTCAAGAGGAGGAGGAGAATCATGAGGAGGAGGAGTCCATGTCAGGCACTGGACGTTTGGGTTTTGAGGACTCTTCCCCTCTGGCTGGCAGCAGGCAGGCCTCCCTAAGGGGGAGCCCCCCCCTCCTCCCCCAACATGGCTCCCCTCACAAGGGCCTTCCCTTCTCCCCGGCCACAAGCATCAGCTGGAGGCAGGATGTTATCCCAGACCACCAGGGGGTTGGCCAATGTCCTGCCCGCCACTCTGAGAAGGGACCAGGCCCTCCAGACCCGCCATCTGGGACAGGTCAGCCAGACATTGGTGCGGATGGAGGAGAGCCTGTCCTCCATCAAGGATACACTGGGGAACCTGGACTCCCACTCCCGGGCTTTCACAACCTGCCTAAACGAACTGCAGACGACATCAGCAGGCGTTGGGCAGGATGTGAGTGCCCTTACCCAGGCTATCCAGGCCAACACGGCAACACTTGGTGCTGCCCTGGACAGAATAGCCGTGGCCTTGGAGGGCAGGCCGCCAGGTGGGCAGAGATCAGGGGCTGCTCCTCCTTCCCCGGTTTTACCCCTCCCCCATGAGTCTCCCCTGAGAAGCCGGGGCCGGGGCCGTGGCCGGGGGCGCCCCAGGCGTGGCTCATGCAAGGGGCAATAATTTGTTTTTTCCCCTTTTTTTTTTTTGCTGGAAAATTTTTGCTTTTGCAGGTAATTTTTTATTTTTTTTGGGTTGTGAATGCTGTTTGAATGTGGGGGTGACATTCCTGCCGGAAAAGGGGTGTCACCCTCAATTTTGGTGGAGAAGGGTTCCCCAGGACCAGGGGACCAGGGAGAAGTGATCCCCAGGTCCGTGTGAATGGTGTATGAATGTACAGTGACATAATTGGAGCCTTGGCGTGGCGTTGCTGCTCACAAGTCCTGCATGGTGGGCTTGTGCCAATCCAATGTGATGAGGATGTGATGTGTCTGTGCTAGGGACCACAGTGGTGTGCATGCATGCATTCTCATTGTGCCATGATTAATGTGTGTGTTTAACGAGCAAAGATGCCCAATGTGAGCTGTCTCCTGGCTGCTCTTCCCTCAGAAGACGGGGTAGCCTCGGTTAGGGGGGATTGTCTGGTTCAGGGGTCAGGTCATCACGTAGGTCAATCTGCAGGCCCTTTCTCACTGCAAAGTTGTGCAGCATGCAACATGCACCGATGATCTGGCACACGAAGTTTGGGGAATACAAGAGGGTTCCCCCAAAATTATCCAGGCATCGGAAACGTGACTTCAGGAGGCCAAAGGTGCGCTCCACCACTGCTCGTGTTTGGGCATGTGCTTGATTGTATCTTTCCTCTCCTGGAGTTTGGGGGTTCCAGATAGGAGTCATGAGATGGGGTCCCAGTGGATATGCAGAGTCACCTGTAAGGGAAAAGACAGGAGGATGTTAGTCATGCATGTGCCACTTGTGATGTGTGCATCATGGGAGGGGATAGTCATGCCTGACTCCCATATCACTCACCAACCAGCCAGGTGTCCCCATACACGTTCTGTTCGAATTCCATTCGGATGTGGCATTGATTGTATATGAAGCTGTCATGGCTGGACCCTGGGTGTTTGGCACGGACGTGCCATATGAGGCCTTGGGCATCGACTATCACCTGTACATTGATGGAGTGCCAATGCTTCCGATTGCGGTACATGTGCTCTGTCTCCTGGGGGGGCTGGAGTGCCACATGTGTGCAATCAATGGCCCCCACAGTGTGTGGGAATCTGGCAATTCTGTAGAAATCTGTCATTGCCTTCAGCCGCAGGTCCTCAGTGGTGGGTTTGATGATTTGGTTGGCCATGCGTCTGAGGATTGCAGGGACAACCTGGTGCACACATCTGCTCATGGAGGACTGTGACATCCCAGCCACCACTCCACTTGTACGCTGAAAAGAGCCACTGGCAAGGAAATGGAGTGTTGCCATGACCTTGACCAGTGGCTGCACTGCATGTGAGCGTTGTGTTGGGCTGGTGATGTCCTCCTGCAGGGTTGTGGTTAATTCCATGATGACATGAGGGGTGAATCTGAAGATGCGATACACCTCAGAATCGCTCATGCCAAACAGGTCTATGCGGGTGCGGTATATCCTCTCCCGTGCCATCCTCCGTGCCCTCATCCTTCTTTGTTCATCTAAAGTCAGTAGTATAGCTATGTGCGACGATGCCCCTGGCATGTGGGCATACAGAATGTTGTGCAACACGTGTGACTGCTCAGCTCCTCACTAACAGTGTTGCTTTATCTGACATGTAGACGATTTTTCTCTTTTTAGACCAGCTTTTATATGGTCTAATTTTAGACAGGACATTTTGCTGTTGCGCACACTGCGTAGCCTGCGCTGCCCCAACGTTGTTTTGTGGATCCCCGTAAGTCCCTCATTAGCATATTTGACTAGCAAATCAATGGTCTGTCTAGCGCACTTTTGCGCGGACGGATGCGCCAGTCTAACGAAATTACGCGGGACAAAAAAAATAGATTTTTTGCGTATCTCGTTCTGGGGATGCCGTGCATCGAAACGCACGCGCACATTTCGACTTACGCACGAGCATCTCCTGTTGCGCAGGCGTAATCGCTCTGTGAATCTGGGCCTATAACTTTTGCGCAAACCAATCAATAAACGCTTATTCATCCGATGAAAACGAACCGATGGATTTTTTTTCATCAGATACCCGATAAAGCCGACTTTCATCAGTCTTGCCTACAGGGCCGCCATCAGGAATTATGGGGCCCACTTACACAGCTTCAGGCATGGGCCCCCTGGAGCAGAGAACCAGGGGGGGATGCTGCCGCCTGAAATTGAGAAGCAGGGGGGCTGCTGGGAATTGAGAAGAGGGAGGGGGCTGCTGGGAATTGAGAAGCGGGGGGGCCCTTTAAAAAAAAAAGAAGAAACAAAGAAAAATGGTCCTGGTGGACCTCTGGGCCCTTAATAAAAAGAAAAAAAGAAAGTAAAAAAAATATATATATATATATATATATATATATATATATATATATATTAAATAGGGGTTGATAGGGGTTGCTGTATGTGACCCATGGGACCTCTGTGCCCTTGAATTTATTTTATTTTTTAGAAAAAGAAATTACAAAAAGGGGGGGGGGGTTGCCATCTGGGACCTTTATTTATAAAAATATATATATATTATAAAAAAAGGGGGGGTTGTCATCTGGGGGAGTGGGGATCTCCAGACCCCTAGGGACCTCCAGACCCCTAATAAAAAATAAATAAAAATATATTAAAAAAAAAGGGAGTTGACATACGCCGCCCTGGGGGCCTCCGGGCCCCTGGGGACCTCCTCTTTTTTTTTTTAAAGGGGGTTGCCATCCGGGCCCCTGGGGACCCCCGGCCCCCTTACAGGTGTACTGCCTGTACCCCCCTGATGGCGGCCCTGCTTGCCGACACACCATCGGTTAAAAATCTGATCGTATCCAACGCGGTGACGTAAAACACAGCGACGTGCTGAGAAAAAATGAAGTTCAATGCTTCCGAGCATGCGTCGACTTGATTCTGAGCATGCTTGGATTTTTGACCGATGGATTTCCCCACAGACGATCGTTTTTTTTTTCTATCGTTTTTTTAACCATTTAAAACAGGTTAAATTTTTTTTCACAGATGGGAAAAAAAACTGATTGTGCGCACACACGATCGCTTTGTCCAATGAAAACGGTCCATCGGTCCGTTTTTCATCAGGCAAACCGAACGTGTGTACAGGGCATAAGTTTAAACCTCCCCGCGGCTCTGCGCCCTCCAGCGCCTCTCGTCAGCCAACGCGCCTCAGACTAACGGACACGTAATTAGCTCTGCAAGAAATATATTATCCTTCTGACACATTACAAAACATATCATCATTTGCAGGGATCCGAAACCTTCGCGGGTCACCTGACGAGTCAATATTCGCTTTTTCCCCCGCACAAAGCACCTGCATTCCGGCCGTCATCTTTTGTCGGAATTCCTCCAGGTAAAGCGTGCGACCAGAAAGACAAATATACCAGCTGCCTCCTGTACACGTGTGATTTGGGTTTCCCTAGGAACGCCGCGAGCAAAAGTCTCGCCTATCTTGCGCTTGTTGTCATGTATACATAATAATAACAGGACCTTTTTTTTTTTTCCTATTTAAAGGCCGGAGAGAAGATTTGGTGGGGCACATCTCACACGTTCCCTCCTATAACGAGGCCGGCAGACCATGTGGTAATCATTTTGAAATCTTCATTTTTTGACATGCGAAATTACCGCAGGGCAATTAAATGCACTTTTTTTTTTTTTTTTTACATCAAGCGTTTTAGGCGGGCTGGGGATCACGTCCCGCGATCTGAATGTGTGTGAAAATGATACGCTTCAGAGTAACGAGCTGCCTGGCTTGTCTTCGCTTCTCTAAATTATTGACCTAGCTTGTCATACGTAAAATCCTGGAAGCCATTTTGCCGGGCCGTCACCGGGGCGAGATGTAAACTGTACCCCAGCAGGGCGCAATTAAAACGCCTGCACTTCAAGGGCTGCCGCGAGTAAATGAAGCCGGGTTTATTGTTGTAACCTTTAACAGATATAAGTGTGAAATGTTCTAGACTGAGAAATTCATCAAAAGGGGGGGGGGGGGGGCAACCTTCTGGGTTCGAGGAGAGACTTTTCTACATACAGAGAGGACTTCTTTCCAGTGATTCTACCGAATGAGAGCGCGTTTGGCGTTTAGGCTAAGGTGACCAGATTTTTAAAATGAAAACCGCGGAAATTTTTTTTGCTAATAATGGCGGCAATCAGCGTCTCAATGCCCGTCGTCACAGTCACCCGCCTCACAGCCCATCAAGTCTAAGGCTGCATTCACACCTAGGCGTATTTACGCCTGAAGCGCGACGCTACAATACGCCGGAGGGTCGAATTTGCATTATTGTCTATGGAGACTGTTCACATCTCCTAACGCAGAATGCCGTGCGTCGATAGAACGCCGAACGACGACTTCCAAACAAGTCCCCGACCCTTTTTCGACACGCGTATCGGGCGGCTTCGGCGTTCGGCATAGCCGACAATGACTGTGAAAAAAACGTGCTTAAATACGACGCGTTTTGTCGCCGCAAATCGCGGGACAAAACGCCTATTTTTTGTTGCCGCAAATATGTTGAAAAACGCGATTTGCGGCGGTCTTTACCGCAAATTTGCCGCGACAAAATGCATTGTTTTTAACCGCGGTGTTGTGCAGGTCAAGCCGCCCGATACATGCGACAAAAAAGGGTCCGGGACTTGTTTGAGCTTCAGGCGTTCGCCGTTTCCGCGTTCGGCGTGGAGATGTGAACCATGTCCATAGAGAATAATGTTATTTTTCCCCTCTAGCGTTTTTGAGTGTCGCGCTTCAGGCGACAAAACGCCTAGCTGTGAATACAGCCTAAAGCCTTATGCCTTGTACACGCGGCCGGTTTTCCCTCGAGGCAGGGCAGCCATCACAAATTTTGGAGCCCCTTACACAGCTTTAGGCAGGGCCCCCCTGAAGAAGAGAACCAGAGGGGGGGGTGCTGACGAAAAAAAAAAACAAGTGTCGTGAGGTAATAATTGGGTGGGGGGGGACCCCTTGGGACCATCGGGCCCCTTACACAGGTGTAATGCAAAAAGAAAGAAAAAAAACGTGAGTGGGGCCTGTAAGGGGCCCTGTGGATCATTAGGCCCCTTACAGATGTAATGCAAAAAAAAAAACAGGAGGGGGGCCAGCCGGGCGTGGAAGCAGGGCCGTCTTAATAGCATCATGGGCCCCTGGGCAAAGAAATGCTCTGGGGCCCCTACAATGATGACAGTGCAGGTAAACAGACATCAAGTAGGTATGAGGCAGACGGCCTCCCCTGTGTATCTATCACTCTCAGTGCCATCATGTGGCCCCCAATTTCGGGGCAGCGTGCCCAGGTGTGACCTTTCATTAAGACAGCCCTGCCTGTAAGGGGCCCTGCAAATAAATAAAATAAAAACGGAAGGGGGTGCCAGCCGGGCCCCTGAGGACCATCCAACCCCCTACACGTGTAATGCCTGTACCCCCCTGATGGCGGCCCTGCGGACATGAAAACTGTGATGGAGCTGTGGTCGGGAATCCCGGCCGTGTGTATGCTCCATTGCAGTTTTTCCATCGGGAAAACCATCCATGTGTACGAGGCTTTATACACACGCTCTGATTTTCTGGCGGGAATCATGTGATGACAGGCTGTTGTCCGAAAATCCGACCGTTTGTACGCTCCATTGGACAATTTTTGGATAGTGTGCTTTCAAATTCGCCAACAGCAAATGTGTGTTGTCGGATTATCCGATCCTGTGTACACAAGTCCATCTTACAAAACTCCAAAGAACAAACACGCATGCTCGGAAGCAATGCTCCCTGTAACACAACATTAGCAGAAGTTGCCCAAAGGGTGGCGCTAAAGAGCTGAAAAAACACGTCATTTTGCGTTTGTTGGCCAACAATTGTGTGCCGTTTGTATGCAAGACAAGTTCCTGGCCAACGCCCTTTGCACAAAAGTCCTACGCTTTGTCCGATGAAAACCCGATCGTGTTTACCAGGCTTCGGGCCCCGGCTACTATTGGGTGGGGAGCGGAGGAAGATCACTCCACCAGGGAAGGCAAGGAGATAGGAAGGCAGTTGGCTGGCCGGGACTTGAGGCATAGCGGAAGAACATGTGGGCGGAGCTGAATGGGCACCCGAAACTGAAGAAATATTCCCTCTGCTCCGACCAGCACATCATCATCAGAAAGGGACACAGATAATGGAAAAAATACACCCGCCCTATGCTAGTAGGAACGGCGGAGAGGCGGGGGGTGTAATTCAGATTTTATTTATTTTTAATTCTGCACTTACTGTCTTTAAAATTGCCCCAGCCCCCTCCAGTCTGGGGACAAAACCGGGGACAGACTTGGTTCGGGGACAGAGTCCTCATACCGGGGACTGTGCCTGGAAACCGGGGATGTCTAGTCAGTGGTCACCCTATTTTAGGCCCCTTTCACACTGGGGCATCCACGGTAAAGCGCCGCTATTTGGGGGGGTATTCGGCCGCTAGCAGGGCACGTTTAACCCCCGCTAGCGGCCGAGAAAGGGTTAAAAACCACCACAAAGCGCTGCAGCAGCAGCGATTTGCCGGCAGTATAGCCGCGGTGCCCATTGATTTAAACTAGCAGGAGCGGTGGAGAAGCGGTATACACACAGCTCCTTCACCGCTCCAAAGATGCTGCTAGCAGGACTTTTTCGGTGTGAAAGTCCTCGGCTGTTTCAGGGTGCTTTGCAGGCTGTTTTTTTTTTTTTGCGTTTTAGCACCTGCAAAGCGCCCCAGTGTGAAAGGGGTCTTAACCACTTCAGGCCCGGAAGAATTGACACTCTTGACTCTCACCAGAGCACTTTCTACTATTCGGCACTGCGTCGCTTTAACTGACAATTGCGCGGTCGTGCGGCGTGGTGCCGAAACAAACTTGATGTCCTTTTTTCCCCACAAATAGAGATTTCTTCTGGTGGTATTTGATCACCTCTGCGGTTTTTATTTTTTGCGCTATAAACAAAAATAGAGCGACAGTTTAGAAAAAAAAAAAAGCATTATTTTTTACTATAATAAATATCCCCCAAAAATATATTTAAAAAAAAAAAAAAGATTTCTTTCTCAGTTTAGGCTGATTTGTATTCTTCTACATAAAAAGAGGGGGAAAAAAGGGGGTTTTTCCTCCTCCATCCCAGTTTGATATATATATATAAAAATAAAAAAAAGGGAAAAATATAAGGCAGGACTTTATATGAGGCACAGGACACAAAGAAATAAGTTTGATGGAGGACAGCTTTTAATTGGTTCAAATCGCAATACAATTTCATATTTAAAGTTGATGCATTTTGCTATATGTCAATACTTTTTTAGATTTAATCCGAAGCAAATATTGGACAATAATAAATACAGTATATACTCAAGTATAAGCCGAGGCACCTAATTTACCACAAAAAAATGGGTAAACATATTGACTCGAGTATAAGCCTAGGGTGTCCATCTGCATGCCTCACTGTGCCCATGCCTCACTGTGTCCATGCCTCACTGTGTCCATGCCTCACTGTGCCCATGCCTCACTGTGTCCATGCCTCACTGTGTCCATGCCTCACTGTGTCCATGCTTCACTGTGCCCATGCCTCACTGTGCCCATGTCTCACTGTGCCTATGCCTCACTGTTCCCATGCCTTACTTCGTCCATGCCTCACTGTGTCCCATGCCTCACTGTGCCCATGCCTCACTGTGCCCATGCCTCACTGTGTCCATGCCTCACTGTGTCCATGCCTCACTGTGTCCATGCCTCACTGTGTCCATGCCTCACTGTGCCCATGCCTCACTGTGCCCATGCCTCACTGTGTCCATGCCTCACTGTGTCCATGCCTCACTGTGCCCATGCCTCACTGTGCCCATGCCTCACTGTGCCCACGTCTCACTGTGCCCACGTCTCACTGTGCCCACGCCTCACTGTGCCCACGCCTCACTGTGCCCACGCCTCACTGTGCCCATGCCTCACTGTGCCCATGCCTCACTGTGCCCATGCCTCACTGTGTCCATGCCTCACTGTGTCCATGTCTCACTGTGTCCATGTCTCACTGCCCCATGCCTCACTGTGTCCATGCTTCACTGTGCGCATGCCTCACTGTGTCCATGCTTCACTGTGCCCATGCCTCACTGTGCCCATGCTTCACTGTGTCTATGCCTCACTGTGTCCATGACTAGACTTACGTTTTAACATGGGAGTCTATGGAAGGGGTGCCCAGCTTTAAAAAATCGGTGCTCCCCGGCCGTAGGTCCCCCGGAAAACAAACTTTGCACACTTGTAGAGGAAGAGTGGAGCTACATGTGTGCCAAGTTTCAGGGGACCCACGTCCGGCCGGTACCGGGTCCCCAAAGTTACCAGAGAAATTACAGTTTAACATTGGAGTCTATGAAAAGGGTGCCCAACTTTGAAAAATCGGTGCTCCCCGGCCGTAGTTCCCCCGGAAAACAAACGTTGCACACTTGTAGAGGAAGAGTGGGGCTACATGTGTGCCAAGTGAGGCCGGTTCCAGGTCCCCAAATTTCGAGAGATTAGGTGAAAAAATGTGACTCAAGTATAAGCCGAGGGGGGCATTTTCAGGAGGACCGCTGTGTCCAATCACAATGGGAGCGCCTCAGACCCGGAAGTGCAGAGTCACGGACCTATTCGTGATTCTGCGCAGGGAGGCCGCTATGCCGCCCTATATGTACTGTATATGGCCAGCGATTAAAGTAAAGCTGTAACAAACGTGGTCAATTCAAAGCGATCACAAAATGCATAAAAACCAAAGAAGGATGAAGAAGAGAAAGGTTTCGGGCCAACAAATGGTCACCTGGTATCTATAACATAGAACCGGATCAGTACAGACCAGGACAGAACTCAGTGAATGGCTGTAATTGTCTTGCAGGATTCTGGGAAATTCTGGGTCTGGACGGTTGTTATGTACTGATGACAGCTTCTCACCCCGACCATTTCCAGTAATCGCTCGGATTTGTCAAACATTTCAGAAAACTCGAGAAAAAAGCCAACGTGTAACTTTCCTTCACAGGATGAGACATTGTGCAGGATCCGATGTGACGCCGGTAACAGGTCTACCCGTTCATACTCCGCACATCAAGAACCCGGCCAAGGGATATGCAAAGCCTCACTTGTGCCAGCCAGAGTTCTACGTAAACATCGGCTACAAGGGGCCGTTAGAATTTATGGGGGACATGTTAAAGCTCAGCTGAATCTCCAATATCTATATTTATTATTGTAACCCAGTCAGGTTGCATATACAGTAATATATATGCTGCTTTTTTATTATTTTTCATTTTTTACAAGTGCAGCAGCCAGGAATAAAATGCCTTGTATGGGCATCATGGTGGAGAGTTGGACCGCCGCTCCCATCCTCAAGCAGCAGTCTGGTTCTCTAGTGGTCTGAGATGTCACCCCCCCCCCCCACCACCACCACCACCACCACCACCACTAACATCCCCACATCACTACACACAGGGCTGGTGCAAGGATTTTTGACACCCTGGGCTCCGCCCCTGACTCCACCCCCTGATTGTACCTCCAGCCTCTCTCTGAATCCCGTTGCTCAAATTTTGCCCCAACATCTACCAGGGATATTAAGATAGAAGAGGGCTTGGTGGTGTTCTGTCAATATGTTCAACCCATCAGAAACTCCAACCACGTCACTTCCGGTTTATTTAAAACCTTTGTAATGGGAGATTTTGACAAATTGGTGGTTGGATACAACACCGGCAACCAAAGAGACTAAGTTTTTTTTTTATTCTATATTTTATTGCTTTTTAATCCATTTTATACAAATATACAATTGCATACTTATCACATATATAACATATCAGAAATCGATTCTGCAATAAAAGGAATTTACAGAGCACTTCAGTTCCAATTTTTTTTTCCTTTTCTAGATATACTGGGCCAGATTCTCGTACATCTCCACTTTTTGTGCGTAACGTAGTGTAACCCATTTACGCTACGCCTCCGCACTTTTTAAGGGCAAGTGCTGTATTCTCAAAGCACTTGCTCCGTAATGTGCGGTGGCGTAGCGTAAATGGGACGGCGTAAGGCCGCGTAATTCAATTAGGGAAGGAGGGGGCGTGCTGTGTTTAAATTAAGTGTGCGCATGTGCCGGCCCTAAACGTAGCCCACTGCGCATGCTCCATAGTACGCCGCAAATACATAGATTTCGACAGCAACGTAATTAATGTACAGCCCTATTCGCGATGAGTTACGTAAACGACGGAAAAACACGACGCTGTCCCGACGTCCATATTTAACATGGTGTACGCCGGACCTACGCAAGGTTGCCCCTTATATAGCGGGGGTAACCTTACGCTTACGCAAACTATGTAAACTACGACGACGGCGCGCAAATTTGTTCGGGAATCGGCGTATCAGGCTCATTTGCATATTTGACGCAGAAATCAACGGGAACGCCACCTGGCGGCCAGCGTAACATTACTACTTAGATCCGACGGTGTAAGTGACTTACACAAGTCGGATCTAAGCAAAATCTATGCATAACTGATTCTAAGAATCAGTCGCATAGATACACAGGGCCAGATACAGAGATACGACGGTGTATCTGGAGATACACCGTCGTATCTCTTTTGAGAATCTGGAACACTGACGGTATAGATAACCTTCATCGTCCTTCCTATTTATCAAGCCGGCCCAACAAGAACAGAACAAAAACAAACAAACCAAAAACAAATCAAATCAAAACACAACCAAAAAAAAAAAGGGAAAAGTTGACTTTGCCTCGGAGGCGGCCTTTTTGTTGGCTAGTATCGGAGTGGAGTAATGCCGCATAAACACGGTCGGAAATTCTGACAAGAAAAGTCAGATGTGAGCTTTTGGTCGGAAATTCCGACCGTGTGTAGGCTCCATCGGGACTTTTGCTGTCGGAATTTCCGCCAACAAAAGATTAAGAGCTGCTTCTCAAATTTTCAGAAGAAAAAAATTCCAATCGGAAATTTTCGATCGTCTGAAGAAACTCCAACGCATCCTCGGAAACAATTTGACGCATGCTCCGAAGCATTGAACTTCATTTTCCCGGCTTGTCATAGTGTTGTCCATCACCGCATTCTTGACGGTCGAAAGTACAGAGAACTTTTGTGTGACTGTGTTTATGCAAGCAGAGCGGAATTCCATCGGAAAAAGGATCCAAAGGTTTTCCGATGGAAAATCCAATCGTGTGTACGCGGCATAAGAATCTCTCGCTCATAATTTCCTGCACCGGACTCTATTCTGTTGCCAGCCTTGTGTCCAACCACCAATTCGTCAAACTCCAATTACTGCTGGTTTTAAATAAACCAGAAGTTAATCGGTTGGAGTTTCTGACGGGTTGGAGAACATGACAGAACAGTGGCACTGGTAACAGCAAAAACAAATATGAAGCAGAAACAACCATTGGAGCCGCCTTTAGTCACTTTCTCCCAAATGCCTTCTTGCAATCTGAACCGCCAAAAATAACACTGAAATTTGGATTTGGCTCAGGATATTCAAGATCAACTCTACTGACCATCTCCCCCAGTGACCGATCACCTACACTGAGTCTAAAACGATCATGGAATTTTGCCAGATTGCATCTCCAGCCTCTGTCTGGATCTTGACCAGTGGCCGCTGGTGCTCAATTTTTTTGGGGGGGGTCGCAAATTCTGAAAAAAAAAAGAAAAAACACCAATTGCAGCCTCGCTGTGCCCATCAAATGCAGCCACTGTACCATCAAACGCAGCCATTGTACCATCAAACGCAGCCACTGTACCATCAAACGCAGCCACTGTGCCCATCAAATGCAAACACTGTGCCCATCAAACACAGCCACTTTGCCTATCAAACGCAGCAACTGTGCCCCAAATGCTGCCACTGTGCCCCAACGCAACCACTGTGCCCCAAATGCTGCCACTTTGCTCATTAAACGCTGCCACTGTGCCTCAAATGCTGCCACTTTGCCCATCAAACTTTGCCACTGTGCCCCAAATGCTGCCACTGTGCCCTAAATGCTGCAACTGTGCCCCAACACTGCCACTGTGCCCCAAATGCTGCCACTTTGCCAATTAAACGCAGCCACTGTGCCCCAAATGCTGCCACTTTGCCCATCAAACTTTGCCACTGTGCCCCAAATGCTGCCACTTTGCCAACTTGGATTCACAAGAATTTTGCGATGAGTTATCGGATTGCTTCATTAATAAAATTGAGGCAATCCGGCAAGGCATTCAGCAAAACAATCCCTCTCCCAGCCCCCCCCCCCCCCCCCCCCGTAGTCGTTTACACAGCACCGGCAGTAATTCACCACAGTTAGGTGAGTTCACGCTGGAACCAATCTCCATTCAGACCACTAAAAATATCATCGGCACTCTGCGCAACAGCACTGCGCCAAATGATATTATCCCCACCAAACTGCTGAAGGAATGCGCCGACATCTTGGCACCTCCTGTCACGCAGCTTATCAACCAATCCTTCAAGGAGGGCATAATGCCCTCCCAGTTGAAGGAGGGCTTCATTCAACCCATCCTGAAGAAAGCCACCCTGGATCCTAAGGATCCACTCAACTGGCGCCCTATAACAGGCCTAAATGTTCTCTCCAAGGTAATGGAGAAAGCAGTGGTACAGCAGCTGCAACAGCATCTAGATACCCACAACTTACTCGACCCATTTCAATCAGGATTCCGTCCCGGACACGGGACGGAAACAGCACTGCTTAAGATATGGGACGACGTTCTCGAGGCCGCAGACGAAGGAGAATCTTCTCTTCTGGTTCTGCTGGACCTAAGCGCAGCCTTTGATACAGTAGATCACAAGCTGCTGTTGACTCGGCTGGCTAATATAGCCAAAGTCGCAGAAAGCGATCTATCCTGGTTCTCCTCTTTTTTGGAAAACCGATCGCAAATAGTGAAGCTAGGACCCTTCACTTCTGAACAACGCACATTATCGTGCGGGGTCCCTCAAGGATCTCCCCTGTCGCCGATGTTATTCAACATCTATCTGCGTCCGCTCTTCGAAATCATCAGCAGCCAAAAACTGCTCTATCACTCTTATGCAGACGACACGCAACTGTACTTCCGCATTTGCAATAAAAAGGATCACCACCTCAATCTAGAGACATGCCTCTCTTTGATAGAGGACTGGATGACAAAGAGTTATCTCAAACTCAACGGAGCGAAAACAGAACTTCTTCAGTTTCACGCCAAGCGTAGGAATCTATCGACACCAACTTGGATCCCGCCGCCCATTCTGGGCAAAATTATCACCCCTAGCGCCAAAGTCAAAAGTCTTGGGGTCATCTTTGACTCCGACATGACAATGAACGCACAAATAGGGTCAGTAGTCAGCGGATCTCACCATCTGCTGCGCCTACTATGCAGACTAACGCCTTTTATTCCCAAGAAAGACATAGCGGTCGTGGTGGGAGCAATTGTAAATTCCAGACTGGACTATGCACAGGAACAACAAGCGCCCAGAGGCGATTTACTTCGCATGTGCTGCGCTATATAAGTTTTCATTCATTCATTCATTCATTCAATCAAACACAGCCACTGTGCCCCAAATGCTGCCACTTTGCCCATCAAATTTTGCCACTGTGCCCCAAATGCTGCCACTGTGCCCCAACGCTGCCACTGTGCCCCAAATGCTGCCACTGTGCCCCAATGCTGCCACTGTGCCCCAAATGCTGCCACTTTGCCGATCAAACGCAGCCACTGTGCCCCAAATGCTGCCACTTTGCCCATCAAACGCAGCCACTGTGCCCCAAATGCTGCCACTGTGCGCCTGAGAGTCGTCCAATCACAGCTCTTGTCATTTCAGCCAATTAGGTGACAGGTAACACAGACCCGGCCCACCTGATTGGCTGAAAGGGGGTTCAACATTAGCAAAGCAAATTCCTTGGTTTTGCTAACATACAGCTGAGTGAGAAGCGAACGCACAGTGTTGCGCCCGCTTCTCACATCTTTGGACGCCTATTAGAGCCAATAACTCTAATCAGGTTAGGGTGACCACATTTCCAAACTACCATTTCAGGGACACCCTCCCTTACCAGAAATAGGCTTGTGCTGTAACGAATCACAGCACAGTGATTGGACACAAGAGGCGGGATTTATGATTTCGCCAATCACAAGCAGGGGGCGGGGACTGTGCTCCTCCAGGCATTCCCGGCCAGGACAAGTACTATCAGTGAGTGGCGGCCTTTTTGGGGGGCATCAGATTGGCCTGGAGGGTGTCAGTTTCATTCCGGGACACTGTATTGTCCTGGAATTAATGTGCCCGGGACAGACCTGCAAAATGCGGGACTGTCCCGGGCAATCCACGTGGACACGTGGTCACCCTAAATCAGGTGCTTCCAAAAAACACCCCCACCGCTGTAATTCAGGTGCCCGAAAAGGGGCCAGACACCTTAATAGGGGGTGTCAACACCGACCATAGATAGAGTCATGCAATGCATGACTCTATCTATGGGCAGAGGCGGCTCCTTAATTAGGCAAATTAGGCGGTCGCCTAAGGCCTCGCAGTCACAGGGGCCCCGTGGCCACCTAACTTACCCAATGCATTTCCCCAGTTTTGAGGGACAGGGGACATTAAGGTTGCTGTGCTCAGGCAGCGTTAAGAGCCCAGCGTCCCTAACAACCAGTGAATATCGGTGACACCACCCCTTGTGATGTCAATGAAACAGCATGCCCTCAGTCAATGATGTCGCCAGGGGGCGGGTTCACCAGGTGAAAACACTGGGTGGCACCCGCCCCTTAGTTATTAAAGAGCAGGATCTGGGGGGGCTTCCAGATTCTGATAAGCACCCTGCCCGCAGACCCCCCCCCCCCCCAACCACCGGCCAGGGTTGTGGGGAAGAGGCTCTTGTCCTTGAATTATTTTTTCCCTATCATGGGTGTGAGTGGGGCCCCATGTCAAGTTTTGCCTAAGAGATAGAAAAACTGGAAAGGGAAAAATTGGGACTTTTAGCGAGGCTGCAGACAAGGTGGGGATAGTATAAAAGTACAAATTTATTCATGGAAATGCAAGCATACATCAACATACAGAAAAACATGTAAATGAAAACATATGTATTTCAAATAGAGGACATTACTTTATATTGAAAACACATGGTATGTGCATATACAATAAGCGCAGCAACAGATGCAGCAATGCCTGGCCAGGTGCCACATGCTAGTGTGCATGGATAGATGGATGCATCCAATGACAATATATGTACAGAAGGCATATTAACAATTATAGCGAAAAGGTAGCTGCGACGCGCGTTATGCACTGCCCCCTCCCGTCCTTCTCCCCGCCCTCTTTGGGTGGAGGGTTGCCCGGTGGTGGGGTCCGTTCGCATCTCGCGTCGGCGCCATGTGTCCCGCCCAGCTCGTGATGTCAGTGCTGGCGTCACCACGCTGGATGCAGTTTCCATCTCAGCGGGCGTTACCCGGACAGATGAGTAGACGCTGTGGGCAGTCCCGCCCACTCCGTCGCTCTTCCGGATTTCCGTCCTGCCCACATGACGTTGACGGCTTACTAGCGTCCACGTGTGTAGGGCGGCAGTATAAATGCCCTCCCTTAGATCTCTTTGGTCACTAGCTTGCTAGTGTTTTGCTACATCATACTTTTGCTGGATGTCAGAGGAACCCTGGACGCCACTATTAGGTTATTTTACCTACCCCTATGTGTGGGTTGGCTGTCTTCGGTTTGGCCCCAATACTTATTTATTTATTTTCTATCTCATTGTTTTTTTAGACCCCAGCTGGCTACCTGCTTTGGTTTATATACCATATGCACACCTGATCCTGCACTTATTTTGCCTGGGAGGTCTCCTGCTGTCCCTGTCCCGTGTGTGCTGTAATGCCGCCACAGCTCCCCTGGCGCACATATCCTTTCGGCTATGGCTCCATACATCCCATATCTTTTTGCCTTAGATCCTGTGTGAGTACTTTAGGTGGATATTCTTCCCACCCCACACTGGTTATCCATTTATGAACTATTCATTAATTATGCTCTACCCGTTCTAGATAATTCAAGCATCCCGCCCCTGAAGAGTGCCCATAGACACGAAACGCGTCGGGCTAGTATGGATGCTATACATATCCTGGGCTAATATGGATGCTATATATATTCTATGTTATTATATTTTAGCATTGGTATATTTTATATGCTTTTTACCAGTTCCTCACATGTGTAACCTTTTCGCTATAATTGTTAATATGCCTTCTGTACATATATTGTCATTGGATGCATCCATCTATCCATGCACACTAGCATGTGGCACCTGGCCAGGCATTGCTGCATCTGTTGCTGCGCTTATTGTATATGCACATACCATGTGTTTTCAATATAAAGTAATGTCCTCTATTTGAAATACATATGTTTTCATTTACATGTTTTTCTGTATGTTGATGTATGCTTGCATTTCCATGAATAAATTTGTACTTTTATACTATCCCCACCTTGTCTGCAGCCTCGCTAAAAGTCCCAATTTTTCCCTTTCCAGTTTTTCTATCTCCTAAACCAGGGATGGAGGTGCTATACTCATACACCTCATTTAAAGTCCCACATGTCCCCCTTCCTATATTTCAAGTTTTGCCTAAGGCCTCACAAACAGGGATGTATTCTGGCCTAGGCCAACAAGGCCCAGGCCTAGGGCGGCACTTTTTGGGGGGCGTCCCTCTCTCCTCTTCCCAGGGCGTCCCTCTCTCCTCTTCCCAGGGCGTCCCTCTGTCCTCCTCCCAGGGCGTCCCTCTGTCCTCCTCCCAGGGCATCCCTCTGTCCTCCTCCCAGGGCGTCCCTCTGTCCTTCTCCCAGGGCGTGCCTCTGTCCTTCTCCCAGGGCGTCCCTCTGTCCTTCTCCCAGGGCGTCCCTCTGTCCTCCTCCCAGGGCGTCCCTCTGTCCTTCTCCCAGGGCGTCCCTCTGTCCTTCTCCCAGGGCGTCCCTCTGTCCTTCTCCCAGGGTGTCCCTCTCTCCTCTTCCCAGGGCGTCCCTCTCTCCTCTTCCCAGGGCGTCCCTCTGTCCTCCTCCCAGGGCGTCCCTCTGTCCTCCTCCCAGGGCATCCCTCTGTCCTCCTCCCAGGGCGTCCCTCTGTCCTTCTCCCAGGGCGTCCCTCTGTCCTTCTCCCAGGGCGTCCCTCTGTCCTCTTCCCATGAATATGACAGGGATGTGGCTTTGACAGGAAGGGGTGGGTCATATTTAAATTAGAGGGTGCGCAAGTTTAGTCAGGCCTAGGGCAGCACAAAACCTAAATACACCTCTGCTCACAAAGCCTAGAGCCGCCTCTGTCTATGGGGATTAGAGCGGTGCAGGAGAGGGGGGGGCGGAGCTCCTGCGCCCTTTATGGACGCACCACCGCTGGTCCTGACACTCAGATGATGCCACGACATCACATGGGCCCTCAGAAAGGATGGCGGCGTTCCGGCACAGTCAACCAATCTGTGGCTCCAACACATATGTAAATGAGCCCTATATTTTGTCCTCACTGGATCAGTCAACAATATAAAGATATAAAACGGTTGTTTAATGGGAGTTAGGCGCCGTACACACGGCAGAGAACCTCGACGGGCAGAACACATCGTTCCGCCCGTCGAGGTTCTCTCCCGGCCGTCGAATTCGGCGACCCGCCCGTCGGGAATGGCAACCAGCCATTCTTCCAGGCGGGCCGTCGAGGAAATAGAGAGCGTGCTCTCTATTTCGGCTCGACGGGCTTCCCGACGGGAAGCTCGCTGAGACCGTACACACGGCCGAGGTCCTCGCTGGAATGTGCATTCCAGCGAGGTTCTCGCTGATTTTCAGCGAGAACCTCGGCCGTGTGTACGGGGCCTGACAATTAATTTGGGATGAACCTACCATGGAAGCACAGGATTCTGGGAAAAAAAAGGCTGTTTATTTAGGGACAAGTATCCACACTTACACAGCAGCGCATGTGGTCCTCGAGAATAAAAAGCGAATTCTTTTGTTGGAGGGAGAAAGCCATAATCTGAATGTCAATTGGGAACAAAGAGAATACTTAGAGTCTCCGAGCAACATAATGAGGAATTCGGGATCGTCCTCGCTGCCTTTCAGGAGGCGACCTACACATAAATTCTAATTATTACTATTGTGCTCGGAGCATAATGCGTCTCGCTTCAGACAAAAATAAACGGCCGAAGGTTTTTTTTTTTTTCGGAATAAGATTCTATACCCGGCGCGTTCCGCTGAGTTCTACCAAAAGGATAAAACAAACAGTTGTCTTGTGTATTCCGGGCAGGAAGCCCCGCGACTATATCGGGGAATTATTTCTAAGGAAGCTTCGATAAAGAACACCGACCTAAAAATAAAAGTGGAACAATTCAAAGAGGAACTTCAGTTTGATTTTTCTTTTTTTTTTTAAGTCAACAGAAGCGAATACGGCAGTGGCGGCTGGTGCTCAAAACTTTTGGGGAGGCGCAAACAAACGAAAAAAAAAAAAAAAAAAAACAATTGCAGCCACTGTGCCCATCAAACGCAGCCACTGTGCCCAACAAACGCAGCCACTGGGCCCATCAATTGTCACCACTGTGCCCTTTAATTGTCGCCACTGTGCCATGCCATCAAATGCAGCCACTGTGCCATGCCATCAAATGCAGCCACTGTGCCATCAATTGTCACCACTGTGCCATCAAATGCAGCCACTGTGCCATCAATTGTCACCACTGTGCCATCAAATGCAGCCACTGTGCCATGCCATCAAACGCAGCCTCTGTGCCATCAATTGTCACCACTGTGCCCTTTAATTGTCGCCACTGTGCCATGCCATCAAATGCAGCCACTGTGCCATCAATTGTCACCACTGTGCCATCAAATGCAGCCACTGTGCCATCAATTGTCACCACTGTGCCATCAAATGCAGCCACTGTGCCATGCCATCAAACGCAGCCACTGTGCCATGCCATCAAACGCAGCCTCTGTGCCCATCAATTGTCACCACTGTGCCAATTGTCGCCACTATGCCCTTTAATTGTCGCCACTGTGCCATGCCATCAAATGCAGCCACTGTGCCATCAATTGTCACCACTGTGCCATGCAATCAAATGCAGCCACTGTGCCATGCCATCAAACGCAGCCACTGTGCCATGCCATCAAACGCAGCCTCTGTGCCCATCAATTGTCACCACTGTGCCAATTGTCGCCACTGTGCCCTTTAATTGTCGCCACTGTGCCATGCCATCAAATGCAGCCACTGTGCCATCAATTGTCACCACTGTGCCATGCAATCAAATGCAGCCACTGTGCCATGCCATCAAACGCCACCACTGTGCCCATCAATTGTCACCACTGTGCCATGCCATCAAATTCAGCCACTGTGCCATGCCATTAAACGCAGCCACTGTGCCATGCCATTAAACGCAGCCACTGTGCCCATCAATTGTCACCACTGTGCCCTTTAATTGTCGCCACTGTGCCCATCAATTGTCACCACTGTGCCCTTTAATTGTCGCCACTGTGCCAATTGTCGCCACTGTGCCCTTTGTCACCACTGAGCCCTTTAATTGTCGCCACTGTGCCAATTGTTGCCACTGTTCCCTGTAATTATCACCACTGTGCCCCCCCCCCCCCGGCCCGGCACTTACCTTTCTGGGGTCGGCCATCCTCCTTCCATTGTCCCTTGATGTCTTCTCCCGCCCTCGATGACGCTTCAGCCAATCAGGTTACCGGTAACCAGAACGGTGAACCTGATTGGCTGAGACACCTGTCAGTCTTATCCAAGGAACGCACCCCCCCGTGCGTCCCTTGGATAAGTATTTGGAAGCCGATTACAGCCTGAGGGCAGCTGCGATGGGCACAAAAGAGGGATGTTCCAAGATGGAGAGCGGGGAAGCAGTCAGTAAATGTTGTTTGAGAAAAGAAAAATAAACCGTGCGGTTTATTTTTCTTTTCTCACATTGCTATTCTGTTTATATGACACAGTTTAAACCGCAGCTCCATTTATGTGTAGTTTGCATTTCACGTGCACCTTTTACTTTATTTGATTTGATGCACAGCATCATATCTTGATTAGCGCAATTTACCTCACTTTTTTCAGTAAATGTTATTTACTCACCCCTTCCTTTCCTGAATGAACACAGGGAGAGATTGGAACCAATTGCTCCTGTGTCCAGTCATTTCTGAAGCATAGTAAACTGTTCCTAACTGTGTTTACTATGCTTCGGTTTGTGAATGAGCAGGAAGTCTGAGCGCTTTCCTATTCATTCATCTGCGTAGAGAAGGTGACTGCTGAATCTATGGCGAGGAATGGGGGGGGCCTTGTCAGGTAGGCTGTATGGGGCCCCTTCATTGGTAACAACAGCCCTAATTACACCCCCCCCCCCCCCCAAAGAAAAACTGAAAACCAGTTTCAGGCTGGACGGGGGAGAGAGAACCAGCGAGACTTCACTTTATGAGTGAAGTTCCTCATTAGATTGCACATACTAATACATTGTGTTCTTTTACTAATGCATTTATTTATTAGAGACATGTGTGCAGGCAACAGCTTAGAATGGAACTGCACCGAAAATATTTATTTTTGTAACCCTTTCACCCCCAGGGGCCACATCTCCTAAACTCTCCAGTCCCCCGATCTGCTAAGATCTCAGCTGTGGGGCCTCTCTGGCCTCTCGCCAGAACCTTCTCTTGGTGTGCACACACATGCGTGCCGCTATCTCCATTCATTCCAAAAGGAATAGTTCATGCTTTGGCGTAAAACTCATCATAAGTCTGAATAGGTCTTTATATACAGCATAGGACCACTGACAGGTTAAGTGGATAACATTAATTATCTCATTACAATGGCATCTGAAAGTGGGTGGGATACATTAGTCTCAGCAAGTAAACATGTTGTCCTCGAAGTTGATGTGTTGAAAGCAGAAAAGAATTTGCATAACAGTTTGCTGTGGATGGGGCTGCATAGAGGCAGACCAGTCGGGGTGCCCATGCTCTCCACAGCCAAACGCACCTACGATGGGCACGTGGGCAGGGATGGACTGGCCATTGGGACTACAGGGAGTTTCCCGGTGGTCCGATGACTTAGTGGGCCGGCTTCAGTGACAGTGGACCGCCGCCCCCCTCCGCTCCTCTGTCTCCCCCTTCCTGCAGCGCTCACCTCCTCTCCCTTCCCGCAGCGCTCACCTCCTCTCCCTCCCTGCAGCGCTCACCTGGGGGGGACAAAGAAGCAGGGGGAGGACCAGAGGAGCATGGGGGAGGGGACAGACAGCTGACTCAACAGCTATGGCCTGGGAGTTTCTCACTTTTGCCTAATCTTGTCCCATAAGGGGGGGCACCGAACTGATTTTTTGCCCCAGGTGAATTAATGTCTAGCTTGCCCACTGGTACTGCCTATAAGAGTACCGGTACCAGCCCTTCTGCTCTAATAAAGTAGAAGTGGCTAGTGAAGGGGGAGAGGGGGCTTGGATGGCGGGAGGGGGCGGGAGTTGTCCGGCCGCTATTGGGAGGGACCTGTCAAAGTGGGCCAGTCTGGATGAAGTCCAGGGCCAAATTTTTGTCCCAGTCCAGCCCTGCACGTGGGCATCAGAACTGGACCAAAGAGCGATGGAAGAAGGTGGCCTGGTCTAATAAATCATGGTTTCTATTTATTATGTGGATAGCCTAGTGTGTGTGCATCCAGGGCCCGTCTTTAAGGCAGAGCAAGAGGGGAAGCTGCCCCGGGTCCAGTCATTGTTGTGGGGTTCAAAGCAGCTGCCCCTTGAGCCCGCACTGCCTGGAAATAGTTGACAAGTGGATTTGGGAGGGCCCAAGAAAATGTTTGCCCAGGGTCCAATCAAAATTAAAGACTGCCCTGTGTGCGTCACTTACCCGGGGAAGAGGTGGCACCAGGATGCAGTATAGGAAGAAGGCAAGTGGGTGGAGTCAATGTGATGCTTTGAGCGATGTCTACTGGGAAACCTTGGCTCCTCCCATTCATGTGGATGTTACTTTGGTTGTTCCACCTACCTAAACATTGTTGGTGACCAAGTACACCCCTTCATGGAAACGGTATTCCTTGATGGCAGTGGCCTCTTTAGTGGGATAATGTGCCCCGGTACACTGAAAAATGGTTCAAGAATGGTTTGTGGAACACAGCGAGTGTCCTTCTCTCTCTCTCCAGCTAGATTATTCAGATCTCATTCCAATCGATCATCTGTGGGATGTGCTGGATAAACAAGTCCAATCCATGGAGGTCACACCTCCTAACTTACAGGACCTAAAAGATCTGCTACCGATGGCTTGGTGCCGGAGACCACCACGTACCTTCAGAGGTTCAGTATAGTCCATGGCACAATGGGTCGGGGCTGTTTTGGTGGCAAAAGAGGACCTACTCAATATTGGGGGGGGGGGGGGGGGTCGTAAAATTATGGTGATTGGTGTATTTATACATATCGTATTCTCTCTCCTCTTTGTCGCTCTCTGACTTTTTTTTCTCTCTCCTTCTCTCTCTCTATCTTGCTCTCACCTTTTCTCTTTCTCCTTCTCTCATTATTTCTCTTTCTTTCTCTCTCTCCTCCTCTCTTTTCCATTTCTCCCACTCTTCCTCCCTCTCTCTCTCTCTCTTCCTCCCCTTCTCTATTTTCTATTTTTTACCTCTCAACCCTTTTCTCCCTTTACCTCTATTATTCTCTCCCCCCTCTCTCTCCTCTCTTTTCTCTCCTCTTCCCCTCTCTCCTCTCTACCCCCCTCTTTCCCTTCTCTCCCTCTCTCCCCCTCTCTCCCTCTCTTTCCCTCTCTCCCCCTCTCTCTCCCCCCTCTCTTTTCTCTCATTACCTCTCCCTCCCCCTCTCTCTCACTCTATTTTCCCTTCTCTCTTTTCTCTCTTTATCTCCCTCTCGCTTCCTCTCTCTTCCCCTCTCTCTCTCTTTTCTCTCTTTACCTCCCCCTCTCTCTCTATCTGACTCTCTCTCTCATTCTCTCTTTACTTCCCTCTCCCCCCTCTCTTCCCTCTCTCTCATTCTCTCTTTATAACCCCCTCTCTCCTCTCTCTCTCTCTCTCTCTCTCTCTCTCTCAGTCTCCCCCTCTCTCTCTATATATATCTTCTTCTCTCTCTCTCTCTCTCTCTCTCTCTCTCTCTCTCTCTCTCTCTCTGTATACCTTTTTTCTCTCTCAACCTCACCTATCTCTCCCACCTCTCTCTCCCCCTTCTCTCTTTTCTCTTTCCTCCTCTCTTCTCCCCCTCTCTCTTTCTTTCCCCTATTTCTCCCTCTCCCTCTATCTCTCTTTTCTCCCTTTACCTCCCACCCTCTCTCTCCTTCTCTCTTTCTCCCTCTCTATCCCCTCTCTCCTCTTCTCTCTCTCCCCTTTTCTCTTTTCTCTCTTTACTTCCCTTTCTCACTCCCCGTCCCCTCACCCCTTCTTACTTTTCTCTATTTACCCCCCTATGTCTCTCCTCTCTCTCTCTCTCTCTCCTCCCTCTTTCTTTCAGTCTGTCTCTCTCTCGCCTTCTTTCTCTCCCTCCCCTATCTCTCCCACCCCCTCTCTCCCACTTCTCTATTTTTTCTCTATTTACTTCTCCCCCTCTCCCCCCCTTGCTCTCTCTCTCTCTCTCCTTCTCTCTCTCTCTCTATCTCTCCTTCTCTCTCTCCATCCCTCCTTCTCCTATCTCACCTGCCCCCTCTCTTTCCCCTTCTCTCTTTTCCCCTTTACCTCCCTCTCTCTCTCCTCTCCCCTCTCTCCATCTCTCCCCCCTCTCTAACTCACCACCTTCTCTCTCTTTCCCTCTCTCATTCTCTCCCTCTCTCTATATATCCCCCCTCTTTCTCTCGGTCAGTCTCTCTCTCTCCTCTCTCTCTCCCTTCCCCTATCTCTCCCGCCCACTCTCTCTACTCCTTCTCTATTTCCTTCTCTCCTCTCTCTCCCTCCCACCCCATATCTCTTCTGCCTCTCTCTCTCTATCCCTTCTTTTTTTTCCCTTTACCTCCCTCCCTCTCTCTTCTCCTCCTCTCTCCCCTCTCTCCATCTCTCCCCCTCTCTATCCCCTCTCTCTCTCCCCCTTCTCTCTCTTTTCCTCTCTCTCTCTCTCTATATATATCCCCCCCCTCTTTCTCTCAGTCTGTCTCTCTCTCTCCTTCAATCTCTCTCACTCTCTCCTTCTCTCTATCTCTCTCTTTTCTCTCTTACACAAACTCAATACTTTGGCTCAGAGTTTCTTATTAAATCTACAAAGTAGCAACTGAGCAAATGACAAATAGTGTTGCTCACGAATATTCGAATTGCGAATATTCGGCTCGAATATTGCATATTCGAGAAATCGCGCAATATCTCGAATATTGTGCCGAATATTCGCAATGTCGAATATTCGGATTTTTCTCAAATTTTTTTTAACACAGATCACATGCTAGTGATCTCCATCGACGTGTAAAAGCAATGGTGGTATGATTAGAGGGACCCTGGGCCGAGTAGCGCATGTGATCCTTTATGCTGCCGAATATTCGCAATGCGAATATTCGGCAATAGCAATATCGCGCGATTTTTTTCCCCGCCCTTCATTCACATCACAGCCAATCAGAGTTCCATTTCCACAGGTGTCAGAGGTTAGCAACCTCCACATCAACCAATAGGAAGCTGCCTCACGACCATTATATAAACTAAGTGCCAGCATGTGCTCATTGCAGATTCACAAGGTGGATATAGAGGGAGAAGTGTTTCTGTGCTCTGTGTTATATTGCATCAGCATTGCAGTGCCTTTCAGTTCTGTGCTCCTGTTCAGTGTTCAGTTCATTTGAGTATTAGCAGCTGCTAGTGCTTATATTTCTAAACTGCTTTTTTAAAAGCAAGAAGAGACCAAACAGCTTTTTTAAAGCTACTATTTGTGTGTTTGTGTTCCAGTTTCATTTAGTGTTAGATAGATAGGTTTGAGTGTACTTGTACACCTCTGTAAGCTAGCTAGCTTAGTTTAGTGTGTTTATTTAGTTAGATAGTTATCTGTTTTATAAAAAAAAAAAAAAAAAAAAAAAAGTTATTTTTAGTTTATTCAGATCTCTGGCTCTGCTGTGTTAGCAGAGTCACTGTTCTATCTATATTAGTTTCTTTATTGCTCTTATTTCGTTGCCCAGTCAGTTTTTGTCTGTTGTCTGTCAGTCAGTTAGTTAGTTTAAAAAAAAAAAAAAATTAAAAAATTTACCTTTCGTTTAATTGTTGTTTAGTGGCATAGCTACTAGTTGTTTGTCTGCGCGCCTGTTTTTTCTATTATCACATTTACCCCCCCCCCCCAATAAAGTTTACCCACCCCCCCATATCAGCATGAGCAGCATCCGTGGTCGTGGCAGCAGGGTAGGGGAGTTACTCCCAGTGCTGGGTCGCTGCCAGCACGGGGTACCTCTCGCGCCCCTACTACTGGTAGAGGATCGGGTGGAAGGGGAGTCCGCCTCATCCGGGAGTTTTTTACTTCGGGCAGCCGCCCGATATTGCCTTCACAGGCTCCAGCAGTGGTGGAGTACATGGGGCACAGCAGTGCCACTCAGTCATCACCAAGTAGCACCACCACCATCAGTACACCCACCGGTGCCTTTAGTACCCAGCCCCAGCGAGTCCAGCCTCATGCTGTTTGATGGTGAAAGTGACATGGATATCTTGGGGAGGCCCTCGATCATGCAGACATTGATTTATGTGCTGATGGTCAGGACCTTTTTGAAGGGTTAATGGAGGAGGAGGAGGATGGGGTACTGGCTGTCAGTAGCCCAGAGACCTCCCTTCATGGTGGTGCTGGTGGTTTTCTGCAGGAAACACCAGCACCTAGTCAGACCCATGCGTCTGTGAGGGGACATCGGAGCCAGGCTAGCGGCTCCATGTCAGATGTCTCCTTCAGACCACCACATGTCAGCCCTGGGTCTGACATATCTGGGGGCGAAGAGGAGGGTGACCCAACATGGGTGCCACCTGCCTCGTCGGTTCACAGCATCAGTGACGACGAGGAAGGTAGGCACCCTGGGGAAACGGTGCGCCAGGTCACCAGGGAGACCAACGTCAGGGTCTCCACTGGTGATGGCAGCAGGAGGTGTCAGCAGCAGCAGCAGCAGCAGCAGCAGCAGCAGGCAGCTCCACCTGTGCGCACCGAGTCCCAGCAGGTGGAAGTCAGCGTCACCCCATCTGACAGGAGGGCGACGCTGAAGTCACCTCTCTGGGCCTACTTCACCTTGGTAGCAGATAACCCGACAGTAGCCATCTGCCAGCTCTGTCCGTGCCAAGGTGAAGAGAGGGAAGTGTTTGGCTCGGGTGGGTACCACGGCACTCAACCAGCACCTGCGGATTAATCACTGGCAGGAGCATGACCAGATGAAGCGTGCTGGTGGTAGCAGCGCCACCACCACAAGTGTGCAGGGTACAGCAGCCCCTGCCACAGCTTCATCGGCTACCAGCAGGTCATGCCCCCCCCGCTCCCTCTAGTAGAGGTACTGCTACCGACAGCCAGACCTCCACATCATCACCCTCCTCTTCGGTGTCCCGCACTGCCGTCCGGCGCCAGGCGTCTCTTTCTGACGCCTTTGAACGCAACACTCCCTTCCCCCCTTCAGACCGACGTGTGCGTTCCCTCAATGGGCTCCTGGCAAGGGTTATTGCCCAACATCTGCTTCCCTTTAACATAGTGGACTGCAACCCCTTCAGGCAGATGTTGGAGCAGGCCCAACCCCAATGGCGTGTCCCCAGCCGCCATTTCTTTGCCAGGACTGGTGTCCCTGCCCTACACCAGCACATTGTGCAGAATGTAACCCTGTCGCTGGATCATGCTGTCAGCAACAGGGTGCATCTGACAATGGATGGCTGGACCAGCAGGCATGGGCAGGGGCGCTACATAAGCTTCACGGCCCATTGGGTTTCCCTCCGAGGCGCCGGGGAGGGATTGGCGGCATCTGATTTTGTGGTGCCGCCCCGGGGTGTCCAGGGGAGAAGTGCTGGTCTCCCTCAAGCCACTGTCTCCGCAGCTGCTGAGCCTCCCAGCAAGCGCCCCCGTAGCTATTCAAGTGTGGGGCACGTGCGCTGTCAGGCCGTGCTCCAGCTTGTTAGTTTAGGGGAACGGAGACACACTGGACGAGAAGTGCTGAGCGCACTTCAGGCTCAGGTCCAGAAGTGGCTGACACCCCGAAGGCTCCAAGCAGGTCTGGTTGTCTGTGACAATGGCAGCAACCTCCTCTCCGCCCTCCAGGCTGGCAGTCTGACACACGTGCCCTGTCTGGCACATGTCCTCAACCTAGTGGTGCAGAAGTTCCTGCGCACCTATCCCGGGTTGAGTGACATAGTGCTAAGGGTACGCAGGATTGCCAGCCACTTCAGGCGCTCCCCAACCGCTACCGCCCGCTGCTCCCTGTCAAAGTTGCAGCGGGACAACAGCCTGCCCCTTCACAGGCTGATTGTGGACAGTGTGACGCGGTGGAACTCCAGCCTCTACATGCTGGAGAGGTTGTGGGAGCAGCGAAGGGCGGTGAAGGAGTACCTGCTGGAGCAAGGCACTGGCGGGCCATCACAACACACACTCCCGTACATCACCAGTCTGGAGTGGGGGCAGATACACCAGGTCTGCCATGTGTTGGCCCCTTTTGAGCAGGCGACCAAGATGGTGAGCAGGGAGCATGTCGGCCTCAACGACGTGCTCCCTATAGTGTTCCTGCTGGACAGGGCACTAGATCGCCTGCTCGGAGCTGGGGAGAGTGCCTTGGTGGAGCAGGAGGAGGCAACACTGCTCCACCAAGACCAGGCCCAGGACGAGGAGGAGGAGGAGGATCATGATGATGATCAGGAGGTGACTGGTGGCGTCCTGGAGTCAGGGCCTGGTCAGGAGGGAGAGCCGGTGTTGGGGGCACCGATAGTCCGGGGGTTTGGCATGACTGACCGCGAACAGCAGCGCCTCCATGACGAGGAAGCGGACGTCATGGACCCAGGCAGCCATGAGGAGTCACAGCGGGCTGTGCTCTTCCCCATGGCTGCCCACATGCTGAGATGCCTCAGGAGGGACCCCCGGGTTAAAGCCATCAAGGAGAGGGACGAGTTTTGGCTGGCCACCCTTGTAGATCCCAGATTTAAGGGGAAACTGGAGCAGTTCCTCCCAGCCAGACGGAGGCAGCCCCGGATGGAGGAACTGCAGGCATGCCTAGTCAGCCGTTTGGAGCAGGCAAGTCCCCGGCCTCCAGTTGTCCCCCCTCATCTCACCCAGCAGGTGGCTGCACCCAGCAGCAACATCAGCAGCCGAGCAGGGGACCTAATGGGTGAGATGAGGATGTTCATGCAAACTGAGCGACCCAGTACCAGCAGCAGCAGCAGCAGCAGCAGCCATCACCACCAGCGGCTGGCCCACATGGTGGCAGACTACATGGGGTCCGTCAGTGCTTCTGACAGTATGAGCACCGACGACCCCATGGAGTACTGGGTTGCCAGATTGGACACCTGCCGCGAGCTCGCTCAGTATGCGCTGGAGTTATTGTCTTGCCCCCCCTCCAGCGTACTATCTGAGCGGACATTCAGCGCGGCAGGTGGGGTGGTCACGGACAAGAGGACCCGTCTGTCCACAGACTCCGTGGACAGACTCACATTCATCAAAATGAATGAGTCCTGGATCGGCGGTGACTTTCTGGCACCCGCCGTCGCTTCAGGGCGCTGAATGGTCCCTTGTCAGTTACCAATACCTCTCCTATCTCTTTATACAGGGGTGTCAAACTCAATTTCATCGTGGTCCGCATCAGCATTATGGTTGCCCTCAAAGGGCCGGTTTATATCTGTAATATTATATGTCCAGCGCATCCCCTCCCCTTACATTCGATGTCAAAGGCCACCCCACCATCCTACCCCACCATCAGAAGTGGAGTTCCCCCTCTCCCTTACATCACAGTGCATCTCCCTTTCCTTATGCTGCTGCTGGGAAGAAGGTGGATATTTTTTTTGTTTTTTTGAAAAGCCTGTGGCGTGCAAAACACAACCCAAAACTCCACCCGGTGCCACAGCTACTTAAGGCCTGTGTCATTCTGCTTTTCAAATGTAATCACCATGCTAATGCAATTTCAAGCTTTTGTAATTTTGGCACTATATGGGCTCCTACTGCTAATGCCAAAAGGCTGAGTGATTATGTACCGATATATTACTCATACTGGTGCTGTTACCTTTTGTCTGTGAGATTTGCCACTTTCTTACTACTGCTGGTGCTGCTGCCACCTCTTCCACGACCACGAGTGAAAAAAACACTTAATTGTGTACTGGTACTACTATGCTGCTGCTTCTGCCAGTGCTCAGATACTTATGTGACAAGTTCTTTGGCACTATATGCTACAATTATCAACGCTGCTGCTATCCTGCTGCCACCTCTTCCACGACCACGAGTGAAAAAAACACTTTATTGTGTACTGGTACTACTACACTGCTGCTGCTGCCAGTGCTCACTTACCTATGTGACAAGTTCTTTGGCACTATATGCTACAATTATCAACGCTGCTGCTATGCTGCTGCCACCTCTTCCACGACCACGAGTGAAAAAAACACTTAATTGTGTACTGGTACGACTATGCTGCTGCTGCTGCCGCCAGTGCTCAGATACTTATGTGTCAAGTTCTTTGGCACTATATGCTACAATTATCAATGCTGCTGCTCCTATGCTGCTGCCACCTCTTCCACGACCACGAGTGAAAGAAACACTTAGTTGTGTACTGGTACTACTATGCTGCTGCTTCTGCCAGTGCTCAGATACTTATGTGTCAAGTTCTTTGGCACTATATGCTACAATTATCAATGCTGCTGCTCCTATGCTGCTGCCACCTCTTCCACGACCACGAGTGAAAAAAACACTTATTGTGTACTGGTACTACTACCTGCTGCTGCTGCCAGTGCTCACTTACCTATGTGACAAGTTCTTTGGCACTATATGCTACAATTATCAACGCTGCTGCTATCCTGCTGCCACCTCTTCCACGACCACGAGTGAAAAAAAACACTTAATTGTGTACTGGTACTACTACACTGCTGCTGCTGCCAGTGCTCATATACTTATGTGTCAAGTTCTTTGGCACTATATGCTACAATTATCAATGCTGCTGCTCCTATGCTGCTGCCACCTCTTCCACGACCACGAGTGAAAAAAACACTTAGTTGTGTATTGGTACTACTACACTGCTGCTGCTGCCAGTGCTCACTTACCTATGTGACAAGTTCTTTGGCACTATATGCTACAATTATCAACGCTGCTGCTATCCTGCTGCCACCTCTTCCACGACCACGAGTGAAAAAAACACTTAATTGTGTACTGTTACTACTACACTGCTGCTGCTGCCAGTGCTCATATACTTATGTGTCAAGTTCTTTGGCACTATATGCTACAATTATCAATGCTGCTGCTCCTATGCTGCTGCCACCTCTTCCACGACCACGAGTGAAAAAAAACACTTAGTTGTGTACTGGTACTACTACACTGCTGCTGCTGCCAGTGCTCACATTACCTATGTGACAAGTTCTTTGGCACTATATGCTACAATTATCAACGCTGCTGCTATGCTGCTGCCACCTCTTCCACGACCACGAGTGAAAAAAACACTAATTGTGTACTGGTACTACTATGCTGCTGCTTCTGCCAGTGCTCAGATACTTATGTGTCAAGTTCTTTGGCACTATATGCTACAATTATCAATGCTGCTGCTCTATGCTGCTGCCCACACCTCTTCCACGACCACGAGTGAAAAAAACACTTAGTTGTGTACTGGTACTACTATGCTGCTGCTGCCTAGTGCTCACTTACCTATGTGACAAGTTCTTTGGCACTATATTGCTACAATTACCAATGCTGCTGCTGTGCTGCTGCCACCTCTTCCACAAGTGATACAACACTTTATTGTGTACTGTTAATACTATACTGCTGCTGCCAGTGCTCAGATACCTATGTGACAAGTTCTTTGGCACTATATGCTACAATTACCAATGCTGCTGCTGTGCTGCTGCCACCTCTTCCACAAGGATAAAACACTTTATTGTGTACTGTTACTACTATACTGCTGCTGCCAGTGCTCAGATACCTATGTGACAAGTTCTTTGACACTATATGCTACAATTTCAAATGCTGCTGCTGTGCTGCTGCCACCTCTTCCACAAGTGATACAACACTTTATTGTGTACTGTTACTACTATACTGCTGCTGCCAGTGCTCAGATACCTATGTGACAAGTTCTTTGGCACTATATGCTACAATTACCAATGCTGCTGCTGTGCTGCTGCCACCTCTTCCACAAGTGATAAAACACTTTATTGTGTACTGTTACTACTATACTGCTGCTGCCAGTGCTCAGATACCTATGTGACAAGTTCTTTGCACTATATGCTACAATTTCAAATGCTGCTGCTGTGCTGCTGCCACCTCTTCCACAAGTGATAAAACACTTTATTGTGTACTGTTACTACTATACTGCTGCTGCCAGTGCTCAGATACCTATGTGACAAGTTCTTTGGCACTATATGCTAGCAATTACCAATGCTGCTGCTGTGCTGCTGCCACCCCTCTTCCACAATGGATAAAACACTTTATTGTGTACTGTTACTACTAGACTGCTGCTGCCAGTGCTCAGATACCTATGTGACAAGTTCTTTGACACTATTGCTACAATTTTCAAATGCTGCTGCTGTGCTGCTGCCACCTCTTCCACAAGTGATACAACACTTTATTGTGTACTGTTACTACTATACTGCTGCTGCCAGTGCTCAGATACCTATGTGACAAGTTCTTTGACACTATATGCTACAATTTCAAATGCTGCTGCTGTGCTGCTGCCACCTCTTCCACAAGTGATACAACACTTTATTGTGTACTGTTACTACTATACTGCTGCTGCCAGTGCTCAGATACCTATGTGACAAGTTCTTTGACACTATATGCTACAATTTAAATGCTGCTGCTGTGCTGCTGCCACCTCTTCCACAAGTGATACAACACTTTATTGTGTACTGTTACTACTATACTGCTGCTGCCAGTGCTCAGATACCTATGTGACAAGTTCTTTGGCACTATATGCTGCAATTACCAATGCTGCTGCTGTGCTGCTGCCACCTCTTCCACAAGTGATAAAACACTTTATTGTGTACTGTTCTACTATACTGCTGCTGCCCAGTGCACAGATACCTATGTGACAAGTTCTTTGGCACTATATTGCTACAATTACCAATGCTGCTGCTGTGCTGCTGCCACCTCTTCCACAAGTGATAAAACACTTTATTGTGTACTGTTACTACTAACTGCTGCTGCCAGTGCTGCAGATACCTATGTGACCAAGTTCTTTGACACTATATGCTACAATTTCAAATGCTGCTGCTGTGCTGCTGCCACTCTTCCACAAGTGATACAACACTTTATTGTGTACGTTACTACTATAACTGCTGCTGCCATGCTCAGATACCTATGTGACAAGTTCTTTGGGCACTATATGCTGCAATTACAATGCTGCTGCTGTGCTGCTGCCACTCTTCCACAAGGGATAAAACACTTTTATTGTGTACTGTTAACTACTATACGCTGCTGCCAGTGCTCAGATACCTATGTGACAAGTTCTTTGGCACTATATGCTACAATTTCAAATGCTGCTGCTGTGCTGCTGCCACCCTCTTCCACAAGTGATAACAACACTTTATTGTGTACTGTTACTACTATACTGCTGCTGCCAGTGCTCAGATACCTATGTGACAAGTTCTTTGACACTATATGCTACAATTTCCAATGCTGCTGCTGTGCTGCTGCCACCTCTTCCACAAGTGATGATACAACACTTTATTGTGTACTGTTACTACTATACTGCTGCTGCCAGTGCTCAGATACCTATGTGACAAGTTCTTTGACACTATATGCTACAATTTCAAATGCTGCTGCTGTGCTGCTGCCACCTCTTCCACAAGTGATACAACACTTTATTGTGTACTGTTACTACTATACTGCTGCTGCCAGTGCTCAGATACCTATGTGACAAGTTCTTTGGCACTATATGCTGCAATTACCAATGCTGCTGCTGTGCTGCTGCCACCTCTTCCACAAGTGATAAAACACTTTATTGTGTACTGTTACTACTATACTGCTGCTGCCAGTGCTCAGATACCTATGTGACAAGTTCTTTGGCACTATATGCTACAATTACCAATGCTGCTGCTGTGCTGCTGCCACCTCTTCCACAAGTGATACAACACTTTATTGGGTACTGTTACTACTATACTGCTGCTGCCAGTGCTCAGATACCTATGTGACAAGTTCTTTGGCACTATATGCTACAATTACCAATGCTGCTGCTGTGCTGCTGCCACCTCTTCCACAAGTGATACAACACTTTATTGGGTACTGTTACTACTATACTGCTGCTGCCAGTGCTCAGATACCTATGTGACAAGTTCTTTGGCACTATATGCTGCAATTACCACTACTGCTGCTGTCAAGTCTTGCCCAAGTGTTTAGATGCTGTCTAGTACTATTACCACTACTGCTTGTAAATGTTGTGTGTGTGATAATTACTTTATATTTGAATACTACTGCTGCTGCCTTCATGCTGAGTAATGCTTCATGACCTCTCTGTCACAGCGGATCCACAAACAGCATCCGCTAAAAGCTACCAGACCGGATCGTAACAAACAGCAAGTGTGACTAAATGACTGAACGTTATGTTAAAACCCTGGTTTGTGGCCTTTTTACTGCAACTTTTAGCCTATCTGCAAGAGCAAATCAGCACTCTCTTTCTCTTTCTCGCTCTCTCTCTATATCTATATCTATATATATATATAATATATATATATATTATATATATATATGTATATATGTATATATTGTAGCTTTTGTTATAGTAATTTTTCAACAGTTTAGTTTGTGTTAGTAGTGTCTGTGTCCGTGTGTATTTTGTTTTTTATTAGATTTGTGTTAAATAAAATAATAGTATGAAATGTTTTTAGGTTATTATGAAGTTAGATGTGTTGATGTTGATGTGTTAGATGTGAAGTTAGATGTGTTGAAAGACCTAAGAATCTCAATAAGAAAGGAAACATTTGAAAAGAATAACAGGTTTAATAACCAAAAATATAAATATTTACATGGATTTTTTCAAGCGCTTGTAAATCTCAGCCAGCTCCTTGAAATTTTTTCTCTGCTGTTGTAACAGCTGTTCATTCTCGAGGTCCAATTTTTTTATTTTGCGCCGATTGGACAGGACTTTTTGATTGGTCCTCTCCATGACATAGGATTTCTCCTGAATCTCTTTCAAAACTGTTAGGATATAAGAAAAAAAAAAATTAGGATTAAATACTGTACTTTTTTATATCTACATCTTATTGTTGAAATGTCATTAATCGTTGTGCACATATTTACCCTCCTGACTGATGGTCATCACAGGCGCTGTGTCATCCTCCTGCTCCTCTTCTGCATCATGGCATTCACCAGGAGGTTGGGTGGGGGGAAGTTGCAGCTCCTCAGGAGCTGGGGGTGGTAAGTCGGAGGGCCTGGCTGCTCCTTATCCCTCTCCTCCTCTGCATCCTCCTCTTCATCCTCCTCTTCTTCCTCCTCCTCCTCTGCGGCCTGTCGCCTTGTGCGCTTGGGGCGCACAGATGGTAGAGGAGATCCTATAATAACACAATGTTTATATATGTAAAAATGATTTCTAATAACATATGCACATTCTGTGTACTCTGCTGTATTGTATATGAATACACATTTATTTATATAGACAGTTAACCAATGGGATAATGTTATACTAAAGGGTCTTGCTGGCACTACAGGGGACTGAGTGTGAGCTGGGCTGCCACCATGGTAAAATTAGCTGTTTGTGTTTCCTTTGTATTATTCTGAAGATCTCATGTTAAAAAAAGGGCCTGATGGAGTACACGTGATTACTATGATAACCCCACGCCTAGCACAGGAATTTAGTGGTAATTGAGTTATAAAATACCACCCTTTCCCCTTGAAACCCACCACACCACCACTTTAATTCCATGGTTTAACTTGATGGAATAATGTCTTTTTTCAACAGTACTATGAATACCTTCGGTGGTGATATATGTTACCACAACATGGCGTCTGGGTTAACAACATCTGCCCTAAGGTTAATTACATATCACCTTACATGACTGTCACCAATAACTTACCTGGATGAAATTCATCGCGGATCTGTGTGACCCGGTCCATGTGGCGCCTCTTCAAGTCTGACCATTTTTTGAGAATGGCCATGTGGTCATGTGACCCGCCATGAAACTCATGTAATTCCTCCAATACGGACTGGACGATTTTTTGTTTATCCTGCTGGCACCTCATTAGGTCGTAACCATGTTGCAGGAACCTCTGCAAGATGAAGAACAAAGTATATTATAATACTTTTGTTTAAACCCTTATGGATATATGACGTAAATGTATGGTATTCAATAATTGGAAGCATTCTCGCCTTATTAATCACTGACAGTGGTAACATGACAGATTTTATATGTTGCCATTTTGGTCACCAGCTTTTTGGAATAAATATAGCAGCCATTATCATTTGCATAATTATGTATATATGAGTAACATCACAGGATAGACGTATAGGGGAGAAATGAGTTGCTATTCATCTGACCACTATATAATTTTTTGAGCCTTACACTGGCCCTGTACAATAGATTATTTTTTTTAATCCCTATCTTTACATATGAAAAATAATATGTTTGTTTCTTTTCACTTTTTGATGAAAAGGGAGAACTCTGTGGACTTGATGTAAAAGGGAGAACTCTGTGGACTCTGATGTAAAGGGAAAACTCTGTGGACTCTGATGTTAAGGTAGAACTCTGTGGACTGTGATGTTAAGGGAGAACTCTGTGGACTCTGATGTTAAGGGGAGAACTCTGTGGACTCTAATGTAAAAGGGGAACTCAGTGGACTCTAATTTAAAAGGGGAACTCTGTGGACTCTAATGTTAAGGGAGAACTCTGTGGACTCTAATGTAAAAGGGGAACTCTGTGGACTCTAATGTAAAAGGGGAACTCTGTGGACTCTAATGTAAAAGGTAGAACTCTGTGGACTCTAATGTAAAAGGTAGAACTCTGTGGACTCTGATGTAAAGGGAGAACTGTGTGGACTCTGATGTAAAGGGAGAACTCTGTGGACACTGATGTAAAGGGAGAAACTCTGTGGACACTGATGTAAAGGGAGAACTCTGTGGACTCTGTTGTAAAGGGAGAACTCTGTGGACTCTGATGTAAAGGGAGAACTCTGTGGACTCTGATGTAAAGGGAGAACTCTGTGGACACTGATCTAAAAGGGGAAGTCTGTGGATCCTGATGTAAAAGGGGAAGTCTGTGGACTCTGATGTAAAGGGAGAACTCTGTGGACTCTGATGTAAAGGGAGAACTCTGTGGACTCTGATGTAAAGGGAGAACTCTGTGGACTCTGATGTAAAGGGAGAACTCTGTGGACACTGATGTAAAGGGAGAACTCTGTGAACTGTAATGTAAAGGGAGAACTCTGTGGACTCTGATGTAAAAGGGGAAGTCTGTGGACTCTGATGTAAAAGGGGAAGTCTGTGGACTCTGATGTAAAGAGGAACTTTTATGATTAATTTCATATGGTTAGAAATGTTATTTAATAGCGACATCTATGCAAACTAAGACAAAAAAATTGCTGTGCGACGCTGAAGTGTTCGGGTTTGAAATGAACAAAAGGTGGCAACCCTGGGCATGCTGGGAGTTGTAGTTTTGCAACCGCTGGAAACACACTGTTTGGGAAATACTAATATCTGATCTTGCATCCTAACTTTTTAACTAGTCTAAAATGCAGTTAAAGATAATGAAATAACAAGTGGTGAAATTACTTACAGTAATCAGCAGATTTTCCTCACTGGATGAAAAGTTACTCCCACCATCTTCGCTTCGCAGGGCAGCAGTAGATTCGCAGGGCAGCACTAAATAGCAATCTGAATATACACTGGCAAAGAATCCAGGAAATGATCGCCGTTTTCGCGACCGCGTGTTGTCCGCGCGCATGCGCGGTCGAGAATTTCGCAATAAATTTCGCATTTGCGAAATTTCACGTTAGCGAAATTTCGCAATTTTTTTTTTGGATGAAATATCACGAATATTCGAAATTTACGAATATTTCTCGAATATTCTCCTATATATTCGCGAAATATTGCGAAAGCGAATATGGCGTATTCTGCTCAACACTAATGACAAACTATATTAAATAACAATAATAAAAATGAAAGGTTTATGTTTCATTTAATGCGACCCCTGACTATAAAAACTGAATGTGACACAATCTGTCATCGTCTCAGCTCCAGCAACAATGAGAGAATGCTTTTCCTGAATGAGCCGTGGAATTCACAAATGTTGCCGAGCCTGCGGCCAATCTCCTGGCTGTCTGATTTTCCTCATTTCTAGGAACTCCTTATACATAACAAAACTATCATGTAACTTTTCTGACTCCTAGAAGGTTTGTTGGGGGCCATTCCATTGAAGGCGGCGTTCAGAAATGCGCTCAATACATGTGGAGCAGAGTAAAGGACCAGGTGGAGGAGATTGATGATTTCCTGTCATCTACAATGGGTTGTGTCTTCAAGTAAAATGTATCCAGTCAAAAAGTTCTGAATTTAACCTTTCTCTAGGGCAGTGGCTTCCAAACTGCAGCCAGTGGGCCAGATGTGGCCCTTTGCTTGCTTTTATCTGGCCCTTGGGGCAATATTCATAACTAGAGTTGAGCGGACACCTGGATGTTCGGGTTCGACGGGTTCGGCCGAACTTCGGGACCCAAAATTGACCCGAACCCCATTGAAGTCAATGGGGACCCGAATTTCTGACTACTAAAATGTCTCTAAAAAAGTAATGGAAAGGGCTAGAGGGCTGAAAATGGCAGAAAAATGTTGGTAAGAGCATGGCAAGTACTCTGCAAACAAATGTGGATAAGGAAATAACTTAAAATAACATAAAATACATAAAAATTAAAAATAAATAATCTTGACCTAGGAGAACGAGGTCCTTATGGAGTAGGAGGTTGAGGTGGCAGTGGATGTGGCGGTGGAGGAGGACGAGGTAGCCAACACAGGTTTTCGTTTTTAATTTTTTTTTTTTTTTAATTAGGGTAATTACCACCCCAAAAGAGTGAGAAAGATCAGAAATACAAGAATGGCTGGGTAAGGCCGGTATAAGTGTCTATTCTTTACAAGGTACGGACAAGTCCTGTGGGATCCATGCCTGGTTCATTTTAATGAATGTGAGCTTGTCCACATTGGCTCAGGACAGGCGGCTGCGCTTAGATATGGAGGAAACACTGCAAGCACTGGAGGAAACACTGCAAAATATTTGTTTTGCCACTAAATGGGTGTTTTTTGAATAGAACAATAGTAGAACACTAGCTAAAGTGTTTATCTCACACGTACAGATATGGAGGAAACACTGCAAATTTTTTTTGCCCTAAATGGATGTTTTTTAAATAGCACAATAGAAGAAAACTATCTTGCAGAGTATCTCACAGTAACATATGCAGTGCTGGTGTAATTCGATTTTAGAAGCAGGACAGACTCCTATATATTTCTCTCCCTACAAGCACAAGCAGGAACCTTTCCCTAAACTATCTTGCAGAGTATCTCACAGTAACATATGCAGTGCTGGTGTACTTATGCCTCGTTTCCACTGAGCGGATCGGTTCGGTACGGTTCGGTACGGTACGCTATTTTGGGTGTTTCCATTATGAAAGCGTACCGCACCAGCAAGGGTCCTGCTTCAGATGAGGGACCAGAGAGAGTGGAACGGTTCGGTTAGGGCGGACCTACAAATGCATCTCACTGATTGGTGGATGCGCTAGGAATTTTTTCTAAAACCTGAATGGTCCCTCACGGTCCAATTTGCAGTGGAAACGCTCACGCGATTAGACCGGCCCCATCCGAACCGCTCCAAAATTACTGACCCGACCCGATCCGTGCAGTGGAAACAAGGCATAAGATTTCTGAAGCAGGACAGACTCCTATATATTTCTCTCCCTACAAGCACAAGCAGGAACCTTTCCCTAAACTATCTTGCAGAGTATCTCACAGTAACATATGCAGTGCTGGTGTAATTCGATTTTAGAAGCAGGACAGACTCCTATATATTTCTCTCCCTACAAGCACAATCAGGAACCTTTCCCTAAACTATCTTGCAGAGTATCTCACAGTAACATATGCAGTGCTGATGTTTCTGAAGCAGGACAGTCTGACTCCTATCTAAATCTCTCCCTGAGAGCAGCAGCGGCAGCCTTTCTCTACCCTATCTGAAGCAGAGTGACGAGCTGTGTTATGTGACTCTAGCTTATATAGAGGCTGGGTGACATGCTGCACTGGCCAATCACAGCCATGCCATTAGTAGGCATGGCTGTGATGGCTTCTAGGTCACACAAGTAAAACAAATGGTGATTGGCTGCCCTGCAGTGCGCCATTACATTGCCGAACACCGAACCCGAACTTACAGCAAATTGTTCGGGTTCGGATCCGGGTATAATAAAAAAAAGTCTGGTACGAACCCGAACTTTACAGTTAGGGTTTGCTTAACCCTATTCATAACTACCACTGACACCAATGATGGGACACCATTCCTTCTACTGACACCAACAGTGGGATACTATCCCTCCCATTGACACCAATGATGAAACACCATTCATTCCACTAACACCAATAGTGGGACACGATTTCTCCAACTGACACCAACCCAAAGATGGGGTGCTATTTCTCCAAATGACACCAACCCAACGATGGGGTGCTATTTCTCCAACTGACACCAAACCAACGATGGAGTGCTATTTCTCCAACTGACACCAACCCAACGATGGGGTGCTTTTTCTTCCACTGACACCAAACCAACGATGGGGTGCTTTTTCTCCCACAGACACCAAACCAATGATGGGCTGCTATTTCTCCAACTGACACCAACCCAACAATGAGATGCTATTTATCCAACTGACACCAAACTAACGATGGGGTGTTATTTCTCCCACTGACACCAACCCAAGGATGGGGTGCTTTTTCTCCAACTGACACCAAACTAACGATGGGGTGTTATTTCTCCCACTGACACCAACCCAAGGATGGGGTGCTTTTTCTCCAACTGACACCAACCCAATGATGGGGTGCTATTTCTCCAACTGACACCAACCCAACAATGGGGTGCTATTTCTCCAACTGATACCAACCCAACAATGGGGTGCTATTTTTCCAACTGACACCAACCCAACGATGGGGTGCTATTTTTCCAACTGACACCAACCCAACGATGGGGTGCTATTTCTCCAACTGACACCAACCCAACGATGGGGTGGTATTTCTCCACTGACACCAACCCAACGATGGGGCACTATTTCTCCTCCTACTGACCACTGGGCACTAATTCTCCTCCTACTGCTATGTAACTTATTCACTCCCACTGACCACCAAGACTTAAACCTTGTCTACTCCCACTGATGCTGGGTCCTTTACTACTCCCAGTGGTCACAGTCCAGCCCACTTAAAATCTGAAGAACAGTATACTGGCCCTTTGTTTAGAAAGGGAGGAGACCCCCTACTCTAGGTAAAGCGGATACCAGAAGGTACCAGGGTATATGTTGCTCTACACCTATGCATGGGTCCCCCAGAACCCCCCCCCCCCTCTTCCCTGGGCAAATGGAACCAATCTGAAAATTAGAGTGTGGCATTGTGGGATATGGGTAGGAGCAAGCCTGACTTACAAGATGTCGATATTTGATTTTTGTTGGGGGTTCCACTGGCATTCTACAAGGAAATGGAAGCAAAGCTGGCTTCACACCTTTTCCATGTTGTAACGCTCAATAAACCGCCAATGCCACAAAAATGGTCATTTACAATATGCCCCGACAACGCCTCGGCATGCCTTACTATGCTTTTTTGTGACATTGGCGAAGTAAAGGCTTCTATCTGACAACTAGATAATGCAGCTCATTTTTGTTCAAGTATCACCGAATTGTGCTCCTTAAAAACCACCACAACAACTTTTTCTAGAGCAGCCTGTATTTCTACTGAGTTACCTGTGGGGTTTTTCTTTGCATCCTGAAAAATTCTTCTTCTGGCAGTTGTGGCTGCAAACTTTCTTGGTCTACCTGACCTTGGCTTGGTATCAAGAGATCCCCCAATTTTCCACTTCTATATAAATGATTAAACAGTACTGACTAACATATTCAAGGCTGGATATCTTTTTATAACCTTTTCCATCGTTATAAAGTTCCATTACCTTGTTACGCAGGTTTTTTGACAATTGTTTTCTGCTCCCCATGGCTCAGTATCTAGGTTGCTAAGTTCATCCAGGTGAGAGATAACAAACTCATTGACTATTTGTAAACAGACACTAATTGCAATTTAAAAAAGCCACAAATATCGGAAATTAACCTTTAATTGCCATGTTTAACCTTTGTGCGTGAGTGAGTGAAAAAACGTATAACGCGCAACACATGCGAACTGAATCGCCTCTGGGCGCTCTTCCCATTCCTTGGGTAAGGAAACCCCTTGACCTCAGAAGACATGGGTTTATATCTTTCTCCTGATGGCCAAGTGGTCCGACTCCAGTCGGATGGTAGTTGGTAGCACATTCCACAGCCGAGGTCCCTGGACTGCAAATCTCCGATCTCCTTTGGACTTGTATCTGGCTTTGGGTATTTGGAGTAGGTTTTGATTTGTGGATCGCAGAATGCGATTTGGGTTGTGGGCTTTTATTTTTTCGCATAGATATTGGGGAGCGTTTCCTTGAATACACTTATGTGTAAGGCAGAGAGCCTTGAAAGTGATTCTGTCTTTTACTGGCAACCAATGAAGGGATCTCAGCGAAGGTGAGATTGATTCCCATCGTTATTTTTTGCCAGTCACTAATCGAGCAGCCATGTTTTGAACGACTTGCAGGCGGTGATTTGGTATTTGGGGAGTCCTAGATAGAGGGAATTTGCGTAGTCAAGTCTGGAATTGATGATTGTTCCCACCACAACTGCAATGTCCTTTTTCGGGATAAAGGGGGCTAGTCGGCGTAGTAGGCGCAGCAGATGTTGGGATGCCCTGACTACAGACCCTATTTCTGCATCCATTGTCATGAAGGAGTCGAAAATGACTCCGAGACTTTTGACATTGGTGCTAGGGGTGATAGTTTTACCCAGAATGGGCGGGGGGGGGGGGGGTCCAAGTTGACGCGGGGTGACTTTTTCGGTTTGCGTGAAACAGAAGTTCTGTTTTTGAACCATTGAGTTTAGGATAACTGGATGTCATCCTGTTATCTATTAGAGTGAGGGATCTCTCTAGTCCAAGAAAGTGATCCTTTTTGATGCAGATGCGGAAATACAGTTAAGTGTCGTCTGCATATTAGTGGTAGAGTAGTTTCTGGTTGCTGATGATTTCAAAAAGGGAGCGGAGATAGATATTGAACAATACGGGTGACAAGAGAGATTCCTGAGGGACTCCACATGATACCGTACGCATTTCAAAAGTGAAAGATCCCAGTTTCACTGTTTGTGATCGGTTTTCCAAGAAGGAGGAGAACCAGGGTAAATCACCTTCCGCGACTCTGGCCACTTGTCTCCTGATCCTGTCCAGCAGGATCAGGAGACAAGATGCTTCTTCATCTGCGGCCTCTAGAGCGTCATGCCATATTTTGAGCAGTGCCGTTTCTGTTCCGTGAGCCGGACGGAAGCCTGATTAAAATGTATCGAGTATTTTTGGGAATTTTAAAGGAATTTTAAAGGATGGCAGTCATATGAGTAAGTGTCCCCCCCACTGCCTGTCATAAATGGTGACCAGAAGCTGTTGGTGACAGCTTGGTCACTGTTAAGAGCACACAGTGAGCATGCTCCCAGCACAGAACATTGACATTGGCTGACGCATATGGCATTGGCTGACGCATACAGCCGGGGCTAGGACCCACCCACCATAAGGAATCATACATGTGTTACACTGCCAAGAAGGGGTTCATTTTGCCGTTCTCTTTAACTCCAATTTATTTTGGCAACAGAGTAAGTTTTGAGGAAATGTCCCAAATTTTACCAAAATTGTAATTAAGCAAAAACTCCTAATTTTGCTCACCCCTCTTGATTATACCAAAAGCCACAGGGACATTGGTGCTGAGTGGGAAGAGGTTAACCTCTTGGTGCTCACACCCACCGGTCCTTTAAAGGATTATAAAGAACAACAGTTATATGATCAAGATCCCCCCCATCCCAACCACACTGGCTCCCATAAGCAGTGACCGGGAGCTGTTGGTGACAGCTTGGTCATTCTGCTGAAAACACACATTGCGTTAGGGACCACTCACTGTAAAGTAATGTGTTACGCTGCGGGACGAGGTTCATTTTGGCGTCCTCTTTAATTCCAATGTATTTTGGCAACAGAGTAAGTTTTGAGGAAATGTCCCAAATTTTACCAAAATTTTGATGAAGCAAAAACTCCTAATTTCGCTCACCCGTCTTGATTATACCAAAAGCCATAGGGACATTGGTTCTGGGTGGGAAGAAGTTAACCCCTTGGTGCTGACACACACTGGTATTTTAAAGGATTCTAAAGAAGGGCAGTTAAATCATCAAGAGTCCCCCCCCCCATCCCAACCACACTGGTTCCTATAAATGGTGACCTCACTGTAAAGTAATGTGTTACACTGTGGGAAGAGGTTAATTAATTTTGCCTTCCTCTTTAACTCCAATGTCTTTTGGCACAATAGTAAATTTTGAGGAATTTTTACCAAAATTTGGGTGGAGTTAAAACTCATAATTTAGCTTATCTTTGTTGATTATTGCAGAAGCTGCAGGAATAAAGCTGACAGGATAGACAGGATGTATGAAGTATGCCTTGGGAAGGAAACACAAATCTCTCAGTGGGAAGATGTTATGTGTTTTGTCAAAATAATACATTTTGAGATACATTTTACGAACATTTTGGTGAAGTTAAAACTCATAATTTAGCTAATCTCTGTTGATTATAGCAGAAATTGCAGGGCTTTGACTGGCAGGACAGACAGATGTATGAGGTATGCCTTGGGATCGAAACACAAATCCCTTGGCGGGAAGATGTTATGTGCTTTGTCAAAATAATACATTTTGAGGAACATTTTACCAAAATTTTGGTGAAGTTAAAACTCATAATTTAGCTAATCTCTGTTGATTATAGCAGAAATTGCAGGGCTTTGACTGGCAGGACAGACAGATGTATGAGGTATGCCTTGGGATCGAAACACAAATCCCTCGGCGGGAAGAAGTTATGTGTTTTGTCAAAATAATACATTTTGAGGAAAAAATTTTACCAAAATTTTGGTGAAGTTAAAACTCATAATTTAGTTCATCCCTGTTGATTATTGCAGAAGCTGCAGGACTAAAGCTGGCAGGACAACCAGATGTATGAAGTATGCCCTGGGATGGAAACACAAATCCCTCGGCGGAAAGATGTTTTGTGTTTTGTCAAAATAATACTTTTTGAGGAACATTTTACCAAAATTTGGGTGAAGTTAAAACTCATAATTTAGTTAATCTCTGCTGATTATAGCAGAAACTGCAGGGCTTTGACTGGCAGGACAACCAGATGTATGAGGTATGCCTTGGGATGGAAACAAGACTCCCTCGGCAGGTAGATAAAATCCAACATTTCCACGTCGGAGTGAAGCGTACCTACTGTACAAGTGATTCAAACCACATGCCGAGTCCTCGTTCTAAGGGAAAATGTCCTTCTACAAACCTTCTTCTGTTTCTTAGCAAAACAACAATAAAACGGGCATTTGCTTTTCATCCACATCTGGCTGTTATAGAAACTCTGACCCGTGGAATGCGGCGTTTTATCCCCGAACGTAGCAGACGCAGCTCCAGAGGTTCCCCTCGCTGTGTTTATTGAATATCTGTTCCCAGCGGGATGAGATGTTTTACAAAGCGATTATTGAAAAAACACATCTACCTTATTGGAAGTACGAAAATAAAACGTGCGGGCAGACGTAGAATGGAGAGGTAAAAAAAAAAGGGGGAAAAAAATAAAAAATGGTCGCCATCTACAAACAAAGGACTCGGGTCTAAGCAACACTAAACTCCAGACATAAATTAATGCAGCTCTGTATTCATTAGTTTATCTTTTAATTTTTTTTTGTTTTTTATTCAAGGAGAGTAATTACCTGGCTGTGACCTGGTATCAGCCTATTGCAGTTCCTGTACAGCAATATGAGCAAAAGAAGGAACCAATCAAGTGCTGTGGACTAGAAGCATACTTATAGGAGGAGAGAACAGAGTGACAAAGAGGTGAGCTCATCACTGTCCTGCTTTTTCCTCCACTGTCCAGTCACAGACTGGGGGTGGGTCCAGGATGATCTGGACTCAGAGGAAGTGGGTTGAACAATGCTAGCCTTCAGTCTGAGGACATCTAGTGGCATAAAAAGAGCACTGCGGGGGGAATTATTTGGATTGAAGGTGACAATTGCAGCAAATGCTGGTTTTGTTATTTTTTATCATTTATTGTTTATTTTTATTTTTATATATTTGGCTACAGTTCTGCTTTAAATACAAATAAAAATAAAGATTTAATGCACATGCATTTTTATGTTCTTCATTTAAATACAGTAAAGAAATGTTAAAAAATATGGTCATTTTTTTGCAATCTGTTTTCCATTGGAGAGATTTGCCTTTACTTCCTGACCTATAGACACAACAGGAAGTGAGAGATAATCTCTCCAAAGTGAGGGAATTTTTTGTCACCGTATTAGAAGATTTCCCCTCTACTTGAGTTCTCGGCGACAACCCAAAACTTGGGATTCTCCCTCATTTTCAGTCTCAGTGATGATGGTCAAGGTGAAAGATATATGTGGGTGGAATTAAATACCTGGAAGGGCTACTCCTTACCAAAACATATATGACACTATAGGGCCATATTCATAAAGCAGTGAAGCTGACATTCACCAAACAATTACTGAAGGTGAATTATCCAGGTTCATGTGGTTTAGGGCCGGTTTCAATAATAATAATAATAATATTAATAATAATGGATAGTAGGTTATATGGTTTCCAATGGAAACACCACATCAGTGTGGTCAGTTCCAGAACAAAAAGTAGAACATTGATCAATCCAAATGGTCAAATATAAAGTGACAGGTGCTCTTCAAATCCGTGCTTTCGTGATCCTTATGGTGCCCCCTATAAGTATTGCACTCACCCAAACCACTCACCCCACACAGAAGCTTCCCTTTACATCAGAGCCCCCCCCCCCCATCACATCAGAGGTTCCCCCCATCATATCAGAGTCCCCCCTTTTTCTTTCAGAAGCCCCTCTTCTAATCAGAGGTCACCTTTCCATTCAGAAGTCCCCCTTCATATCAGAGATCCCCCTATTATATCAGAGTTTCCCTTTGCCTTCAGAAGCCCCCTATCATATCAGAGTTCCCCCTTTCATTTCAGAAGCCCTTCTTCATATCAGAGGTCTCACCCATCATATCAGAGTTCCCCTTTAGAAGCCACCCTTCACATCAGAAGCCCCCCTTCATATCAGAGTCACCCCTTCCCTTCAGAAGCCTCTCTTTATATCATAGTTCCCCTGTCCCTTCAGAAGTCCCCCTTCATATCAGAGATCCCCCCTATCATATTAAAGTTCACCCTTCTCTTCAGAAGCTCCCCTTTACATCAGAAGCCCCCCTTCATATCAGAGTTCCCTCTTCCCTTCAGAAGCCCCTTTTCATATCAGAAGCCCCCCTTCATATCAGAGTTCCCTCTTCCCTTCAGAAGTCCCTTTTCATATCAGAAGCCCCCCTTCATATCAGAGTTCCCCTTTAGAAGCCACCCTTCACATCAGAAGCCCCCCTTCATATGAGAGGTACCCCTTCCCTTCAGAAGCCTCCCTTTATATCATAGTTCCCCTGTCCCTTCAGAAGTCCCCCTTCATATCAAAGATCCCCCCTATCATATCAAAGTTCCCCCTTCTCTTCAGAAGCTCCCCTTCACATGAGAAGCTCCCCTTCACATCAGAAGCCCCACTTCATATCAGAGTTCCCTCTTCCCTTCAGAAGCCCCTTTTCATATCAGAGGTTCCTCTATCATATCAGAGTTCCCCCTTTCCCTTCAGAAGCCCCTCCTTCATATAAGAGTTCCCCTTTCCGTTCAGAAGCCCCCCTTTATATCAGAGGTACCCCTTCCCTTCAGAAGCCTCTCTTCATATCAGAGATCCCCCTATCATATCAAAGTTCCCCCTTCTCTTCAGAAGCTCCCCTTCACATGAGAAGTCCCCCTTCATATCAGAGTTCCCTCTTCCCTTCAGAAGCCCCTTTTCATATCAGAGGTTCCTCTATCATATCAGAGTTCCCCCTTTCCCTTCAGAAGCCCCTCCTTCATATAAGAGTTCCCCTTTCCGTTCAGAAGCCCCCCTTTATATCAGAGGTACCCCTTCCCTTCAGAAGCCTCTCTTCATATCAGAGATCCCCCTATCATATCAAAGTTCCCCCTTCTCTTCAGAAGCTCCCCTTCACATGAGAAGTCCCCCTTCATATCAGAGTTCCCTCTTCCCTTCAGAAGCCCCCCTTCATATCAGAGTTCCCTCTTTCCCTTCAGAAACCCCTTTTCATATCAGAGGTTCATCTATCATATCAGAGTCCCCCTTTCCCTTCAGAAGTCCCTTTTCATATCAGAGGTTCCTCTATCATATCAGAGTTCCCCTTTCCTTTCAGAAGCCCCTCCTTCATATCAGAGTTCCCCTTTCCGTTCAGAAGCCCCCCTTCATATCAGAGGTCCCCCCATCATATCAGAGTCCCCCCTTTCCCTTCAGAAGCCCCCCTATCATATCAGAGTTTCCCCTTCCCGTTCAGAAGCCCTCCTTCACATCAGAGTCACACAATCACATCAGAGTCCCCCTTTCCCTTTAGAAGCTTCTCTTCACATCAAAGGTCCCCATCCCTTCACAGGTCCAACTATTATATCAGGGTCCTCTCTTTAACTTCAGAGTCCTCCCTTAACATCAGAAGCTTTCCATCACACTATACACCCAAGGCTCTGTACATAAGAGCCCCCCTTCCATTAATACAGAGTCCCCCCTGTACCGATTCCCCAGTAACAGAGCCCCACAATTACACAGTCCCCTCACCACATCAGATCTCTACCTTTGGCTCCAGTAACACAGCAGAAAGTGGAGGATGTCTGCAGGAGGCAAACATCCACCATCTCCTGAATGCTGCGGGGCGCCATGCATGAACCTAGCCTGGATTAGAGTCATGCGTTGCCATGGTTCAGGTAATCTGGCCGCCATCACCCTAGCAACGAATGGTGCAACATGTCCTGGCACTAGAGTGTCATTGGTTGTTATGGTGCTGGTGGTCATGCCACCCACACCATGGCAACTCATTAGTCTGCAAGCTGGGTCCCGTGCCCGCAGCACCCAGGAGGGAGCCCAGATGGCACCCCAATGTGCCATGGTACCCTGATTGAAGAACACTGGTTTAACCACTTGCCGACCACTACACAAACATTTACGCCGGGAGACAAATGGGACAGGCAAATGGGAGTATATATACGTCCCTTTAAATTTGGCGCTGTGTGGCGCGGGCGAGCCCCCGCCACAAGCTCCGTGATCGTGCCCGCGAGACCCGTGGACTTAATGTCAGCCGGTGTACCGCGATTGTGTCACAGAGCTGCAGAACGGGGGATGCCTGTGTAAACAAGCCATTTCCCTGTTCTGCCTAGTGACAGGATACTGATCTACTGCTCCCTGTCATCGGGAGCAGTGATCACTGTCATGTCAGTGGTAGCCCAGCCCCGCCCCCCACAGTTAGAGTTACTCCCTAGGACACACTAGAACCCCTTCCTAGCCCCCTAGTGGTTAACCCCCTCACTGCCAGTCACATTTACACAGTAATCAGTGCATTTTTATAGCACTGATCGCTATATAAATGACAATGGTCCCAAAATAGCGCCAAAAGTGTCCGATGTGTCCGCCATAATGCCGCAGTCACGATAAAAATCGATGATCGTCGCCATTACTAGTAAAATAAAATAATAATAAAAATGGCATAAAACTATCCCCTATTTTGTAGACGCTATGGGCCAGATTCACGAACACTTGCGCTGGAGTATTTGGATATGCGCCGCGTAACTGTGATGATGCGCCGTCGTTTCTATGTGCCAGTACCCACCAAACTAGATGCGCCCAATAACGGGTCATTTGCGACCGGCGGAACGTTCCGACGCCAGAGTATCGTCAGCGCTTAATTTCGCTGGGCGCATCAGTCGCGCCTATTGATTTCCCCTGCAAATATGCAAATGAGGGATTTTTCCCAATTCACGAACGGATTAGCACCAT